>OY282558.1:371943057-372525557 GCA_958295665.1 Tipula vernalis
CAATGATTTGTGTTTTATGTTGGTACCACACGATGTTTCTATAGCAACTTCATTTTGCGATATGATAAGCAGGTGTTCGGGTTCAAACATTTCTATTGTGTCACCGATGTCTGTATTGGTTATTAAGGTGCAATTTGCTGGTTGATTATTGATGATATTTGGGACGCATCCATTTACTGTGTTCGGTTGAATGGATTCTTTTTGGCAATATCTTATCTTTTCGATGGTGAGGCATGGTTTATTCACATATTGTTGAAAATATTCACTTAATAAAAGGAACGGGGTTTTAATTTGGATAGTGTAGGAATTGTTAATTGGTAATTCTTTTAAATGGTAAAAAGAAAATGAATTTGGGTGAAATATTGGTATTTTAATAATAAAAATTATATTAGTATGGTTATAGTAAGCTTGAAGTTCGAGGAATTCGTAAATGTTTTCGTCGGAAAAAACATTAACACTTTGTTCTCTTAACATAACGGAAACGTAATTGATTTCGGTTGGGTGTAAGATATGTTTAGATATGATCCCGAGTTTGGCTAAAAGTAATGATTCGGAAATATCATTCAAATGTTCACTCAACATGTCCATGTTGAATAGTATTTGTTCAAAATATTGATTGATATGCAAGGTTCGTTCAATAACATCTAATTTTTCGATTATATTGTCATGAAAATTATTCAAGTATTTCTCTAAATGCTCCTGTTGTTTGTTTATGTGTTTTGTGATATTGTTAAATCTTCTCAACATTTGTGTGTTAATATAGATTTGATTTTTCATTTGATTACTAATTTCATTCTGAGTTGATTGTAAACTGTTTAATTTGGTGTTAATTTCTACGTGGTCTTCGTAGTCCATATTTCCAGTTATTGTTTTAATGATTCCTCCAAGTCCGTTGATAAGTCCTCGTTTGTTTCTGTATTTCGGCCGAATTAGATCTAAGTCGTTTGATAATGTGTGACATTTCTTCCGTAATAAATTTAGTTTAGGTAAAAAATCAATATATTTCATTGATTGATTGTGAAAGTAGTCAATATTTCTTGTTATTAAATTTAAATTTATGTCATACTCTGTTAGGTTGATTATGTGAAGCAGTTTCGAATAACTCGTTATTATTCTTGCATTTCCTAATTTTAGGGGTAAAAGTCCGTTGTTGTTATTCAAGTCATGAATTTCTATTTTTTGCTGTACCGTACTTTGAAGTTTAAGTGTCCTGAAAATAAATTAAGTATTGCGTTTATTTTTTATCTTTTGCTTATGAACCTTTCTTTTGTCCGTCGTTACTGTTACTTTATTATCACTTACAACTATATGTTTCATAAACCTAGGTGCTAACTTATTTCTACGGTTTTCTAATTCATAAATCTCTTCACCTACTTCATAATTTTCTGGTTCTACTCTATTTTCATTTAAATTTTCTATGTTTCTCGTTTTATTTACTAAGCTAATATTATGTGCTAACCTGCATAAATCATCATAATTTTTAGAATGGTTCCTAATGAAATCTTCCCTAGATTCGTTGTTTTGTTTTGCCAAATTTAATGGGTTTGATTTGGTATAATGTCCATTTAGTAGCTCGAATGGAGTTAATTTGGTCGTCGAGTGTATGGCATTATTATATGTAATAATTGCTTCGTCCATTATTTCGTTGATGGATCTGGTCTTATCTTGATTAAATATAATTCTGATTATTTCTGTTAATGTTGAGTGGAAACGTTCTACTGGTGAATTCCCTGTGGAATTCTTTGCAGTAGTATAATGTATTTCTATGTTATATAATTTCAAAAAATCCTTAAAAATACTTGAGAGAAATTCCTGTCCATTGTCTGCTATAATTTTCACGGGTATACCATGGTGGGAAATGAAATGTTTTAAAGCTTTTACTATATAAATACTATTTCTTCCTATTAAATGGTAGGCACTTGAAAATTTACTAAATTTATCTATTATAGTTAAAAAGTTTTCTTTATGTGAAGCATATACATCTATGTGTAATATTTTTAGTGGTCTATCCGGGGTTTCCGTTAATTCGTATTTTATTTGTTTAACATTTCTTTCATATTTATAGGTTTGGCAGATTTCACAATTGTTAATTATACTAGAAATAACATTTTTCATTTTTGGAAAGAAATAATCTCTTTTTAAGTGTAAGAGAGTTTCTTGTATACCTCTATGGTTGGATTTAATATGGTAATTCCTAATTATATCTTCTTGGTCATCTCTCTCTACTACGTCTCTTACTATAAAATTACATCTAATTAATTTAATCTTAGAATAACTAAAATATTTAGAAAATGTTGCTTGTACGAGTTTAAAGGTCTCATCATCTGTTAGTATTCCTGTTATTTTTTTCGGAATAAAATAGTTTTTGAATATTTCTAACATGACTTCCTCTTTCATGAAGTCATTTCTTCGTATTATAAATCTTTTTTGTGTTTTAAATAATATCTTATATTTTATATCTGGTTTATCTATTATACTATTTTCTAGTATAACCTGGTACGTGAATTCGTTCAACGATCTTTCAGATATTGGTATTCCCTCATCTAAGTTTTCCTCTCCAGAATGTATGGTTTCTAAATCTCCTACATTATTAATAATTGAATCATTCGAACTAGTTTCTTCTTGTAAATTAATTTCTATACGTGATAATGCATCTGCATTTGTATTCATTTTCCCCTTTTTATAATGTATGTTGTAGTCAAATTCTTCTAATTTCAATCGCCACCTTACTAATTTGGAATTTGGTTCCTTTAACGAGAAAAGCCATACTAAAGGTTTATGGTCTGTTACGATGTTAAATTTCCTACCGTATAAATACGGTCTAAAGTATTTCGTTGCCCAGACGATTGCTAATAACTCCTTCTCAATTGTACTATAATTTTGTTCGGTTTTTGTTAGAGTTCTACTGGCATAACACGTTGGCTTATCGGACCCTATTGGTCCTTGGGAAAGTACCGCTCCTAGAGCGAAATTGCTAGCATCGGTCGTTAAGTTAAAGGGTTTGTTGAAATCGGGGTATTGTAATAATGGGTCGTTACACAACAAATTTTTGCAGGTTTCAAAGCATTCCAAGTAGGTTTGATCAAGAACAATACCTTTGTCTTTTCGTAAGCATTCAGTGAGGGGTTTTGTAATTCTTGCAAAATCTTTTAAGAACTTTCTATAATACCCTAGTAACCCTAAAAAACTTTTAATTTGTTTTTCAGTTTTGGGTAACGGGAATTCTTTTACAGCTTTAATCTTCTTAGGGTTCGGTTTAACACCTTCCGGTGTCACTACGTGGCCCAAAAATTCAATTTCCTTATGTAAGAATTCGCACTTGTCCAATTGGACTTTTAGGTTTGCTTCCCTGAGTCTTTGAAATATTTTACTTAAATTTTCAGTATGTTCTTGTAGGGAGGTCGAATAGATTATAATATCGTCCATATAACACAGACAAATTCGCCCTTGATATTCCCTTAGAATGTTATCCATTACTCTTTGGAACGTTGACGGCGCATTTTTTAAGCCGAAAGGCATTCGAATAAATTCGTAATGCCCATTGTCAACACTAAAAGCTGTTTTGGGAATGTCCCTTTTGTTGATTTCAATCTGATGAAATCCGGAAGCTAAATCTAACGTACTAAAATATAAGCATTTCCCTAGTTTATCTAAAATTTCATTGATGTTAGGAAGAGGGTATCTATCGTCTACTGTTTTATCGTTCAGTTTTCTATAATCTATAACTAGTCGCCATTTTTGTTTTCCACTAGCGTCTGCCTTTTTTGGTACGATCCAAATGGGGGACGACCAGGGTGAGAAACTGGGTTGTATAATGCCCTGTTCTAACATTTTAGATATTTGTGATTTTATTTCATCTTTGTGGATTTCAGGGTAACGGTACGATTTTGTGTATATTGGTACATCATCTGTTGTGTTAATAGAATGTTTAATTTCGTTGGTGAATGTTAAAAGATCACCGTCTTTAAGGAATATGTCTTCATGTTTTTTGCAAGTTTTAAGTAGTTCAGTTTTTTCTTCGTCATTCAAGTGGTCCAGTCTTAGTAAATTTTGTAGGTCACTGTTTGATTTAGTTAGAATTTGGTTTTTAAATTGGTCGATTGAATAATTATGTAATTCGAAATATTTCTGTTCTATTGATTCTACTTTTAAGGGTTGTTCTAGCCTAAATGTCTTAGGTTCGTTTGATGTATTTTTTATTTCAATGTTAGAATACCATTTGTCACTATGGTATAGTCCTTCAGAAATTTGTATTTCGTCCGTGATTATAGTTGGTTTTAAATAGAAGTCTCCGTTTTCTAAGTCTACTGGTAGTCGTGTAATTAATTTAGAGTGTGGGGGAATTTCATATGTTTTTGACATTAAACAAGGCTTTGAAAGTAATGGGATCTTAACTGTATCAGTTTCTAAATAATTGTCTATGAAATTGAGTCGAATTTTTAATTGTTGCATCATTTCTGTACCTATTAATCCGTCAAAGTAATTATGGAATTTAAAGAGATAAAAGGTCAAATTTTCGTTTGTTCTAAATTCTTTAAGTCCAGGTATAACAAGTTTTTTGTCTATGTTCTGTTTATTAAATATAGTCGTAATTTCTATAGGGTCAATAACAATAAAGTCTTTTTCGTCGATTAAAATTGGGTTTACAAAAGATTTTGAACTACCTGTGTCAATAAGAAATTTTAAATTTTTATTACCGTTCCTAATATGAATGTAAGGAAGAAGATGGTCTTTATTAGTATTATTATTATTTATGTCTAAATATCCGATTTGTTCTCCGAGGCGATTAAACGAAAATTTTCCTCGTCTATTTCGATTTCTTGTTGAGGTTCTAAATAATCTTCTTGAGATTCTAAATAATCTAATTCTGTTGTATCT
The DNA here is from genome assembly GCA_958295665.1 of Tipula vernalis. NCBI lineage: Eukaryota > Metazoa > Arthropoda > Insecta > Diptera > Tipulidae > Tipula > Tipula vernalis. The sequence goes on from OY282558.1 coordinate 371,947,936, forward strand.
GTCACAGAATCATTTGATTCGCCTTCAATATTAAATAGTTCTTCCGATACAAATCTTGGCTGGTTAGTGGGTTGAATTGTTCTATTTGCTTGATATTGATTAGGGGATCTATATTTTGAATGTCCACTTGATATATCGATTGGTTCTGGTTTTGGATAATTGGGTTTTGTAAACGGGTTTGAATATTGTTGAGGTTTATAATATTGTTGAAAGGTTTTGTGATTGGAATTTTGTGGGGTTCTAAAATTATTAAAATTTTGAGGTGGTCTTGGATAATTAAAATTATTTGGAGATTGGTTGTAAAAATTATTTGAAGGTGTCCTGAAGTTAAAATTAGGTGAAATATTCCTAGTTGGTATTTGGTTATATGAAATATTCTGTCTCAGATGTGGGTTATTTTGTGGCTTTGAGATTGAACCAACATTTCCGTGAAGTTTGAATGGTTGGTTATTAACTATGTGAATTTTATTATTTTTCATATAGTTGATATTTTGTTCTCGCAAACAATAGCTAAATGCTTCTGCTAGTGAACTGGGTCGCATTGCCCTTATGATTGACCCTAAAGGTTCCTTAAGGCCAGATAGGAATGTGTTTAGACACATTTGCTCATAGAGTGTTTGTTTAGATTTAACAACGTTATTATCTGTTTCATGGATTTTAATATGGTTTATTATTGTAGAATATATATCTATTATTTTAGAATAAAAACTTTCAACTGTTTCATTTATTTGGGTCATAGAATGTAAATCTTTAATTAAACTAGTTTCATTTCTTTTATCGGAATAGTGAGTCGTTAAATTATTTTTTATATCAGTCCATGTCAGTGGAGTCCCGTACATGTTTAAGACGTCGTTGGCTGGTCCAACTATCTTATTCCGTATTGCCCTTAATATAATTTTAGCGTAACTTGTACCTTCAATATCCTTCATTAAACTAAGAATTTCTTCGACATTGTCGATAAAGTCATACAGACTTCTAGTATTTCCCTCGAATCGAGGTAAATCCTTAATTGCGTCGGGTATACGCAAGTGATTAAAAATCGCGTTATTCGCGTCTGGATTCATTTTGAGTGAATTTAATTTAAATGATACTAAATTATTACTTTTAATTTTAATATGTTCTAAACTTATACCGTAATCCGCGGTATGTTTTGGTTGAGTGATACACGAATTCTTCAATTTACCAAGTTTTTTAAAAGGTGGGAACATAAAAGGAAATAACTATATAAAGGATAGCGAATATAACAAAATATAAGACTTACCAGACCAAACTGCCGATTATTGCCCAATACCAGTTGTTCATCGCCCCGTTGTGACGTCAATAATATTTAAACACCAATATGCCGTTGATGTTGAAATTTTTGTGAATTGAATACCACAACTATAGTTATTTTCTGTTTATGATTTTTACTTTTTTCACTTTTATGCGATGCACTTGAATAAATTTTCTTGATATTTTTCTATATATATATATATAGATTAGGATAGAAAATTTTCACAATTTATATCACAGTAAACGAAATTTTCGTTTAAAAGTTTCCACACACTTTTGTTTTAAATTATTTTATTCTCTTTCACTTATTTACTTTTTCGTTATCTACGTTTATATACTTCTACTTTATTATATTATTTTATTTTGTTATATACTTTTTGGTTTACTTTATATTATGTATATATTATTATTGTTATTTTTGTATATTATTTTTAAAATTTACGATAAATACTTTTATTTTTATATATTGATATTTAAAAATATCAATCCTATCAACTGCGCCAGTTAAGTATTATCACTTGGTAAAGAAAACTATTTAATATATTTTTAATGTTCTTTATTAGAAGGTTCGTGTAAAACTGACTTATCATATATGGAAAAATGATTTACATGGTATTTAGAAGTGCTACGTTAACAAATAATTAATTATAATTATAATTCTAAGAATTGTATATTAATGTATCAAATAAAATTATCATTAAAGAATTTAGCTTACGTTATAATAAATGATGGGAACAAAATAGTAATTTAATATAATTTAGTTTAAATGAAATTAAATACAGGATGTTGTTGCGATAACGTAACTCGCGCATTTTCGCTTTCTACCTCGCTCAAATTTTTTTTCCTTTTATAAGCTAAATGTTCACACACATACAAGCATTGTGGGCAATTCACGAAAATCACTCGCAAGAAAAAAAAACTTGTTTTCATCGATTGAGTTTTGTTCTTGTTTTTGCTTTTCGTTTTGACTACTGGATTTCCTCCACTTACGCGATGCTATCTACTAGTTAAATTAGAGTAGTTTTTGATTTGTATATGTATGTATATGAATTTTTAGGAAATTCGTCTAGGACGACCTAGATATATGTATATGTTTTTAAAAACTAACGGTAAAATAAAATTTACGGTATCAAAATTAGACATGGAACATGGAAGTGTAGTACGAATCATTTTTTTTCATTATGAAGTATTGTGAATTACAGTCAGGTTGCCTTTTTCATATTTTTAAACCAATTTGTGTGTTATAAAAAAATTAAATAATTAATTAAAAAGTTTCGGGCGTTATTGTTTTTTGTTACAATTTCATTTTTAAAACGTTCGTATATAAGCTTTATGTTACAATGTCTGTCGAAAATTTGAATTCTGTTGATTTTATTATTGAAAATTTGACAAAATTAACTTTTGAAGAAAAACTAAAAATAAAAAATATGGGCCCAGATCATCCGAATGTGGTAATTATCAATAATAACTCCAAAGCGTCAAACAGAAAATTCAACAAAGAGTGGTTTTCGAAAAAAAAAATGGTTAACTGCCAGTTAACCTAAAAGTAACTTAAAAGTTTGTATTGCTTTCCATGTGTACTATTTGGAGGTGATAGTGTGTGGACGCGGTAAGGATATACCGATATGAAGCATTTATCTACGGCTTTATCGCGCCATGAGTTGTCGGCGGAACATATAGACAATAATATTAAGTAGATGCGGTCTCCTCAACAGGTTTTGATTTTCAAGATCTTAGTTCTAATAAAGATTTTCCTTTCCGGACAGAAGTTCCTCTGAGTTTAAAAAACTGTTATTTTTATTGAAATTATAATAATTTATTCTTTAAATTTATGTTTTGCAATAAACGGTTATAACCCTAACTAATATATTTTATTTTTCGATTTTAACCACCAGTTTTAAAATTTTGCCCACCTTGAATTAAGACCCACGGACCGCTACTGGCTGTAGCCCACCAGTTGTTGGGCGGCAAAAATCTAAAATGGTCCGATTACGATGGTTGACAGCTCTATCAATAGGTTTCGGGACCTGTAATTGCTGTGACAATTTTCATTTTGATTGCTCGATTATTTCTACAAATTTGTTAGAAAATTCAATTGTATTGAAAATTAACTGTGCTTCAACTGTGCTATAGCCCACCAGTTGTTGGGCGGCAAAAATCTAAAATGGTCCAATTACGATGGTTGATACCTCTCTCAATAGGTTTCGGGACCTGTAATTGCTGTGACAATTTTCATTTTGATTGCTCGATTATTTCTAAACATTTCTTAGAAAATTCAATTTTATTGAAAATCTACTGTGCTACAACAGTCCACTAGTTTTTGGGCGGCAAAAATCTAAAATGGTCCGATTACGATGGTTGATACCTCTATCAATAGGTTTCGGGACCTGTAATTGCTGTGACAATTCTCATTTTGATTGCTCGATTATTTCTAAACATTTCTTAGAAAATTCAATTTTATTGAAAATTAACTGTGCTACAGCCCACAAGTTTTTGGGCGGCAAAAATATATATTAGTCCGATTACGATGGTTGATACCCCTATCAATAGGTTTCGGGACCTAAAATTGCTGTGACAATTTTCATTTTGATTGCTCGATTATTTCTAAACATTTCTTATAAAATTCAATTCTATTGAAAATCAACTGTGCTATAGCCCACAAGTTTTTGGTAGGCAAAAATCTAAAATGGTCCGATTACGATGATTGATACCTCTATCAATCGGTTTCGGGACCTGTTATTGTTGTGACAATTTTCATTTTGATTGCTCGATTATTTCTAAACATTTCTTATAAAATTCAATTTTATAGAAAATCAACTGTGCTATAGCCCACAAGTTTTTGGGGGGCAAAAATCTAAAATGGTCCGATTACGATGGTTGATACCTCTATTAATAGGTTTCGGGACCTGTTATTGCTGTGACAATTATAATTTTGATTGCTCGATTATTTCTAAACATTTCTTATAAAATTCAATTTGATTGAAAATCAACTGTGCTATAGCCCACAAGTTTTAGGGCGGCAAAAATATATATTGGTCCGATTACGATGGTTGATACCTCTATCAATAGGTTTCGGGACCTGTAATTGCTGTGACAATTTTAATTTTGATTGCTCGATTATTTCTAAACATTTCTTAGAAAATTCAATTTTATTGAAAATCTACTGTGCTATAGCCCACAAGTTTTTGGGCGGCAAAAATCTAAAATAGTCCGATTACGATGGTTGATACCTCTATCAATAGTTTTCGGGACCTGTAATTATGGTGACAATTTTCACTTAGATTGCTCGATTATTTCTAAACATTTCTTAGAAAATTCAATTTTATTGAAAATCTACTGTGCTATAGCCCACAAGTTTTTGGTAGGCAAAGATCTAAAATGGTCCGATTACGATGGTTGATACATCTATCAATAGGTTTCGGGACCTAAAATTGCTGTGACAATTAATAAGAAAAATTGTTTCGGATAGCTTGACCTGTCTACTTTATGGAAATATAAGCCCACACCTGGTAACATCTCTGAGATTTTTGTAAATGGTCATAGTTTAGCATCGGGTTTCGATAGTTTATTTGATTTTCACAATTATCAAAATAGCGTCGAACATACCCAACCCTTTATATTTTAATAAAAAAAAATTGTTTCGGATAGCTTGACCTGTCCACTTTATGGAAATATAAGCCCACACTAGGTAACATCCCTGAGATTTTTGTAAATGGTCATAGTATAGCATCAGGTTTCGACAGTTTATTTGATTTTCACAATTTTCAAAATAGCGTCGAACATACCCAACCATTTATATTTTAATAAGAAAAATTGTTACGGATAGCTTGACCTGTCCACTTTATGGTAATATCGCCCCATCCCTGGTTCTACTTCTTATTTACACTTTTTATGTAGGCCTACACTTTTTCAGTACACTTACACTTTTCGTTAATTTGTGTAGCTACACTTTGTGTGAAATACTTCCTTTTTCGAATGAATCGCGGTTCAATTTGTATGCATCAGAAGGCCGATGCCGAGTTTGGCGTTCACTAGGGGAACGATTACACCCTATAATTGCGTGATGACAGTCGTTGCACTTCATGGAGGTTCGGTGATGGTTTGGGTGCGAATTTCTTTAAATTGCAAGACAGATTTGGTAGTAATACCACATCCAGCTTTAACATAAGCACGATACGTGGAAGATATTTTGAGGCTTCATATGCTTTCCATGAAAAAGCAAATTGGGCGCGGATTTTTTTTGTATGCATGATAATGCTCGGCCGCACGCAGCTCTAAGCACACGTCAATTTCTGCAACAGCACGGCATTAATTTAATAAGGCATCCTCCGCGGAGTCCAGATTTAAACCCCATAGAACACGTCTGGTATATAGTATGTTACAACTGCGTGCAACCAACAAATTTGCAGGAACTTCGAGACGCTTTACAAGAACAATGGCAACAAATCACCATGCAAAAAATACGCAATGTTTTAAATATGCCACGGTGTATTTATGAATACGGGGTACAGGAGGTAAAACGCTTTATTGAAAATTCCAGTTTGTTCGTAGATTTTACTTTTATTACGTTTGAATAAAGTTTAAAAGGATTTTGTTTGCAATATACCTTATGAAATAAATCATATTTTTCACTGTATAAACATATTTTCTCCTTGATTTTGGATCACCAAAATTACGCCTGATATCAAAATGTGGCTCAAAATTTTATCGTAGAGTGCTTAGTTTACAAGATAAAAAAATGTACTTGTTAACGTGTATATGCTTTTTAATACATTTTCTCTAAAACTTCAATAACTCGACAAGGAGTGGCCGCACAGAAACTTTCCTTGTGTTATTTTGCGGGGTTTCTAAATTCTCTATAAAATGGCCGATTTGGATTTTTGAATGAAATATCGAGCAAATTCGTTTACAGTTTCAAACAGCAGAAAATTTTTGTTTTGTTTTTAGACACCTTTTGTTTTACTCAAAAAAGTCATAAAAAAAATAAATAAAATAAAACGGTTTCCAGTATTGAAAAGAAAACAAAATTTATTTCAACTAGAAACAAAATTTTTTTTTTTGAAAATTGTTATTTCACCAAGATACAAGCGTTCAAATCTGGGTGTTTTTTGGAAGAAAGTTTCTGTTCCGTTTTTAATTGGCGCAGTGTAGTATATGGCTCTCAGTTACCTAATTAATAATATAGGTTGTAATAGCAACTTGAAAGCGCACAAAATTATCTCCCCTCCCTAAGAAAAAAATCCGTCTTTTTATCCGAATATTATCACATTAGTACTCTCCCGAGCCACTCTTAAGCTTTTGACAAAATTTTGAAGGAACAGATGATTGAAAACTTAAATAATTTTAACTTACTGGATTGCTTACAATATACGGTTAAAGCTTCTTTTTTTTGGTACTTTTAAATTTTAGAATAGCTTTCTTGATTTAATTAATCACGATATTTTAATTAGAAGCAGCGTGCTGCAGCTTGTAATATCGTATTAAGGTATACCGGAAAAATACCGTTTTTGTGATGATCCTTTTTCAGGTACTCTTTTAACATTTTCTGTTCCACAAGGTTCGGTTTTGGGTCCACTTCTCTTTTGTCTATATATTATCGATTTTTCTAAAACATTCCTAGTTTGTATGAGTATTTTTTATTTGATGATAATGTTCATAGTAGATAACACATAAGTTTAGGTACCCAAATCATGAGTAGCAATATATCAAGAATGTAGGATTGGGCTAACCAGAACAACCTTAACTTAAATCCAAAAAAAATAAAATCGACCATACACAACTTTGACACAGATTTAATTCCACCTGTTGTCACTTTAACATGTGATGAACCAAAAGCATAATTACAATATAGTTCGACATTTGATCAACCGTTGAACAATTCTAACATATAGTATTTAATTCTCAAATTTTTTGTCAGTGGAGTTGGTTGCTACATAGTGTGGAGCATTTTTTTATTATTATTATTATTGGGGGGGCCATGCGGGCGATCAGCCACTTCGCACTGCGACCTAAAAGATCTATTGTGCTGGCCCCTGCTTAATTATCCGTCCAGTCAATATTCAGGTTCTTAATTAACCTGACAATACTGCCTCCCGGTACGTGATACATACTATCTGGGCTTATTGCTCTCCCTCCTAGATGTTTACTACAGCATGTAGTTCCGCTAGAAAGACGGTAGCATTGGAGCTCAAGGACCTCGAGAGGGTTGTCCCACTCCCGTATATTCCTACTCCTGCCCCGTATTCCGTTTGATTTTACTCTTATGAGTTTCTGGGAATTGCAAATCACCTGTAGGTCACACAGCATTACTACAGGAAGGCTAAATAAAACTGGAGGGTGCCTGGTATCCAGAGTCCGCATATTTTGGCCTGATTAACCTATCAGCCATTCATCTTTCGGCATATGCTGTTCCACCTTAGATTAGGGTTTTTTGTCAAGGTTTTCTCCTTTAGCGCCGTACTTTAGCCTGTGCCAAATGGCCTAAAATGTGCCAAGTGGCCTTAGTTACCAGTGGTTGCCACGAGGAGGCAGTACGTACACTTGCGAATTGTGAACAGGTTACCCCTTACACAATTGTACCCATCACGCAGCTGCCTAATGACCAGACTAGAACAGCTCACGTGATGCGCACCCTACTGGAAGGTTTCGGAGCTGGTAGATTAATCTACTCAACTATGATCCCCCATTCCAATAGACGCCAAACCACCTAGTGTGGAGCATAAATATCGATATTTATTTAATTAGAAAATCACTAAGCCTCCCAAAAGCTGACCCCAATAAATTGAGAAACTCTGTCGAAAAGAGAATTGTTTAAGCTCCAAATGTTGATCTTGGAGTTGCTAATGTTTTTGCAGTTGAAATCATTTTCCTCACGGCTACACATAATTTTGGTAATTTACTTTAATACTGGCATTCGACCGTACTCAAAATATTGTTAAATCTTGAATTGGTTTTAGAACAAATTGCTTGTTTGGCCAAAGTGTTCTGTTGATAAAATGCTTCCTTCGATTAGTGACTGGTTTGTTCAAAGATCGCGAAGTGCCTGATTTAGAACAACCTTCGTTTGTTTTGTACGGGAAAAGTAAATCATCCAAAAGAATTTAACAACAAACATTGAAACACCGACACAATAAATTTTACAGAACAGTTCTGGAATTTATGGTGTACGTCTTTACTTTATTGTAACAACCATAGAACCAAAGATATTGAAATACTGTCAAAGATGACCACACGTTTTGGAAGTAGGTTTGAGGATTGAAGTGAGCGTTGAGTTTGCGGTTGAGCTTAGTTCCGTTTGCTGGTTGAATTTGGTTTGAGTTGGAGTTAAGTTGGGGTTGGATTAGGGTTAAAATTGCAGGTAGACCTGTTTCGGGTAACGGAAGCCCCGTGAAGCATATGCTCATTAGAGACATGACATTTCATCTGATCAGATAAAGTCATCATAATTGTAAGCTTAGATTAGAGTTGCGTAATTGCTTAGAACATTCCTTGCTCAAATTGCAGTTTTTTATACCTCTAAATAATCCTTTTCAGAACCTCTAGTTGCTGTGCTAACTTACATTTGGGTTTTTGCAAATGGATTGTTTTTTTTGAAGTTTTTGAAGTTTAAATAATATTTATTAAGTAAACATATTGAATCTACGCTTATCTTAAAGCAAAGAGACAATCAAAACTTGGACTTTCAAGAGATATTACTGATCTTCTGATTAAAAAAAAATGATTTTTCCTTTTAAACATCAACAGCTATATTTAGCAAAGTTAAGTGATTAAGCGCTTGTTAAAATAAAGTAAAACTTTGAGCTGTTTCTAGTTCTTGAAATCACTACAGCAACAACTAAAATAAAACTTCGCATGTACAACATTCTTGTCCACTTCACATATTCAACAACGAACCAACTAGCTTGACCCCACACATAACTATTTCTTTTTTGTAGAGTCCCAAAACCATAAATCAACATTGATTTCACACAATCTTGATTTTACCGACTTAACCATATCATGATGATACGGTATATGTAGAAGACCGCAAATATAGATGCGTAATGAAACTAAAAATAAATTCCAAAAAGTTCGTAACCTTTTGTGTGATGTTTGTCCCAAAGTAACTTAAAAGCTTTTTTATATCTCGCAAATTTTCTTATTTTTCAAAAAAAACCAAAAACTAAAAGCAAAACTCGTTATCATTCTGAATTATTTCAATGGTTATAAGAAAGTCTAATAAAATTGTTCTTTTCTTGTTCTTGGTTTGTTGCCAATTAGGTTAGTAGATTATTTTCAACAATTACGTAAATAGTTTTTGGGAATACATATAATCAAGATTTCTATTCACAAAATGTTCTAAATGGGCGGGAGGTAATTCCAAATAAAAATCTGTTTTTCTTTTCTTAATTTTGTCTTTTATTAGAACCAAAAACTTGTAAAATTTCAACAAAAACTTATTTAATTTATGGACATACACAAATTAAGGTCGCTGCAATTTACAATTGTATACACGAGCAAAACTTTCGGTATATAAAAGTGAACATAGTGCTGCGTTATTGTCGTAATTCATTTCGGCTATTTTGTAATCCGGATTGACTGATATTTTCATTGTATACAGCCCAGTGTCTAGGTCGCTTATATCGATCCATTGGCAATCAAGATTGTACCGATAAACGTCAGAACAGTTAACGGATATGCCTTGATCACCAAAATTGGCGCATGCATATTTCGGTTTTACACCTGGCATACACTGATTATCTTCCAAACAAAATGATGCCTTGTGTCCCTCTGCTACCTTTGTTCCATTACTGTCGATTATGTCAAATGTGGCGAACACTTCCATGCTATGGTAGTGCCTGAAATTGGTAAAGAAATTAGTTGGCCAGTAATAGAAATAAGAATTGTGCGTGCACCTACATGTGGCACATATGCCATTCCCATAAATGTTTCGGTATATTTGGACGAAAATCTGCATTCCCATAATTATGTGACGTTGCCGTAAATTTTAATAAACGCCTCGTTTCCAAATGCCAAGACGGATTCTCTTTTTGTATTTCATAAGCCTGCGATGCCAAACAATTTTCTTCCATTGCACATTGTAAAAAGAACATGCGCCTGTCTTCGAGATGTGCGGTTGTTTCCAATTCGCTAAAATCAAATACCAAATCGGGTAATGTTCGGGTACACATAACAGATGCAACATAATTTTTATGTCCGGGACAGAAAGTATGCCCCATTAGGTGATGGTTACAGTAGGATATTGCAGATTCATTACCAAAACATTCGGTGCCACTTAATATGACTTTCGACGAAGAATTGTCGGTGTTAAAAAAATCTGTGTGGACGGCATTCAAAGCGTATCCTAATCCTAATTGTTTGCACACCACATTGGCTTCCAGTAAAGACCACCCATCACTACAAATTGTACCCCAACGACCATTACCAAGGCGTATCTATATCGAAAAAATAAAAAATGAAAATCAAAAGTTGAAATATTTCAATTACTTATCGCATCCATATCATCATCATGTCCAACACATAACGATTTTTTTTTCGATTTAGCTAGCTATCCAACAGCATAGCAATAAATTATGATGTTAGAAAAATTGGAAACAGAAAATTGTTTAAATCCCACAACATAATAATAACATGTTACACACACACATTCGGACATTTATACACAATAAAAATTAATAATAATTACATAAAACATAAATCAAACAGCAAAAAAAATATACCTCAACACGTCCTTCATCTGCCGTCCGACCGCCCATCAATCTGACATGCATTTTAATTTTCGATGTTAGACGAACTTTTTGTTGTTTTAAAATTTTATTTATATTTGTCTCGTCATCGATTTCATTTTCCAGTGCGGCAACTTCAATTGGTTTACATATAACACCGGCAGCTTCAAATGATTCACAATCACTTTGACCCCAGCCATCGAAACGGCATTGAGATAATTGTTTTTCATTGCCGTCACAGTAGACGTTGTCCATCCAGAATTTGCCTGTGAATTATAACAAAAAGAAACTTTGTGTTAAATAAAGTTGTAAAAAGCGTATGTTAGATGATAGAATAAAAAAAAATATATAATTAAGCAGCTATTGACCCATAACCACCAACCTAAGCGATAACAATAATTGTTAAGTCATTTCTAAAATATCAATAATCCAGGCAGTATTGAACAGTTTTACTATAAAATTCAAGATTCTAATTAATGAAACCCAATCACAAAATAAAACCCCTGTATTAAGTGGCTTAACAATTTTGTCAAATTTGACAATGGTTATTCGTAAGGACGACTGCTTCCTTGGTTTTTGATTCAGCTGATTATCTTCTTTTACCAAATGCTTCCCCTTATTTGGAAAGGAATAATTCTTGAACAATTTTGAAGAGATTTTGATAATTATTGAGGTCCATCATACTACTGGTTGTAATTTTAGCCATGATTTCTGAAGCAATAGTCTAGTGAATAATTTTCGGATTACTTGTTTTCTCAATACATGTCTCCAACCAACTTTTTGTTTCAAGCTGGAATGGGAATTCGCCAGTAGAATGCCTTAAGTTAAGCGTTTTGTTCAATGGGCCTAACTTAAGACATTCCACTATCCATCAAAATTTACTACAAGAATTCGACAACTTTCTAGAAGTTGTCAATTGCGGTGACTATTCTTTAGATTTTGGGGCAATCCTATCAACTTAATTAATAATATTACAATGTGGCTCGATCTTTGTTACGTAAAATAATAATTTCATGATGCAGGCAGTTCGAGGCCAAGCTTCATGAAAACGGTGACTGCATAATTTACTTCATGGTACTACTCACTTTTACCTCCGAACAGTTCACGTGGATACGTGGCCTAAACTAACAGCTTCATTATTCTGAATCTGATTATAAATCTGAATATTAAAGCGGTTTATTACGTAAAGACGAATAAATAATTCGTTACGTTAGGTGGCAAGTTTAGCTGTTTCAGATTCATTGACAAATTTTTGTAATATTCATTGATTCGATCGAGTTGCGGCTTGTAAAGGAACAATTTTATTTGCTCGTAAATGCTTCAAAGAATTTCGACCTTCAATGATGCAGGTTCTACCAATCTATCCCAAATCCAGTGTTTGTGGTTCGAGATTTTCAGCCTTCAAACATCTTACTTTTGATACTAAGTTTGGATTTGTGCAAATTATATGAAGAGAGTATAAGTAATGTTTACATCCTCAATCATTCGGCATACTCGACTTTGCTTTTAGCCGAAAGCAGCCAAATTTATTTCAGTATACTTGCCCAAATGTGGAGTTTTATTCAAACCTGGGTCTTGTATATTCTTAATGCATATATTGTTATTTTAGTTGCAACCAACGCTGCTTTGTTTATTTGTTTAGCTCATGAAATGATTTTGAACCTTCACAGCAATTCTTTCTGCGAGAACATTGTTTCGTGATAAAGAATAAGGTAAGCAGTATGAAAAGGGAAGTGAGCTGTTATCAGCATTAAAATATATTGGATTTAGAATTAGGATTTGTAGACCATTTTTGAAAATTTCGAGAGGTATAGGGGAAAGTGCGGATGTCTCGGAAGTCGCGCTAACCCCTACCACCTGAATTTTGCGACAAGAAAGAAAATTTGAAACCCAATGAAACGTGAAGCTAAGATTGCTGGGATTATCCAGACTGTCCGAAATTTCAGCAGATGGAAATTGATCAACGTCTCTAACACTTTGCGGAGCGCTGAGACAACAGCGATTGGACCATAATTCGAAACATCTTATTTACTTCTTTTTTTCCATGGGACATTACTTATCTTCCATATGGTGAGAAAAAAGTTCGCCGCTCGAACTCTTCAAACAACTCGTATCTACTTCAATTTACCAAGTGGTACTGACTTAGCCGACATTTGGACTAAAAATGATCTTGGCAGCACCACAACGCAAGAAACGCCGTGGTAATAAGCCGATGATCGAAATTCCTGAAAGACAGACAAAATTCTAGCAAGTCATCTCAATGCTATTTTTACTCGGGAAAGATACGGTGAATGACAGGATGATGCCTGCGTTAATGTTTCTAAAACAGCAATCTGTATCGAATGTTTTAAACTTGGTGTAGTTAGTGGATCTACCAATTAAAGCTTTACTTTTCAACTGAGTACCAAGGTACCTTGCGCTTATTATTATAAGATATCAGTGGATCATGATTGACGTCTTATCGCTAAAAGGAGGGCAACATAGGTTTTGAAATTGAGAGACTAGCTTAAGGGCCTCTGTTTGGAAAGTGGTTTCGAACGGATATCGTAATAAATAATAAATGAGAATATATCGTAATATATGAGAATTATATTCTCATATATTATGCGTGTAAACTAAAAATAAAAACTGAGGCTTACAATATAAAAGAAGGATTAAAATTCCAGTATAGCCCACTACTTTGATAAGTTCCTAGACATTATTATATCCTTAAAGCTTTCGCGCGTGACTTTTTATATTCACAAGAAGTGGGCATTCACCATAAAACAAAAGAAGAATTAAATAGCGCTATAGACTTACGCGTAACAGTTACAAACTGAGAAAAAATATTCATTCTTCAATCAGAGCTGCAATTTTCAAAATTTGAAAGTACGGATTAGTTTCCCAGGTTTTTAGTTTTGACATAACGTTTCGAATGTGTACAATTGTACAACAGATGTTGCCATGTTATTATTCTAAATATTTAATGAGTCGGCTGTTATTACTTCATGTGTCTTCTTATGTTGCCTAAATGAAAAATTTGCCTAGGTCGGAAGTAATTTCCATTCTAAAATTAGAAAGTTTATGCCATATTTCAGATGGATTTCAGATTTCGCCGCTTCCTTGAAATCAGATAATCATAATTTCATTCGACCGTATCAGTTTCTGCGATTATTTTAAAGAAATAAATGGGAAGGTACGGAAATAGTGTTGCCTGATGTAAAATTTTATTTTTTTCAAATAATTGATTCGGCTTTTTATATTCAAAAATTTATTACGGAAAATGGCATTCATAAGATTTTTGATTGGTTAATCAATAAAGTAGAAATATCAAAAAGTTGGTCTACTCATTATGTTGCTACGACCATACAACAAAAATACAATTTCTACTTAATACAGATATTTTCTAGTGTGAACGTACTGACTTAGCGAATTATATCCACTTAATCAAAAAACTTAAGGAAACTCCCCATTTGTGTTTGATTAATGCCCACACAATATTAAGAAGCTTAAGAGAAGTGTGCCTCTTTAGCAAATCATTTTTTTCGGCTTTTTATAGACACATTTTCATTAATATATTTGTGTCTGGTAAACAACCTCATAAGTACCAAAATATAACTGTATAAAGGAAATTTGTACAGCCACTTAAATTTACTGTTTAGGAAACAATTAAATATTTTAACTCGACTGAATAAAATACCATTAATCTTGTTTTCAATATGTTCAAATTTTTTCAAACAATTTAAAAACAAGACAAGTTTTGGAATCTGTTCTTTTTTCCTACATTAATATTTCTAAATATAAAGTTCTTAGTAGACGTACCAAAAGTCTTTGAAAATGAGACACTACAGGAAATCCAGCCTTCCTTAAAGATGAAAGATTTTTTGCTTGGTAAGGTTAAATGACTAAAGAAAATTATTGCATACTTTAATATTCATGAACATTTTAGAAAATCACGACCATTAAAATTGGTTTGCAATAACCGCTTGGCTTGATTGGAAGTGGTACATTATGTTGTTTCGTCTTGTAAAAACCATATGTCTTTCACATCAACATTATCAATTTCAAGCCTTGGGCTAGTATGTAGTTGGTACGAGAACGACCACTACATTTTTCTTTAAAACTAAATCGGTTGACGTTAATTTAACGATTAAATTTTTCACGGTGTTATGAGAATATGGCAATATAATAGAATTTGCGAATAGTTTCAGACTGATCGCTTTTGAAACAATGTTTCTTTGAGCTAGGGTTGCCAGATGTCCCTGTTTTCCGAAAGATCTCTTCGGGACACCTAATAGTCCCGATTTCCCTATTTTTTGTTAGAAAGTAAACAAATTTAAACTTTAGTACTTTGCTGTACGGTGAGATACCCTAAACAAAATAAAAATCAAACGGAGTTGTCAAAAAAATTGTTAGTTGTGCGCGTCTAAAAATCTATTTTCTTATAATCTCTTAATTGTGCGCATTTAAAAACCTTGAAGTAATATATGAAAAAAAAATTTAAAATAAAGAGAAATTGCACCGATCTGTTCTAATTAAGATAAGTTAAATTAATTATATAATCTAAACGTCTTCTAATTAAATATACGCGTAGTAATATATAAAATCAAGTCAGTGAACAATAAAAAGAGCAATGGCCCTTTGTCACAGATTTGGTCTTGGATTCACTGACAATTTACGTAAATTCCACGAATTTATTCCGCCATTCAATGCAATCTCGGACCCTCTACCAAAGAAAATCGCATTATTTGAATTTTTCAATTAATCAGTCCACAATGAGTTCTCAAAACCATAAATTCCATATTATCCAGCTAAGCGTAAACTACTTAATTAGTAAAAAAAAAGACATGTAGGTATTCCTAAATAAAACAAAACCACAAATCGTTCTACTGAACGAAACTAAAATTATACCAAGAAGCAAAATACAATTTAAAAATTATACATTCCACAAAATCGATAGAGATAAAATCGATTCCGATAGGAACAGTAATATTAATTAAACACGAGGTAAATTTTGAAATAGTAAATAATACTTTGAGCCGGTCCATTGAGACACCGATGATAAAAATCAAGGGTGGTGTGCATAAAGTGGTGGTTGTGTGCTTATTTCACACCCAATATGAGAGTTGCTCATGGTTAGATACAGACAAAAGGGGTCTGTCGCAATTGATAAAAATTAGGGATTTAAATCCCAAACGTAGCTTTTGGGGTAATGTAAGTTCAAACAAAAGTGTCGAACAATTGCTCAAATACTTTTAATCGTAATTGTATGTCAGACGAATTAAAGCTGTTGCGCTTGGACCTACCTGTTTATTTAGAAACTAGTGCACCTACCGTGGGTCGGAGCTAGTCCACTAATTCTAAATAAATAGTTTAATTGAATGAGAAGCGATATGTTTACTGATTTTATAACTTATAGTCTTTATTATTAAAAATTTCCAGTTTATATATTATAATTTACTTCACTAAACGGAAGTATCAGATTTAACGTTATATACGTTTAATTTATATGGTTAATTACAAAATATAAGTATGTGCTGTATCGGCACATTTATATGTTTGTGCTTTACTCAACAAACAAAATTTAAGTAAATGCCATTTCAGCTTTTTGTCGCAATCGTTTCCTGTTACCAGCTGAATTGGTAACATATTCCCGGGGCCTAGTTTTTGCTGCTTGAAGTATTATCTACGGGCCTGGAAGTGGAGCTGCTGCAGCCGGAGTTGCTTTTCTGTACTTAACATATATGATGGCTGCTGCGATCATCAATATTCCTATAATAACATAAGATATTGTATAGTGATGAACGTCATGCATGTTCACTTCGGTAGTTGATGCCCTTAGATTCCTTTGTTGATTTTGGATTGATTCTACAATGGCTTCGATATCCGAGTTGAATTGTGAACTTCGATTTACTCTGACGGTATGATCTAACATTATTTTATCACTCAAATTAAACCGTGGTGTGAAAGAGAGTTCCAATTTGCTGTTAAATGCTCTGTATCCTGCCAATGTGAATGTTTCTCCCTTCAACACACAGTTTGGATTTAGTGTTAGGATTCCCTCTCCTTGGATGAAGGTGGTTCTTGTTTCAATCGTTCCGCTGCCGCTTTCGCAAATCACATTATGAATAACCTTGGATTTGATTACAAAGATCCAGGCGTTATGACGGCGTAACGGAATCCATAACGAGGTAATGTTTATTCTGTGGATTTCACAACTAGCAGGCACGGCACTGGTCTGCTGGAAAAGTTGCATCTCACAGCTACTTGTATATCGCAAAGATATTCGTCATTGAGGTTGGTACAAGTATTCAGTTCTTCGGACGAGAGCTGCATACATTTATTGTCCTGTATTGCAATCAATAAATATTCAGAAGATGGCTTCATGTATATGTAGTCTTCCTGATGAATCGTTGGGACTGCCATAGAGTGGTATATGTTATATCGAGTCCTCTGTACTAATGGAATTTTGATCTCGAATATGACTGTTGCCCCAATTTTTATGGTTTTGACGGTGGCTATTTTATAGATGGCGGCTATATTTTCACTTCGGTATGGCATATCCTGACTTGGTTTCACGTTAGGAATGATTTGTTTTACTTGCTCCTGAAGTTGGTAAGGAGTTAGGATCAGGGGATCGAGTGTGCCTTGATGGACTTCTGTGATGGTGTTGATTATGGCGGTTTGAAAGTTTCGTAGTTTCATCATCTCTAGCATTGTGTGTATAGCTAGATCGGTAAATTCTTCATGGAACAGGATGGTTGTTAGAATTTGATTATATGCTTCAAACTTCTGGGTAGTTTCCTCATGGGTGTGTTTCATAATGTTGATAGTTGATTCTAATATCGACATCTGGTTTTGTAATAATTCCTTGTGGTGCTGCTGGTTGGCATTTAATTTTTCTATGCTTTCCTTGTAAGTTTTTCCATCCCTTTGGTCTAGCACCCCGAATAGTTCGTTGGCAATCGTACCTACAAAATCGAAAGGCGCCCTTCTTTTACGGGTGATTTTGTTTCCGCCTAAAACGTTTAATACCTCGTTTTGCTCATTTAATTCGACGTGGAGTGATTTTATTTGTGAGACAATGGCTTCACAGTACTTAAACGCATCAGTGTGTACTGGTTGTATAAGCGTTCTGTTCGAACATAAATTGTCTAGTTAACGAGCAGCGTTCTCAAGGTGGTTTAGTTCTGCCCAATAGGAAGTGAGATTATAGTAGGTTATGATCCTCCATTCTCCGTTGATTAGACATCCTTGCCCAATTTTATCAAGGTAGATCCCGGGATGGAAAGAGAATCTCGATATATTGTATCGTGTAGGTGTTTCTGCTGTTATTACTCCTAGTGCACAGATTATTGCAAGAGTGTGAAGTAGCAGCTTGGACTTTGTGCTTGCTCTTGTCACTCGTTTTTGTTGTTTTGCACTATCGTTGGCTTCAACTGTGTCTGTTTGGGTCTCTTCTGACAAGGGTATCTTCTCGCATTGTTCATTGTCCTCAATTGGCAGGCGACTGATCTTAGTAATTGGCCTTTTGAGTAATCCTCCGTTGGTGTTCTTTACTGTCACTATTCTAACCAAACCATCGTTACCACTATGTACCTCATGAATTCTTCCTAGAGGCCACTTTCCTGGAGGCAGATCATCATCCTTAATGAGTACTTGCTCTCCTTTCGCTATATTTGGTTCCGTTTTGTTCCATTTGCTTCGCTTCTGTAGCAGCAATATGTATTCGGTTAGCCAGACCTTCCAAAATTCTGGTGTTATTTTCTGCAGAAGTCTCCATCGTGCTAAATGGTTGATGTTTTGATTTAAATGGCTTGGTTCTGGCATCGTTCGTAGTGGTTCACCTATCAGAAAATGTCCGGGTGTTAAAGTTGTAAAGTCATTTGGATCTGATGACAGTGGAAGAAGAGGCCGGGAGTTGAGACATGCTTCTATTTGACAAACTATTGTTGTCATCTCTTCAAATGTTAGCAGTTGTTCTCCAATTATTCTACGTAGATGATACTTGACGGACTTAACTGCAGCTTCCCATAGTCCACCCATATGCGGTGCCCTTGGTGGTATATAATGCCATCGGGTGCCATCCCTTGAAAGCTGTTCTGCAAGCTTTTCGGGTAGTTGTTTCAATGCTGCGCTGAGATCGTTCCTCATCAGTTTTGACGCCCCTATAAAGGTATAGCCACAGTCGCTGTAGAGCTCCGAACAATTACCTCGACGTGCTGTAAAGCGTCTAAATGCCGCTAGAAAAGCTTCGGATGACAAGTTGCTTACTACTTCTAAGTGAACGGCCTTTATTGCAAAACAGACGAACACCGCTAAATATCCTTTATAGCTTTTGTTACCTCGTCCTGGCGCGCATCGGATCAGATAAGGCCCAGCATAATCTACTCCTGTGTGAGTGAATGGTCTGTTTGGAGTTACTCTTGCTGTTGGAAGATCTCCCATCAGTTGGTTCATAGTCCGTGCTTGATGTTTGTAGCAAACTACGCATTTATTGATAAAAGTTTTTACTGCTAGTGGACCTTTTATTATCCAGTACTTCTGGCGAATGAATGCAAGCGTGAGGGATTTGCTCCCGTGCAGCGTCATCTTGTGTGCGTAGTCTATCAGCAGCGTTGTGAAATAACCCTTATGAGGAATAATTATTGGATGTTGAATGTCGAAACTCACTCTGGCGTTAGACAGCCTTCCGCCCACTCGTAATAATCCGTCAATGCCGATTTTCGGATTAAGGGTAAGAAGTTTTGATTCGCTTTGTTTTCCACAGTGTTTGTCCAACGTTCCTAAGCACGCCCCTTGTATTACCTTTAAGGCTAAACTCAAACTGTCGTTAAGTTCTTTGGTTGTCAGAAAGCTTGATGACGATTTAGCTGTTCTTTTCATAAACCTAAGAACATAAGCGATTCTCCTTATTGCTTTTGTGAACGATGAAAATCTTTCTATCAGCTTCAATATGACGTTCTCACCTTCGATTGTATTAGTGAATGCGCATACTTCGTCCATGGATTCCTCTGTAGTTTCTTCAATTTGTGGTTGGAATATTCGAAGGAGTCCCTGTGCCAGCTTGGTCCGTTCCACCAGAGAGAGTGATCTATTAAGCTGGTAGGGTTCAATCCTCTCGATGCACAATCAGCTGGATTTTGTTCGGATTTTACGTAGCTCCATTGTAGCGGAGATAATACGGATTGGACTTCCACTATCCTGTTCGCTATGAATGTTTTAAATCTATTAGGTTTCCCTTTAATCCATGCTAACGTTATCATTGAATCGGTCCATACAAATGTTTTTATATCCGGTTCTTGTAATGCTTGTTTGGTTTTCTTGACTAAATTTGACAGTAATACAGCTGCACACAATTCCAATCTAGGGATGGTTAATTTGGATTTTAACGGTGCAACCTTTGTTTTCGCAGTGATCAAAACTACTTTGGCTTGGTTGTTTGCAATCTTGGATTTGTAGTAAACTACTGCTGCATATGCGTTTTCTGATGCATCGCAGAACCCGTATAATTCGCCTGTGTTGTCTCTGTTGTGACTTAACCATCTTTGTAACTTTACTTTTTCTAACGTCTGCAATTGGGTAGCATAGCAAATCAATTTTGTTTCTAATTCAATGGGCAGTTGTGCGTCCCAATCAATTCCTAATAGCCATAGTTGTTGCATAATTATTTTTGCTTTTACTATAACCGGTGCCAGCCACCCTATGGGGTCAAAAAGTTTGGAAACTTCGGACAGCACTCTTCTCTTGGTTATAGGTGCTTCGATATTTAGTGGTTTGATATTTTAAATTGGAAAATATCTTCTGTAGGACTCCATAAGATACCGAGGGTTTTAATAGTTTCCCCTTTTTCGATTGTGTGGTGGTTTTTATTTCGATACTCAGTATCTATGTTTTCTAGTATCTTCTGGTTGTTGCTACTCCATTTTCTCAGATTAAAGTTTCCTTGTCTCAAACATTTGTCTAATTGTTCTTGAATTGTGATAGTTTCTTTGATCGTGCTCGCTCCTGACAATATATCGTCTACATAAAAATCTTCAGTAGCTGCTCTTTTTGCTGCTGGGTATTGGTCGCCATCATCTTGAGCTAGTTGGTGTAGCACTCTTGTGGCTAGATATGTGGCCGAGGCTGTTCCGTACGTGACTGTTTTCAGCTTGTTTGTTGTGATAGCACCTTTGTCGTTTCTCCATAGTATCAACTGGTAGTTTTGATCGTGTGGACGGATTTTTATTTGTCTAAACATCTTTTCGATGTCAGCTTTAAACACGTACTTATTCTTTCTCCAACGTAGCAATATCTCTACGAGTGTTTGTTGTATTGTTGGGCCGGTGTGTAGTAGGTCATTTAATGATATTCCATTTGATGTTTTTGCTGAAGCGTCAAAGACTACTCTAAGCTTGGTTGTTGAGCTATCATCTTTGATTACGGCATGGTGTGGTAGAAAGTAGTTTCTACCTGCATCATCACGTTGGTTTATTTCTTGCATATGATCCAATTAGATGTATTCATCAATGAAGCTTTTATATTCATTCTTCATCTGGATGTTCTTATTTAGTTGTTTTTCCACTTGAAGGAGGCGTGCTGTGGTTTTTTTCTTGATTCGCCTAACTTGAAATCGTCGCTCTTAAATGGTAATGCGACCTGGTATGCACCATTTTCTAATCTTTTGTAGTTCTTTTGAAAGTGCTCTTCGCATTTTTGTTCATCATCGTTAAGTTCTCGTTCTACGTGGACTTCTTCAATCTCCCAAAATCTTTTTAACTGACTTTCTAAGTCGATGTACGATATCATAGATTTAATGTGGTGATGTTGGACACTTGGGCTGATGAATTTTCCGAACACGATCCATCCTAATTCGGTTTTTTGCGCCATTGGTTGTTCAGGATTTCCTTTTATTATATCACCCAATACGATCTTTGAATAATAATCCGCTCCAAGCAAAATGTCTATGGAGCCCGGTGTGTTGTTATTTGGATCTGCATGCTCTAGGTTGTTCAGATGTTCCCAGCCTTCAGTTTGTATCCGTTGTTCTGGTAGCAGTGTCGTGAGTTTTTGAAATACTAAAGCATCTAAGTGTAATTCAAATTCCGATTCTCTGACCGGTTGGATTTTGAGGCTCACTATTTTCTTTACCTCCCCAATATTGTGACCACCGACTCCAGCTATTTTGGCATATACTTTCTGCCCCTTAAGCTTCAATCTTTGAACTGCTTCCTCGGTAATGAAAGTTGCTTGTGACCCTGGGTCTATCAGGACTCTTAATGTAGTGTGGCTTCCATTATGATTGGCACATTTGACCATTGCTGTTGCTAACAACACGTGTTCTTTTTCATGATTTACGTTTGTTATTAGTTTAAAGTTTTTTACTTCAGACGTGCTCGTGGTTTGTACTTTGGGCTTTGCCGTATGCAAAATAGTATGATGTATCCCATTACAGCTCGAGCATCTTATCTCTTGGTCGCAATGGTATGTTTGATGTGTTGATGATAGGCATGTTCTACATAGATGGTGTAGTAGCACTATTTGGTTTTTATCTGTTGCTGACAGCTGCCTAAACCGTGTACGTTAGTCTAATGTATGGTTCATCTGACAATAGATGCAAATCTCGCGTAGGGTTGTTGTGGCAAACGTTTGTCTTACTTCTTGTGGTTTTGGTTGTTGCGATTGATTTTTAGGGCCACTCGATACTTCCAAGGACTTAAAGCGTTGTTCAAGAAACTTCAGAAATTCCTCGGTTTTCTGGAATTCCGCTGGGTTCTGGAGCGAACTTTCATATATTCGTCGTGTTTCATTGTCCAATTTCTTCGATAAGCTGATGATTAGAAATGAATTCCAGGATTCGACATTTATTCCTAGACTTCTGATTGCGTATATGCACTCGTTAGTTGTGTCGTGCAAATTCCTAATTGCGGCTGATGATTCTGTACTAATTGATGGTTGGTTTAGAAACGTATTTAGGTAAGCTGATATAATTAAGCGTTTGTTGTTGTATCTATTGTTTAACGTACGCCAGGCCATTTGATAATTGTCAGCAGTTGATTCCAAATGACATATTAGCTTAGCTGCTGCTCCATTAAGATGGGTTTTCAGATAGTTTATTTTATGTGTATCTGAGAGGGTTTGAATTTGATCTATCAGACGTTTGAATATTTCAGAGAAACTACTCCATTTCATGTAATCTCCATAAAATGTGGGTATTTCAATCGGTTTCAGCTTTATTTCTGATGTTATCCCACTGGTAGCTGGTGTTTCTTCTATCGCAGTGTTCATTTCAATCGCCATCTTTGTGTACTTCTTTCTTAACGCCTCATAATCCCCTCTTGTGAAGTATCCTAGCCTCTCATTTTCATCGTCTGAAGCCTCAACACAAAGCTCTTTATGTCTATCAATTATTTGATTCATAGCACGCTGCATGTACTGCATGGGGATTTGCATAGCTTGCTTGCCCTGTTTTCTTCCAAAACATCTTTGGCCTTTGCTATTTCTCTGTACAATTCCCTTATTTTAAAATCCGGTCGTCGTAGCATTTGGTTGAGTGTACTGTTGCTGCTTTGATCTATCGGCGTTTTGATGTTTAGTTCTAAATGATTGTTAGACTCGTTCGTCTCTGGCGGTATGAATTCCTGGCTGTACGATTGCGTCGGTGTTAGCGGTCGCGGATTGTTTAACAGCTCGCACATTTCATCTATAAGTTATTTATATGTTGATGCCACCGTAGCTCTTAGGTTGGTGTATGGATGGCTTTTATCGATTGGTGGATCACTGTCGAAGATTTGTTCGTCTGTTTTTACGAACTCTGTGTATAGAGCTTTCCATTGTTCTATCTTCGTTTCCAGATACTTCTTCGTCTTGCGAGCTGGTCCATCCTTTTTGTAATTGCTCTCGAATTGAGCTATTTTCCCCCTAATTATGTCTTGTTGACAAAGTAGGTCATCCATTACGGCCGGTTGTTTTGTGACTGACGAACTGGGTTTCCCTGGTTGTTATTTCACTTTAATTTCGATGGATTAATTATTTCTGCTGGATTCGAAGTATATTTTATTAACTTATTGGCCGGTTGGTGTTTGGCTTTTTAGTTTATTAGTTTTTTATCGCTGGTTGTTTTTTGTTTCGAAGGACCAATGTTTATTTAGAAACTAGTGCGCATACCGTGGGTCGGAGCTACTCCACTAATTCTAAATAAATAGTTTAATTGAATGAGAAGCGATATGTTTACTGATTTTATAACTTATAGTCTTTATTATTAAAAATTTCCAGTTTATATATTATAATTTACTTCACTAAACGGAAGTATCAGATTTAACGTTATATACGTTTAATTTATATGGTTAATTACAAAATATAAGTATGTGCTGTATCGGCACATTTATATGTTTGTGTTTTACTCAACAAACAAAATTTAAGTAAATGCTATTTCAGCTTTTTGTCGCAATCGTTTCCTGTTACCAGCTGAATTGGTAACACTACCTACTTAGTATCCAAGAGACACCAGCCCATTAGATAAATCTATTCTTAATTTGTGATGGTCTTGTAGTGCACCATGATTAACACAGGTTCCCTAACTTGAAAACAATAGACTTCGAATCAGAACACTCAGCCGTTGAAATAATATCTTAGAATTTTTTGGTTCCAAAACTTTCTCTAAAGCAGATACTTTACTTTAGTGCAGTTCAGTCTCAGGTCAGTATTTAATAATAAACTAGCCTCTAGGCCTAATAATATTGATATACCAGTGAGTAGGATGCTGGATAAAACATGTTCCGGTCACGATGCTTAATTGCAGTACGCAAATACCACACCCAAGTTTATTAAAATCAAAAACACCTCACGATGGCAGCTGTTTAGAAACAGATACTCGCCCAGCTATAATATAATTAAAGCTCAGATATACAACCCGAATACCATCATCATATAGTTAATTAATACTATGAAAATCACTGGAAATCCAAACGCTCTAGCATTAAACTAAACAGTAGCACTCACATAGAAATAAACAAACTGACTACTAACTAAATCCCAACAGTAACAAGCTCCACTTACCCAAGACGTAGTAGATCAGAAGCTGATTTCTTAGGCAGTACGTTTAAAGATGATCACTGCCAAAATAATGTGATTTGGTATGACATATTTACAGAGTCGGTAGATGAACATGTCAATAATTACTTAAATATGAACAAATCACCTCTGCAGTCTAAATCTCCTATAAGATTTGCCAGATGTTACAAAATTAAAGCCTTCATAAAATCCAGGGTGGGATAAAATCCGGAATTATGCGCTCAAAAACTGTCTAAAAAATTCAGGGAGCTATATACGGTAATCATAAACCACTCGTTGCCATTATTGGGTAATTGGAGATTATTGCCACAAATCGTAAAAAAGGTAAACCGCCTGACATTCCCGCGAGTTACAGGCAGATTTTTTTACTCTCAAGTATCTGTAACCTATATGAGAAATTTATACTTGAAAAAATCCAAAATCATTGTGAAGAATTTGGGCTTATATCCGACAACCAATTTGGCTTTCGTGCATCTCATCTTCAACTCATGCGCGGCTGTAATCTTGAGAAACGATGTACCTCTTAAATTAAATCAAACCAGCGCAACATTAGCGTATCTGTGAAAGGCATTTGACACCGCCCGGATTAATGTAATAATTCATGAAATGATCAAGTTAAGGTTCGTGCCAGGTCCTCTTAGAGTAATATAAAATTTCTTTCGAACTGACCGTATCAAGTAAGGCAGAGGATGGACTGTCTAGAGTATTTACAATTCATGAGGGGGTACTTCCAGGACCAATTTTAGAGCCGATTCTATATGTTATATATACTATTGACTTACCAGTCCTTAATACTCAACTAATCACAATCAAAACAATGACTCATACCCTAGACACACTACGATTTAATAAAACCGATTTAGTGAATTTTTCGAGATTAGTAGCAGTGTGTCAACCTTGATTTTAGCTAATTCTTTTGTTTTTGCATAGAATACTTAAACTAGTTTATGTATAGTATTATGCAGATGATATTATGATCTACATGGCAAGGAGAAACCTCAACTGACCTCAACATTCATCTGGAGGTGATAAACGAGTAATTCAGGAAATGAACAATCAAAATTAACATCGGTAAATGTGAGGCAATATGCTTCATAGGCAATGAAATATTCAGCAGATATCAAGAACATACTACATAAACATATTGCTCAAAGTGGACAATGCCATTATCACAAAAAGAATGATTCAAACCGTACAATCATATAAAATAATCCGCACAGAAGGTAATCATCTCCTACTAAAATAGCATTTAAACAATACTACACTACAGAAGCAAATTACAAAAAAAAAAAAAAAAAAAGTTTTAAACAACTAATCCGACTAATCCTGTCATTTGGATTCCCAGCCTGGTCTGAATAATCCGCGGCCTAAATCGACAAATTATGCCAATTTGAGCAAATAATGGTTAGAATTTGCTCCAACATCAACCATAAACCGGATACCTATAGGGATACGTCAATAACTCGAAACTGTACAGTGATACAAATGCAACGATAATCGACAAATTCCTAATAAACAACTCCATCAAATTTTACGAACGAGCCAAGCACTCTACTAACCAGCTCATAAAAGAAAGCTGTACAATGTAAAATACCTAACGCCCTACCCTAATTTTTTTTGTCCCGGTTCGTCCTAGCAAAAGTCTGGTAACCCTATTTAAGCTGAATTTGTTTCTTGGACAGCTTTATTTATATCCCTTACAGCAACTAATCAAGTAAAACAAACATTTTAGTTTGACCATGAACAACTAAAATTGTCATTTAGGTATGTTTGAATTTTGGCACGAGGTTTTATCAATATTATCAATTAATATTTCAAATTGTTATAAAGTAGTTAATAAGTGAAAGCAGCTTACTAAATTAAAACCATGGATTTCAACTTTCATTTTTTAGTGGTGAAATCGTATATTAGCGTTAAACCAACCATCAATTTATTAGTAAACATGCGTGATGGCATTTAAAAATTTATTTGATTCAGAAAATAGCTTATTCAAGCAGTTTGATAAGAGTCCTGCCGCGTAATCGTCTTCAATATTTAAGTCCGCAACCTGTACAGATTCTTAACTTTACAATTTTTATATTCGGGGGCCTTGGCCAACTGTTAAATACGAATCTTAGAGCTTTGGTCAGCATCCTCTACAAAGCAATCTACTGACCCTTGTTGGTCAGTTCAAAGCAGGCAGGGGTATGATGTACAGTTTGTACAGGGTGGGACATCTGTTAGTCCTTTTTCTACTTGTAAGTAAAACAGACATTTTGGGATCAAAAGTCAACATTTTTGATTGATAAAGAAAGGTTGTTTTGAGCCATTTATATATGAAAAACAATATCGTTCATATGCCCACATCCCAACTCCAATAAAAGTGGATCAATGACCTCAATTTCAACGCGAATTTTGTTTTTTAGTTATTAAACTGATTGTGGATGGTTAGCATAAACAATACCTTTCAAATAACCCCATAAAAATAATCAGATCGTGTTAAATCCAGGCTTGTTGGTCGCCAAGGAACTTCACAATTTCTTGAAATTTTGCGATCAACAAATTTTGTTGACAATAAATGGATTGTTGCACGATTTGCGTGTTATGTCGCTCCGTCATGTTGAAACCAAAGGTCGTTGACACCAAAAAAAACTGTTAGCGTGTTGCGGTAATGTTCCCCATACACTGTAAGGGTATTTTCCTATTTGTTTTCAAAGAAAAACGGCCCAATGATGCCACCAGCCCATAAACCACACCAAACAGTGACTCTTGGAGGATGTTCTGCTTCTTGAATAACATGAGGATCATCCGCTCCCAAAATTCGACAGTTTTGCTCATTGACGTACCCATTAAAATAAAAATGAGCTTCATCGCTAAAGATGAATTGTGATGAAAAACCTTCGTTTTGTTCAAGCATCCAATTAACAAAACGATGACGCTTTAAATGGTCTGGTGGCCCCAATTTTTGAGTTAAGTTGAATTTTGTAAGGATGCAAATGAAGATCAAAATGAAAATGCGTCGTAATGTGATCCGTGAAATGTTTAGTTCTTGTAAACGATACCTGGCTGATGTGCTTGGTTCATTACGAACACTTTCACTAACAGCTGCCACTGCATCAGGAGTACGAACTGGACGAACATATTGATACGGTCTACGACCTTCGACTGAACCAGTTTCTTCAAAATGATCAATAATTTTGCCAATTGCACGGGACGTCCATGTCGATCAAAACTCTTACGCAATTAACGAAATCTTGTTGGTTTTGAACGATTATTTTGATAATAAATTTGGAGTTTTGTTGTTAGCGACCCCATGATGATAAGTGCCATATTTTTGACTTTTCATATGTCAAAGAATTTTTTACAATTGATAACAATAAGTACTAAAATACATTAATTAAAAAACGGACCAACAGATGGCCTACCCTATGTATAACCAAATCTTTTTTTGTAATCTAATCCACTAAGTTAATGATCGGGTAAACAAAGTTAACTTTCCTTCGTAGGTTTGTCATGTGGATATTGAAAATGAGACATTTTGAGAGAGTGATATCCAAGTATTCAGCCGTGTCAACCACCTTAAGAATCCTACCATCTACCTTGATCGGGGCTGCCTTATTAAGTTTGTTGCTAAAGTACAAGTGGGGGTAAAAGTATATTAGTTGGGTTTTCGATGTATATAGATTGACTCTGCGAGCATTGATATTCGCTACAACTGGACGTAAAAATCATCGTATCATCGGCGAAAATTTGGCTATTTAATATTTTGGAGGCCATCCAGAGTATTTTGGAGACCATTGATGAACTCCCGATAAGATACTTTTAACCGACGATTGTAATTTATTTTGTGTTCACAGTGGTTACCAGCAGTCGTGGAGTCCCGACATTAATGAGTTTGTGTAGTAAGCCAACATGCCACACTGTATCGAAAGCTTTGCGTATGTCCAAAAAAATTGCAGCAGAAACCTTACATTTCTGTTAAGCTATTTTTAGGTGATTCATCACTCTCATCAGTGCCTCTATTGTGGAACTTTTATAGACGAAGCCAAATTGTTCTGCAGGGACAACTTGTTGTGTTGCGGCAACATAGCCTGCGATATATAACTCTTTCCGATATTATGCTCAATCCAACGGAGGAGACTAATATGTCTTAAAAATAGGAAATCTCCTGGGGTATAGGTCTTGTGTTTTTAGAAGAGCACGGTTTAACTTTTTTTGAAATGGCTACTAATTTGGACAGCTTCCAGCAGTCCAGAAAGTATGCAATTTTTAGCATAGCCTTAATTAACTTTGGCAAATACACAAACCCAGATGGCGGTAGGTTTCAATAGCCCTATTAACCACGATAACCTTCTCTGCAGCATCATATTGTCAGGTTCAATGTGAAACAATTAATTCCTAAATTGTTTTTGGAAGTGTTGGTGGATTTTTTCATGAATGGCGGAGCTAAGCGTTGTCTGTTTCTGAAACTGTTCCTAATTTTTATCATAAGTGTAATTTCGGCCGGTATTTTCTTTGCTTTAGGTTCTAGATTTGGCACAGATCTTCCAAATGCAGTTATGAACGTAGTATTTAAAGCCAAGCCAGTCGGCTTTCGTGTAGTCACGAACTGAAACCTCGTCAATATTTTGGAAAACTTTGAATTTAGTAGTAATATTGCTAAGATCTTTTCTTCAATGACTAAATCCTTAGTGATAATAAGGTCTAAGACTGCATGATCACGGGTGCCTGTTGCCGGGAAGCCTATATGGACATTATGTGTCTCGCAAAAATAAAAAAGTTTTGGCACATTTGGGTTCCAATTCGTGCAGCCCCACATAGGATGTTTGGAATTAAAATCGTAGCAGACTATTATTTCTGTCTTGAGTGCGCATGACCAAGTTCAGGTCACTTTTATCCATCACCCAAAAAGGAAAATTTCGAAAGATACATGAGCTCATTGGAAGTTTCATTTTAAATTTTTAATAGAAAATGCTTACGATATATTTATTGAAACTTAAAGTAGAAATGTTGCGGTTTATACCGGCAAACAATACCTGATAAGTGACCACTTCTGCAAGCTCAGCAAATTGCAAATTGAGGCTGAATTGCAGTATTATACTAGATTATGCTGTCTTTAAGGTTGCAGAATTGTATGAGGATCGTTAGCATAAATCTTATTAGTCACACAACTTCTCAGGAAAAAATGCAATACAGCAATTGTATTGAACAAGCTTTTGGAGTTTTTCATCAGAAGTGAAAACATACGCTTAGATAACCCTAAAGCACCATAAATTATTTCGTGGAAACATAATTTCATAAAGAGTACTTTGACGGTCTACTTGCTCCTTACAGTAATACCAAAACTGCTTAATTTTTTCTAAGATATAAGAATTCGGTTTTTAAATGTGTTTAAGTGCCGAATGATTGGTTTATTGTTGCATTACTCTGCTGGCTGAAATTATAGCAGCTTTTCCACAGCACGCTACCTTTATAAAATATTTTTGGTTTGTAAAACCAGGAACATTGTTTTGATATATTATTCAGGCTTATCAACGTAGTTTATCGGAGTACATTTGTGTATCATTGGATCAAACAAGCTAGTTTTTTATTTTAAAACACAACAGAAAAAAACGTAATGTATATCTAATAATGTCGTGCTTATTTAATATGTGTCGCTAAAAATGCAATCGCCATGCCTATATCTCAACGCGATTTATTATTAAACACGGATTTGAATAGAATTACTCTAAAACTAATAACAGTATTAAATCAAGTTTCAATGTTAAAATCAATAATTTTCATTCTAATTTTAACGTATTTTATGAAGAACCTGACTTATTCGGTAAGTATAGTGTTTTAGTTATGAAGGTGGTTATTTTAACACTGTTGATATACCCGTAGATCAAGTTTGATGTAATTTTGGATCAATTTATTATCAATGGATATAATAAAACACATGTAAGCAGTTTCTACGGACGTGTAACACGTTTTAATCGTACTAGCCCAGTGCTCAATGCTAATTTTACGCTACTGTCACCGTTAGATGATACGATAAAACTTCGTTACACTTTTTATGCTTATCACGGGAACGAGTTTAGACAAATATTTGAGATGAAAAAAGATCATGCTTGTGAATATTTTAAAAATTCTCAATTCATTTATGAATCTATTTTGAATGCTTCAAATTTCCCGGCCAAAGATAATTTACCATTTGCACCCGGCTTTTATTGGATAAAACATTTAAATTTTCAACAAGGAGCACCGACTATAATCTCGCCTGGTAATTGGAGAATCGATACAATATTTCTTAATAGTGATAATACACTGTTTCTGAATTTCACGTGGAAAATTAGAGTTGAGCAGGATTTTACTCGATTGTTTTAAATTTTGTTATGATTTTTAAAAAAATATTGAAATACAGATTATAACTGAATGGATTTGGAAATGGAATGTAAAATTGTTTAATTTGGAAACTAATCCGACACAACAGTAATAAAGAGGTCAGCTTTGTCGACTTTCAACACAATTCCAGACTTTTACAAAATACCAAGGGATGTTATTCTTATTGCTTCGGGGTAAATTCTTGCGGTATGAGAAAATTAAATATAAAAACTAAATACAAGCAACTCTTGTATGTTATAGAAGTTACGTTGGAACTTGAGATTCCAAAAAGACTTTTGATTGTGAAATAAATTCCTGGTTCATTAATACAATAAAAAAAAAAAGATTACAATCTATTCTAGAACAAATGGCCCGAGCTAACTCAAACAGATTTGCGTTTTTATACTTTTTAATTATGTTCTACTTAGAATTGCTCTATAAAATGTTGACTTTTTATGAATCTGACGAAATACATTTGACGTTTTTGAAAATTCCTCCATTTGGAGGGTTACCTATACAAACTATAACACAACTATACCGAAAATTTCCTGTTAATATCAGACAAACTGAATGTTTACGCCTTACATCATAAATAAATATTTAGCAGAGCACAACCAAGCAAAAATAAACCAAAAGACTTGTCTGTTGCCCAAACAAATCACCTTTTAATATGTATGACGTCAAAGTTAATTGTTTTACATTGATCACAATTGAACTCCATTACAAAAAAAAAAGTAATTTGCCAAACCCAAATTAAATTGAAATTTGCATTCATTCCATGTATATAACTGTTGCCAATATTTTCATACATTGATTACAATGATAATTTTCCTTCATGTTTGTTTTCTATCTATTTTATGATGTGTACATGAACATACAAGTATGTATTTTTTTTTTTTTCGTCCCTGCCCAAAAGCGGCTAGCACTACGAAGTAGTCAAATCAAAGTATGTATACATAGATATTGATCGTTTTGTATTATTATTTTACATTTAATTCAATAAAAAAATTCAGAAAAAATACTTTTTTGTTAGAAAAATAATAATTTTGCTGAAGGCATCAGAAATAATTCTATATAGCTAGCTAACATTGGAAAATCAATCAGACACAAAATTGAATGAGAAAAGAATCAAAAATATAAAACAACATAATGTGAGTGCTTTGCACATACTCAAACATTTATTCACAACACACAACGTATGATGTAATAATATCCTAAGGAGTTTTATTTTTTGTAACTCAATTATTGAAATCATCGTACAGTGGCATCAACATTTATTTTCTAACAGTATATAGTACTTACGCTTAGCCGGTCCAAACATGCCACTATGTGTAAATTTTACAACACCCGGAAATCCCAGCTGCCGACAAACAACTTCTGCATCATTTTTATCCCATTCATCATCGCATACAGCACCCCATCTGCCGCCATGCAATATTTCTACATTTCCTAAAAATACAGAAGAATATAAATATTATGTAGAAGAAAATACTGTTAAGGAAATTACTTTTATGCAAGTCATGTTCGACTCAAGATAAAGTAACAAAAAAAAAAAAATGTAATCAATCTTGATCCATTATTCTATATGGATATCTCTGCTATATTGATACAAAGAGTTTCCAATTTACTTAGTAGATAGATGCAGCGTTCACCAAGGAACTGTTTCTATAAATAACACTTGATTCGACCGAAAAATGGTATACCTAATGCATGAGTCTGTGATGTAAATTATATAGTTTAGTAAGCCAATATGTTAAAATAGTGTGCAATTGTAATTTGTAACCATGAGCAGATTGATTCTCAGCAAATAAAATACTGTTTTGTGTAATTTTATCGACTAAAGCCCCAGCAAGACGAATGTGAAATGTCAACAAATGTTGCTAATTTGTCCAACTCCCAAATCTGGTACAACAAATGTTCGTCGCGGAGGGCCAAAAAATACTGAGCTAAAGTCATATTCCAATTATTAAAAAAAAAAAATCTGAAACAAAGGTATTACAACGTTTGCAGTATTTTTTTTAGGTTTTTGGAAAGTGCGATAATTCGACAAAACATATTTAATTGGAAAAATGCGGTTTTAAGTGCATCAGCCCTTATATGCATCATATTTTAGAATTTGTGTCTATAATTTTGTATCCTTTAGCCAGAGATTTACAAATCTACAGGTCAATTTATTATATTCTCTCACTGCTTCAATATGCTCGAATAATTTTTAAATATTTTACGAGTTTATCGTTATCGCGGGTCGCGTCCAATGTGTTTTGTTATCAACGAATTGTTTTCATATTTTCATTGGGATGCTAAACAAGTTTAAGAGTAAACTCATCAAAATGAATTCTCCCCTCTGGTTTTGATGTGTTTCAAATATTGTATTGGTTTGTTAAAGATGTTATAAAGTAAATTTAGCCAAATTTATGTTCTTCTTTCATTAAATCCATTGAATTCTTCGTTAAAATAATAATATTTTACCATTTTATAGTTATCGCGGGTTGGGTTTAAGCTCGATTATGGTTTTTATTTTGTTTAAAACGGTAATTCGGTTGGTAAAGGAGTTTTAGAGTAAATTGACATAAATATTTTCTCTTCCCGCATGTAATTCATTAACTGTGAAAGCCATCTCTACTCAAAAAAAGAAAAATTTAGGAACATATTATCACCGCAGGCTATGTTAAATCTCATTTTAGGTTCAAAATTTGTTTTAAGTTTTTTTTTTTGCTGGATAAAGAAGTTTTAGAGTAAATTTAACTAAAGAAATTCTCTTCCTGCATGTAATTCATTGACTGTGATAACCATTCTTTCATTTCTCTACTCAAAAATCAATATCTTACTAATTTATTATTACCACAAGTCGTCTTGAATGTGTTTGAT
Organism: Tipula vernalis; assembly: GCA_958295665.1. Lineage (NCBI taxonomy): Eukaryota > Metazoa > Arthropoda > Insecta > Diptera > Tipulidae > Tipula > Tipula vernalis. The sequence continues at coordinate 371,982,177 of OY282558.1, forward strand.
GGTTTATGATTTGTTTTAAAATTTTAATTAGGCAGCTAAAGTTTTAATAAAATATCGCGAGTTGTTTGAAGATTGTTTATGTTTTAAAATTTGTTTTAAATGTCAATTGGGTTGGTAAAGAAGTTTTATGGTAAATTGAAATAAATAATTTCTCTTCCCGCATGTAATTCATTGATGATCATAACCAATATTGCATTTTTCTGCTCGAATAACAATATTCTACCAATTTATGCTTACCGCGATTCGAATTGAATGTGTTTTATGGTTTATGATTTGTTTAAATTTTTTATTGGGTTGTTTTAAAGATAAAAAGTAAATCTTACCAAATTTGTGCTGATTTCATTAAATTGTTTGCTCAAATAATAATATTTCACTATTTTATTGTTGTCGCAAGTCGTGACAATTGTCGTCAATGGTTTCTAATTTATTAATTGGGTTGGTAAAGAAGTTGTATGTTAAATTGAGATAGATACTTTCTCTTTCCGCAAGTATTTTATTGTCAAATCAAGCCAAACTTTACCCAAATGAGAATATTTTACGAACTTGTCGTCATCGCGGGTCATTTTAAATCTGATTTAAGGTTTAATAATTTATTTTAAATTATATATTGACTTTATTAAAGAAGATTCAGAGTAATTTTAACTAAATAACTTCTATTCCTGCATGTAATTCATTGACTGTGATAACCAATCTTTTATTTCTTTGCTGAAACAACGATATTTTACCAATTTATTGTTGCCGCAGGTTTAATTGAATGTGTTTTATAGATTTTGATTTGTTTTTTACTTTTTTATTGGTTTGTTAAAGATGTTAAAAGGTAATTTAACATTTTTTAATTTATATGATTTTAATACGTTCCGAAGATTGCAAGAGAATTCAACCCAGTTTCGAAGCTCATCTTATGATTATGAAAAAACCAATCTTCTCATTTGGCCGCGGCGACTGGACTGATTATACCACAATTTACATTCTATATATACAGAATGTGCTGTGCGTTAAGTACTAGCGAATCATAACTAATACAGATAAATTCTCTTACAATTTTTCCTCTTCACGACATTCACACAGCTCTATTTCTGTGTACGCTAATTTTACTTTATTAATTTTTTTATTGAAATGTTAATTAATTCATGTAATTTCTAATATGCTACCGGTGATTATAACATTTTAATTGTGTTTTTATTAACAAGAGAAGTATATTAGTATTTACGAACAATCATTCAACGAAACTGACTAATAGACAGAATTCAATTTATATAATTTTTTTAATTTATTTGTAGAATGTAAATTGTGGTATGATCAGTCCAGTTGCCGCGGCCCCATGAGAAGATTGATTTTTTCATAATCATAAGCTCATAAGTTCAAAACTGGATTAAATTCTCTTGCAATCTTCGGAACGTATTAAAATCATATAAATTAAAAAATTAAATAAATAGAATTCTGTCTATTAGTCAATTTCGTTGAATGATTGTTCGTAACTACTAATATACTTCTCGCGTTAACAAAAACACAATTAAATGAACTATTCACCGGTAGCACATTAGAAATTACATGAATTAATTAACATTTCAACAAAAAAATTAACAAAGAGTAATTTAACCAAATTTGGTTCGTTCCTGCATCCAATTCATTAAATTATTTGCTCAAATAATAACATAGTATTTCACTATTTTCTGGATATCGCAAGCCATGATTAATGTCGCAAATGGTTTATAATTTGTTTTAAAGGTTAATTGGGTTTGTAAAATAGTTGTATGGTAAATTTAAATAAATATTTTCTCTTCTCGCATGTAATTTATTGATAAATTAAGCCAATTTTACTCAAATATGAATACTTCTCAGGTCATATTAATTTTTTTTTGTGGTTGTATTGGCTTCTTTAAGAAGTTCTAGAGTAAATTTATTTAAATAAATCCTCTTCCTGCATGTAATTCATTGACCGTTGCAACCAATGTTACATTTCTCTGCTCAAATAACAATATTTGACCAATTTAATATTAACGGGAGTCAGATTGGATAAGTTTTATGGTTTACAATTTGTTCAAAAATTATTTTTATTTTGTTTTCAAAGATGTTAAAAAATAAATTTAACGAAATTTGTGCTCTTCCTGCATTCAATTGATTGAATTTTTAGCTCAAATAATAATATTGTACTAATTTATCGTTATCGCAAGTCGTATTTAAGGTCTATTATACTATATAATTTATTTTAAATCTTAATATGGTCAGTAAAGCAATTTTACGGTAAATTGAAATAAATAATTTCTCTTCCCGCATGTAACTCATTGATTGTGGAAGCCAATTTTGTTAAAATATGAATATTTTACGAACATTTCGTCACCACGGGTCATATTAAATTTCATTTAACGTTTATAATTTGATTTAAATTTTATATTGGCTTGTGAAGAAAGTTTTAGAGAAAATTTAACTAAATAAATTTTCTTTCTGCACGTAATTTTTCAGCTGTAATTACCAATCTTGCATTTCTCTACTCAAACACAATATTTAACTAAATTATTATTACCGCGAGTCCTGTAAAATGTGATCTATGGTTTATGATTTGTTTTTAATTTTTTACTGGGCTGCTAAAGATGTTATAATGTGAATTTGACCTAATTTGTGTCATTATAGAACAATAATTCATTGACTGTGAAAACAAACTTTGCTCAAATAAGAATATTTTACGAACTTGGCGTCACCGCGTATTATGTTAAATCTTGTTTCAAATTTCATATTCGTCGTAAATTTAATATTGACTTGTTAAAGAAGTTTTAGAGCTGATTTAACTAAATTAATTCTATTCCTGGATGCAATTCTTTGACGGTGATAACCAATCTTGCATTTCTCTGCTCAAATAACAATATTTTACCAATTTATTGTTACCGCGATTCGAATTATATGTTTTTTATGGTTTAAAATTTGTTTTTAATTTTTATAGTGCTTTTAAAGGTGTTAAAACCTAAATGTTACCAAATTTGTGCCGAATTCATTGGATTCTTTGCTCAAATGATAATATTTCACTATTTTATGGTTTTCGCAAGCCGTGATAAATGTAGTAAATGTTTATTAATTAGTTTCAAATGTTAATTGGGTTGATAAACAAGTTGTATAGTAAATTAAAATAGTTATTTGCTCTTCCCGCATGTAATTCATTGACGAATTAAGCCAACTTCATATAAATAAGCAGATTTCACAAAATTGTCGTCATCGTGAGTCATGTTAAATCTGATTTGAGGTTTGAAAATTTGTTTTAAATTGTATATTGACTTTATAAAAGAAGTTTCAGAGCAATTGTAACCAAATAATTTTTATTCCTGCGTGTATTTCATTGACTGTCATGACCAACCTTTCATTTCTCTGCTCAAACAACGCTATTTTACTAATTTATTGTTACCGCGGGTCGTATTAAATGTGTTTTATGGTTTATGATTAATTTTTAATTTTTTAATGGGATACTGAATATGTTAAAAAAAAAATTTAACTAACTTTGTACCATTCCTGCAATGAATCATTTGAATTCTTTGCTCAAATAATATTATTTTACTATTTGATGGTTATTGCGAATCGTATTACAGATTGTTTATGGCTTATCATTAGTTTTAAAAGTTAATTGAGTTGATAAAAAAAGTTGTATGGTTAATTGAAATAAATATTTCCACTTCGCGCATTTAATTCAGTGACAACTAAAGCCAAATTTGATCAAATATGAATACGAACATGTTGCCTTCTCAGATCATATTAAATTTTAGAAGTTGTATTGGCTTCTTAAAGAAGTTTTAGAGTAAATTTAACTAAATAAATTCTTTTCCTGCATGTAATTCATTGACCGTTTCAACTAATCTTACATTTCCGTGCTCAAATAACAATATTTTACTAATTTATTGTTACGGCGAGTCGTGCTGAATGTGTTTTATTGTTCATGATTTCTTTTACATTTATTATTTTGTTGTTAAAGATGTTAAAAAATAAATTTAACCAAATTTGTGCCCTTCCTGCATTCAATCGATTGAATTTTTAGCTCAAATAATAATATTGTACTAATTTATCGCTATCGCCAGTCGCATTAAAGTTCTATTATACTATATAATTTGTTTTAAATCTTAATAGGGTCAGTAACGCAGTTTTACGTTAAATTGAGATAAATATTTTCTTTTCGCGCATGTAACTCATTGACTGCGAAAATAAACTTTGCTCAAATAAAATTATTTTACGAACTTGTCGTCACCACGTGTTATGTTATATCGTATTTCAAATTTATAATTTATTTTAAATTTAAAATTGGCTTGTTAGAGAAGTTTTAGAGCAGATTTAACTAAATAAATTCTCTTCCTGCATGTAATTCATTGATGGTAATAACCCATCTTGCATTTCTCTGCTCGAATAACAATATTTAACCAATTTGTTGTTACCGCGATTCGGAGTGAATGTGTTTTATCCTTCATGATTTATTTTAAATTTTTTAATGGGTTTTTAAAGATGTTAAAATGTAAATGTTACCAAATTTGCACTGTTCCTCCATACAATTCATTGAATTCTTTGCCCAAATAACCAATTTCATTATTTTATGGTTATTGCAAGTCGTTATAAATGTCGTAAATGGTCTATAATTTGTTGTAAATGTTAGTTGGGTTGGTAAGAAGGTTGTTTGGTAAGTAGAAATAAATATTTTCTCTTCCCGTAAGTAATTAATTTGACGAATTAAGCCAACTTTATTCAAGTAAGTATGATTTACTAAATTGTCGTTATCGCGGGTCATGTTAAATCTCATTTGTGGTTTTATAATTGGTTTTAAATTTATATTGGATCTATAAAAAAAGTTGTATATTAAATTTAACTAATTAAATTATCTTCCTGCATGTAATTTATTGACTGTGATAACCAATCTTCCATTTCTGCGCTGAAATACCGCTATTTTACTAATTTATTGTTACCGGGAGTCGAATTGAATGTGTTTTATGGTTTATGACTTGTGATAAATTTTTTATTGGGTTGCTAAATATGTTACAAAATTAATTTAACCAAATTTGAGCCATTCCTGCATTCAATCTATTGAATTCTTTGCTCAAATAATATTATTTCACTATTTGATGGTTACTGCGAATCGTATTAAAAGTCGTGTATGGTTTAAAATTTGATTCAAATGTTTATCGGTTTGGTACAAAAAGTTGTATGGTAAATAGAAATAAATATTTCCTCTTCACGTATACAATTCTTTGATAAATTAAGCCAACTTTACTCAAATATGAAAAATTTACGAACATATTGTCTTCTGAAGCTGCGTACATGCTATACTTTTCAGGTCAAAAAATGTACATCACGAAGTTAGCTGTATGAGTTGAATTATCTCCAACTAGAACAAAAAGTTCACCAGGGTAACCAATTTTAACTAAAAGTTTTACTATTTTGCTAACTTCGTGGTGTACATTTTTTCACCAGAATTGGATCATGTACGCACCTTCAGGTCATACTAATTTTTTTTTTGCAGTTGTATTGGCTTCTTAAACAAATATTAGAGTAAACTTAACTAAATAAATTCTCTTCCTGCATGTAATTCATTGAAGGTCAAAACCAATCTTGCATTTTCTTGCTCAAATACCAATATTTTAATAATTGATTGTTACCCCGAGTCGTGTTGAATTTGATTTATTGTTCATGATTTCTTTTAAATTTTTTATTTTGTTGTTAAAGGGTCTAACTTTGACTTTTGAGTCAAATGGATGTATTTTTATTTCATTTAATTTCATTTTTTCTTCAAATAATTTAAATTCTAATTTTTTTTAAAAAACTTTGTGCAGAACAGCAAAATAGCCGAACCGTAGTAATATTATTTTGGATGGATGTGAGAAACTAGTTCCAACCGCCGTTCAACAAATGTACCACAATCCTCGGTTCGGAAAATGAGAATGCAAGGATCCTGATGAAAATTCATTTTTGGACGGATGACACAGGATGTATGATTGATTTAAATATAGGTTCTGTGATCCTGGCGCAGTTTATTTGTATTATTTTGTTTTCGACCACTTCTGACACAAGCTATTACGAATGAGCTCTTGCTCAAAATAGGTTGTGTTAAAAGCTAAATTTATTAAGAAAATAAATAAATAAATAAATCTAATAAGTAAATTTTACCAAATTTTGCTCTTTCTGCATTCAATCTATTGAATTTCAAATAATAATATTGTACTAATTTATCGTTATCGTAAGTCAGATTATAGGTCTATTATACTATATAATTGGTTATAAATTTTTATTGTGTCAGTAAAGAAGTTTTACGGTAAATTGAAATAAATATTTTCTCTTCCTGCATGTAACTCATTGAATATAAGGCCAAACTTTGTTCAAATAAGAATATTTTACGAACTAGTCGTCCCCACTGGTCATATTACATTTTATTTGTCGTTTATAATTTGTTTTAAATTTTATATTGGCTTGTAAAAAAAGTTTTAGAGAAAATTTAACTAGCTTAATTTACTTCCTGCATGTAATTTTTTGATTGAAATTACCTATCTTCAATTTCTTTGCTCAATCACAATATTTAATTACTTTATTGTTACGGCGAGGTTTGTTGAATGTAATCAATGTTTTATAATTTGATTTAAATTTTTTACTGGGCTGTTAAAGATGTTATGAAGTAAATTTAACCAAATTTGTACTATTCGTGCATTCAATCCATTGAATTCTTTGCTCAAAAAATAATATTGTACTAATTTATCATATAATTTGGATAAATGTTAATTGATTTAGCAAAAAGTTTTATGGGAAATTGTAATAAATATTTTCTCTTCCCGCATATAATTCATTGACTGAGAAAACAAACTTTGCTAAAATAAGAATATTTTACGAACTTGTCGCCACCGCGTATTATGTTAAATCTTATTTCAAATTTCTAATTTGTTTTAAACTTAATATTGGCTTGTTAAAGAAGTTTTAGAGCAGATTTAACTAAATAAATTCTCTTCCTGCATGTAATTCATTGACTATGATAACCAATTTTGCATTACTCTGCTCGAATAACAATATTTGACCAATTAATTGTTACAGCGATTCGTTTTGAATGTGTTTTATGCTTATTGATTTCTTTAAAAATTTTTTACTAAATTTGTGCTGTTCCTGCACAATTTGTATGGTAAATTGAAATAGATAATTTTACTTTCCTGCAAGTAGTTCATTGGCGATTCAAGCCAATTTTACTAAAATAAGAATATTTTACGAACTTGTCGTCATCGCGGGTCATGTCAGAGGTTTAATAATTTTTTTTAAATTTTATATTGACTTAATAAAAGAAGTTTCAGAGTAATTTTAACTAAATAATTTCTCTTCTTGCAAGTAATTCATTGATTGTGATAACCAATCTTTTATTCTCTGCTCAAATAACACTATTTTACTAATTTATTATTACCGCATATCGTATTGAATGCTTATGTTATTTGATTAGTTCTTAATTTTTTTAAAAATTTATTTAACAAAATTTGTGCAATTCCCGCATTCAATCCATTGAATTCTTTGCTCAAATAATAATATTTCACATTTGTTTATGACTTTATAATTAGTTTTATATGTTAACTGGGTTGGTAAAAAAGTTGTATAGTAAATTGAAATAATTATTTTCACTTCCCCCATGTAATTCAGTGATAACTTAGGCGAACTATGCTCAAGTATGATTACTTTACGAACATGTCTCCTCATTTTTTTGGAGGTTGTTGAGTAAATTTAACTAAATATATTCTCTTCTTTCATGTAATTCATTAACAGTCATAACCAATCTTGCATTTCCGTCTTCAAATAACAATATTTAATTTGTTTATTGTTACCGCGAGTCATGTTGAATGTGTTTTATTGTCTTTTAAGGATGTCTTTTAAATTTTTTATTTTGTTGTGAAAGATGTTAAAAAGTAAATTTAACCAAATTTGTGATCTTTCTGCATTCAATCGATAGAATTTTTAGCATTGTTCTAATTTATCGTTATCGCAAGTCGTATTAAAGTTCTATTATACTATATAATTGGTTTAAAATCTTGATTGGGTCAGTAACGCAGTTTTACGGTAAATTGAGTTACATAATTTCTCTTCCCGCATGTAAGTTATTGACTGTGGTAGACAACTTTACTCAAATAAGAATATTTTACCAGCTTATCATCATCGCGGGGCATGTTAAATTTCATAAGGTTTATAATTTGTTTCAAATTTTATATTGCCCTGTTAAATAAGTTGTAAAGTAAATTTAACTTATTAAATCATCAATCGCGCGTTTCTATGCTCAAATAATATTATTTTAAGATTTTATCGTTTTTGCGAGTAGTATTAAATGTCTTTAAATTCTCAACATTTTAAAAATTTGTGGCTATTGCGAGTCGTACTAAGTTCGGTTTACTTTTTACGATTTATTTAAAAAAAATTATTGGGTTGTTTATGTTAATTTATGCCGTTCTTGTTTTCAATACAATGAATTATATGCTAAAATAATAATATTTCACTTTTTATGGTTCTGGCGAGTAGTGTTTAAGCTCGTTTATGGTTTTCAATTTGGTGGTTAATTGGGTTGGTAAACAGGTTTTATGGTAAATTAAAATAAATATTTTTTATTCCCGCATAAAATTCAATGGCCGTGAAAGCCCGTGTTATATGGTTTATGGTGTGTTTTAATTATTTTATTGGGTTGTGCAAGATGTTATAAAATAAATTTAACAAAATTTGGGCTCTTCCTGCATTCAATCCATTGAATTCCTTGCTCAAATAATTATATTTCATCATTTTATAGTAATCAAATTTTATAACTTCTGTGAAAGACAAACGATCGAAGAAATGTTTTCCAGAACTGCATCGGGAAATGCAAACGGGCCCGCTTGTGGATGTTCAACAAAAATATAATAGGTCAATCGTATGAACAATGAAGAGCTGTTCTTCATGTAGTTTGTCATTTAGCAAATGATATATTTAGATAGTTCAATCAAAACAGCAGAGACATAAGATAATAGGCCCGATTCTGTCTTTCAAAATTCTATGTCAATTTTTGTTTTTCCAATAAAAATTCAAATTCAAACTTATTTCTTTAAACTAAACCAGCAAATTTGATTATAGATTTAATTTAATTTAAAGTATTAAAATTTCAACCAATAACAATTTTTATTAGTTTTATCTTATTAACTTGGTTTTACGTTCGAAGTGCTTTAGCAGATTTTAAGCGAACGATTGACGTTTTTATTGTATTTACCTTAAACAGATTGCAATACGAGTATATGTGTAGTCTAAAAGCAAAACGTGATCTTGTCCATCAAATGCCATTCTGAAAAAATTTAAAAAAACTTCCTGTGTATTAAGGAAACAGAAAATGATATCTCCGAAACTATTTATTAATCGATTACGATAAAATAGCATTAATAAAGTATTTGACATATATTTAAAAATAATTAATTACAAGATATAATAAATTCAAAAATGGATAAGGATTGTTTTGCGATGCACAAATGGATAAGGTAGATTTTGCTATGAATTGATCTGAATAAGGTATATTTTAGTGTAATTAAAAATGAACAAATTATTTTTGATTTCTGTAATCAAACTTTATTTTTTAAAATATTAAAATAATAATAAATATAATACTTCATTACATTCTAAAATGGTTAACTCATTGCACATTAGGAACTTTACTAAAATAAAATTAACAAAAAATATAGCTTCTCCATTCCTGATTATAATAAAAAAATAATTATTTTTCAAATCCTGAGTTGCAGCTCCTCTTCTACTGGTTCGCAATTTTCTTCTTCTACCTCTTCTATCATCTGTTCCGCTAGTTCAGTGCGCTGTAGAATATTTCTATAGAATTCGAGTTCCTCATTTAACAGCCCATTTTCCCCATAGTGTTTTTCCAATAAAGCGATTACGTCTTTAAGCATTTCAGCTATTATTGATACGTTATGAGGCAGTACACTTACTGCAATGTTTTGAATCTTTTGTCCTTTCTTAAGAACAGATTTAGCTATCCCCAGATCGGATTTGTAAGCCACCTCTCCACGAATGGTTATTGATCGGTTTGGTGAACATCTAATCACAAACCGTTTTGAAGCATTGAACTTAAAATGCCACTAGCTTCGCTTTACTTCCATCGCTGGAAAGTCAACGGGGAACAACTTATTAAGCTTATTAATGGAGAGTTCACTAGACAAGTATTGTCGTTCTGCGATAACAGATCGACAGTAGTGTTTCTCTAAAACCTAGAACAAACCAAAATTAGGGAGTAATTTGAAATAATATATAATAATTACCTGAAACCGTTTGACGAAATCGATTATAGCTTCCCTTTAAGCATTAAATTTGGTTGATATACGGTCGTCCCCACGTCTTTCTGTTGGTGCTGTTTTGAGGTTAAAATGTCTTCTTGTTACCCCTTTTATTCTTATTTTTGTTATACCCAAAATGTTCGCAAAAGTATTTTGGCATATTCTAACAAGCTTAGAGTTGTTTTTTCTCATCAAATATTGAACGCTGAACTTTTTAGGAGGGCCACCTATACCTCGACGACGCTTTGGTATATTTATTTTAGTATGCAACAATATAAAAGAATCTTGCGAAATTTTATCTTTGTATTTGTAAAATGAGTCCGAAAAACTCAACGCATCAACCCCTCTAATTGTTTTGCAACTGAAAATGGTACCTTTATGTGTACACTTTGGCAGTTTAGGTAAACTTTTGCGAGAATACCTAAAATTTACGAGATTTTAAATGAATAGTAAAACAATTATAATTAAATTCGGTTACCGTTTTATTTTCTGTTGTTCCCGTTTCCAATTTTTTTTATTCAACGCGAATTTTCTGGCTTTTTCACCGTTCACTACATTTTTTGCAAAATTATCCATTTCTAACGTCTTTTTTTATAAAATAATCTTGACTACACTCATTAAAATGTCGATTAATACTGCTGATCACCTGTCAATTCGATTAATACGTTGCCGATCACCTGATTTTATTCTAACGTAATAAAAAGGGATAAGGTACATTTTGCTTTATTAAAACAAATATGTATGTGGGATAAGGTATATTATGCTGTAAATATTTTTTATTTGTATAAGGTAACGTTTTGCAGTAAACAATCATATGGATAAGGTAAGTTTTTGATTCTAGTACCAGTTTTGTTCACATTTTTAAAACGGGATAAGAAGAGTTTTGCAAGGTATGTGTCATTTCCATGGGTGCCCATTTTCATAACGAATCGAACGACATCTATAAGTCAAAAAAATTTTTTTTGGTTTAAGAGTATGTTTTGCTTTCAACCTACACATATGTATACAGATACTTATTTCAAGTCAATTGACGTCAATCTAGTGTCAATATGGTATCAGTGTATATTGATATCGTTAACTCTATATGGGTAAGTGTAATAATATATTTTTCATTTATTAATCTTCATCTGTTAAAATTGTTGATTTCTTCTATATAGTATAGTTCTCAATAAATTGAAGCTTAAAATATGTGTCCCAAATTTAAATCGTTGCTTGCCTCAGAGCAGACTACCAAATATATTTTCATATTTTCTGTCTGCTCCAGCCGGGAAACAAAATTATCGTTTATCGCTTCGACTGCAAAATAGCTTAGAAGAAATACACCTTTAATAACTAGAACTGAAGCCAAGCCATTTTGAATTGTTAACGTAGTGCACATCCCGTTGAAGTGAGGAATGTTGATGATATCAGCCAATGTCATCATCTAAATTACCAACTATTTTACAATAATATATACAATAAATTAAACTCTTTAGGAGGTATGGTTCCTTCAGAATTTCCTTTACACCTTCATTTAAACAAGAAAATACTCTGTTGCATTACACAAACCATTACATGTCTAGAACATCGAGTCTCTTGGAATTCATACTATCGATTACCCAATTCTCAATTTGGAAACTTATTAATGACAGTTATCCTAAAAAACCGTTTCAATATCATTTAAATTAAGAAAGTAAATTACAATTAGGGCTATACCCCTTTAAATGTAATAAATAAAAATTTACTTTCAAACATAAATATTTATAAAACAGTTTTACCTATATTGCAATATATTTTAAGATTAAATATACTGCAGATGTATACCAAATTACTAACTATTTACTATAGAGATGATCAACTAAACTCTTCATAATTGCGTAAAACTACTGTTGCATTAACGGACATATATACCGGGGATGCAAAATTGCTAATAATATCTTCTACTAGGTACAAGTTTTTAAATTAAAACGTGTTTTGAGTCATCGCACTTATAATAAATGCGAAACACATTAAACAATACGCCGATTAACTAAAATCAGCTGTTTTATCTGTCATACAGCCCAAATTTATTTTATTTTTTTGACAACTGATGTATACATTTCTTTTTTTAATACCAGATGACAAATTTAAACGATGGCTAATAACCGTTATTCAAATTAAGTGTTGCCTTGATAGTCAATGCAAATGAAATTAACAAACATTCAAAAGCGTTCAGAACATGCATACTGAGATGATTTTATCTTAAAACTATTCCAATGTCAATGTTAAAAAAGACGACCGCTTATATACATTACATTAATTACTACAGACGCAATTTGATCATGTACTATAGATAATTAATAAAATAAAATTATTTAATGAAACATGTGCTTAGTTAATTTGTCTAGAAACGATTTATTATCATATTGTAGGGCAAAAAATTAATTAAATTAAATTCAGTTATAAATAGATACATATATACTAAGTAGGAAATGTAAAAATTCGTTGCGGATTATTTAAATTAACTTTGTAATGTGACATTAAATTTTATCTAATCAATTATTTTTTTTAATTATGCGAATTAAAATTTATCGTCATTATGATGAGCGGAAATTTTACAAATTGCTATGATATGAAGCCTGTTTCAATTGACGTTGACAGATTGCTGACTAAGTTATTGGCGGTGTTTACCCAACCAAAAACGAATCGATGACTTTGCTGTGGTTTAATACCTTTGTTATTGCTTGCTACTCTGTCGGGCCAATTAAACCCAATCTTGCCTGACGATCATTAAAACAAAACATTTCAACCTATATTTTTGGGAAGGAGATTTGATTCATTGTAAAAATTTGTTCAAATTTTTGTTAAGAATTTTATTTATGGAAAGCGATTTTTATAACCTATGGTATGGCGTATTCCATTATAATAAGACATATTTTTCCGAAGTTGGCTTCACCGATCTTAATGTTTTAGCTTTTATCGCGTTCGTTATACATATAAATCAGCCTCGCATTTTTTTCTAACCATTTTAACCGTCATCTACCCCGGTATATGGTATTGAAGTTGGATCTGTGATTGCATTTTCATTTTTTTAGTGTTAATTGTCACGGACTACAGATGAGGTTTAAGTTCTATAACAGACATTTTTGCAGCTGATGCTATTTTAGAATGACCTTAGATAATACTAATAAAAAATCTACTGTAAGAAGTCGCTACAACTCAATAAAAAAGGTTCACTATTAGAAAGTGCAAGGTTTAATCTTCCGAGTGAAAATAAATTTGTAAATGTTTATCTTGTTTGGCCTATAAATTACTTTAAAGCTAAAAAATTTTATTTTGTATCAGTTTTTCAATACTCTAAATTTATTAAAAAAATGTTTTCCGTAAAACACGCTATAAAATATTTTTAAGGGTAAGGTTCAACTTTCCCACACAAAAAAAAATTACTGGATTTATTGTACACGACCTAGATTGGCGGGTACATTGCTCTTTTTGGTCTTTATTTTAGAAGGGCCTTTGATAATACTAAATTAATAATCAGTTTTTTGGTAGTTAAATAAATGTATCTAAATGTTTTGTCTTCTAGAAAGCTCAGGTACTCAGGAAGGGAAGGATCCATCAACCTTCATCTTTGAATTCCGAGATCTCACAAAGTTATGCACCTTATGACCGCCGAACCAGTGGTTTCGCGGTAGGTTTTGTTTGATCCGCCTAGCCGACTTTGCCGATTCACCTGGTATGTCCGTTTATTTACGCTAATTTTATTTCTTTGTTTACGGATTGGTTAATTTTGTTCAAAAGTTATAGGCGGCTTCTTTATATCATGTTTGTTGTGCATAGTTTCTCGATTGTCATACAATATATCTAATTTCTCTATATATGGAACCCGATTAAAATTAAAAAAATTTAAATGAAGAGGTCGGCTTTGGAACCATGCAATTTTTATTGGAATTTCAAAAATCGCCTTAGCTTTTAGCTTAATAACTCTTATTATTTTAAACGAAATTCGGTTGTTAATTTTGCCATAAATCTTTTGGCTACATCTCACTCACATCTCTCTCTCTGTTAAAATCGAAATGTTATTACTTTAAAAATCATGTGGGCTTAAGGCTCACAAGAGCACGTTGAGAACATTAAAAAAAATGAGATAACTACGGCGAATGTATTGAACAGTGTAAATTTTCTCGATTCTACAATATGCATCCGAGTTTCGTGAAAAACTGTACCACCGAATTGTATTAAAACCTGTCTTAAAAACCTGGTTTTTCAATCAACTCAATAAATGAAGATGTTGATTTGCAAGACATGGAAGAAGTTGTAGCACTTTAAGTATTTTACTTAATTTTGAATTGTTAAAATTTTTAAAATTTTATAACTGGCAAATTTTAGTAGTGTGCAGTTAAACATAAAAATAAAAATACAAAATATTTGTACGACGCTCATTGAAATTAACACTAATGAGGAAACATTAAAATCCATTTCAACGTTCAACAACGGTCAACGGCTCTCTGTTTAATCCTAATTTTGAGTATGAAAGCCCCAAATTGTTTTCATAAAATTGGCCAATATTATTGGCAATGAAATAGTCCTAAATCGAAGGTCATTGAGGTTTTCACCATTTCCGAAGTTTTCACCATTTCCACCAATCCGAATTTTAAGTATGATGGGCCCGATTTTTTTTTATAAATTGCTAGAATTAGTGGCAATGGCCTAGTTCAACTGAAAATCCTCATTAGATTAATTGTTTTAGAACTCTCTAGTAATTAGGAAATTGTTAATTTTTAAATGTGAGATTCAATACTCAGCTTGTTGAATGCTACAACAATATATTGAGAGCAAATTTAATTTTTGAAATGAAACGATCCTCAAGTTTGCAAATGTAGAAAGCTGAATAGTCTACTAAGCTATTAATATTTTCAATTTAACATAAATCATTGATAATTTCGCGTGGGTTCATTGGAAGAGTTTTTTGATTGACGCACTGATGGATTCCCATAACTGAATACCATACATCCATAAGAGTTTGACTATTGCTTTGTATAGTGAATGTTTGGTGTCTAAAAACAGCTGAGGTTTTCTTCATATCAGCCAACATATTTTGGAAAACATTATTTTTATTTGGTTGCGCTTTGCTTCAATATGTTTTTTCCACGTCAGCCTTCTATCCAAACCTAAGTATTTGACTTTGATTTGTTGAGGAATATTTATATCGTTTAATACCACCGGTAGGCGAGTGCGATTGTTCAGCCTGAATTTGACGTGTGTTGATTCGACCAGTACTCGATTTTGTGCAAATGATTCTGTAATTCCTTTGAGGTTGTTTCGGGAATACTGTGGGACTCCAGGATGGCTGTTTCATCAGCAAATGTTGATATTATTACTTTATTGGTTAAAGGTAAAGCGCCAGTGTACAACAAAATCTTGTTGATCCTAATATGCTGCTGCCTTGTTAGACACCTGCGTTTATATGATATAAGCAAGTAGTTGCACTATTTTATTTAACCATGTATTGACCTTCAAGACGATAGTTTCCCAGAACTGATTGAAATTACGTAGGTAGAAGCTCTTCGATTTTGTATATTAGACCATCGTGCCAGACTTTATCTAGACTCGAAAGTGCTTTTGATTGAATTTACAATTCTGTGTACTTGCTCTATGACACTACGTTGATTTCAAAACCCAAATTGATGGTCTGGAATAATGTACCACGTTTCAACACTGGTTTTAATTTAGTTAATAATATTTTTTCGAACAGCTTTGAGATTGTGATTCTGATGCCTTTTTCCGACTTAAGCAATTTTTAATTGTATTCTTGACTTTCGTTCAATTATACCTTATGGCAGTGTTTGAATATTTGAAGGACAATTCATCATCTATTTGCTCGGGTAGTATGGCATGCATACGCATTGAATCAACATTGCTTTCATTTGTTTCTCCATCATCATCTCGAAACTTTGGATAGTCTCGGTTAGTTTATGTACAACTGTTCCACTGTTTCGAGTCGTGAAGTTCAACACATATAACACAAAATTCGTGGTGGGTTCACTAAGCTTTGGTGGGCATCTTATTGGGTTCCGCGACCTTCATTTTGCAACAGAGTAAATATTTTAGGTAATACGTATACCATGTCCTTTCTCTTTGCCCGCATCTGTCTATGGTCTAGGTGAGACATAGGTGAAGGATTATTTTCGTGGTTTAGGAAATTTCTAATAGATTTGGCATGAAAGTCAATTCCTGCCAATTCCTTCTATGATAATAGTTAGCCCCTTTTCAATTTTAGCTGATATGTGTAATACCTTTTACCGGCTGGGTCGAAATGATTAACTAATGCTCTGAACCTATTGATTTTGAGAGGTGTTCCATCGTTGTTGCTTTGCTTCTTTAGACTTCACTTTTGCTTGGTCTGAACATTAAAATATCTGCCTTCCCTTTGCACTAATTTTTGTATATTACACTTATCTAGGTCACTATCATGATTTATATTGCCGTTCGACGATGAGTTCGTCGCACTGTTTAATTTTAATCTAAATTTAAAATTTAAAATTTTCTAATTTAGAATTTCAATAAAAAATATCGAATACACAGTTACAAAGGACAGCTAGTTAAAAAACGAAAATTAAAATGGAAACGGTAAATAACTCTAATGTTACTCACTGCTTTCGTTAAAAGATGGGTAACTTTGATGTGGAATGTTACTCTAAAGTTATACTCTAGAGCGTTGAATGGTGTTTGTTTTTCTGTTTGAAAATAGTATTTTCCAATTTATTGAATTTAATTAAAGTAATGCAAAAAATTTATGAATTTGTAATATAATTTTAATCATTTTTAGCTGACTTTATACCTGATAAAGATATCCTATTATCAAGGTAGGTTTTGTAACAAGTCTTGTTATGCGTGTTTAAAATGCAGGTAAATAAAATTCCTGATTTACTGAAAGTGTGCGTGAAATTTAATTATCTATGAAAATAAAATTTAATGAATCAACATTTATATGTTGCCAACGGAAACAATCAGTAATGTTTCTTTCACGGAATCCTTTCGTTTGACCGGCGATCGTGAGTAAGGAATTTTCGGATGTATCTGCTATTAATAAAATAATAAGACAAACTGGAGTGAATTAAAAGCAGCCAGTTTTAATAGGGAAAATTGTTGTTCCGAGTGTTTCAACAAGTGGCTTTGGTCGAAATGAGTATATATATATATATATATATATATATATATATATATATATATATATATATATATATATATATATATATATATATATATATATATATATATATATATATATATATATATATATATATATATATATATATATATATATATATATATATATATATATATATATATATATATATATATATATATATATATAGATATATATATATATATATATATATATATATATATATATATATATATATATATATATATATATATATATATTGACATAAATCGGAATTCTACAAGAAACGTTATTGACAAAGCTGCTACAACTTGTGCCGGTGAATTGAATTCCTCCATATAATGTAATTCTTTGCAAACAAATGCGTCTGTAGCATTTGAAAATTTTAAATCTAGAATAAAATTGTATATGCCTTGATGTTTGAATTTAAATCAAAGAATAGAATTATTAACCCTAGCAACCTCACGGCTTAATAAAATTAGGCTGAAAAAGAAATTATCTATAAAGTTAGCTCGAAGTTTGAAACATTTAGATTTAGAAAGGCCGTTTTAAAATTATAAATAGAAAATAAATGCTAAGACCTACTATTGAAAAATTAATTTGAATCTGTGCGTGAAAATATTGCAAAATTCTGCAAACTAATTTATGGTGTTCTAAATAAAGGTCAGAAAAATGATCAAATTGAAAAAAATTGATATTCATAGCAAAAATTATGTAACTGATCGACGTGAACTGGCTGAATTATTTAATATTTATTTTGTAAAAGCTGTCCAAGATTTAAGCAACTCCAGTGGCGTAACAACAAATTTCAAGCCCCCCGCAAAATTTTTTTGGGCCCTAAAAATGCTTTTTCTACCTATAAACAAGTAAAGTGTTTAGTGAGAATTTAATTGAAAACCCTTTATTTAAAAGTATCTGACTTCGAGAATAGATGACATGAAACATCTTGCAACTCAATGATCAGACGATTTCTTAAAATTCACAAATTTAAAAATATCAAGAATTTCGAATTTTCAAAGTATCTTGAATATTCTTGAAAGTTCTCAAATATCGAATTATCCGTAAGTTTTGTAAGAAAATTGTGTATAAGCATAAAATATATATTTGCAAAAAATTGTCAATTAGTTTTAAGTTTGATAATTAATTTAAACAAGTTTGAGTTTTAAATTAACTTTTACCGTTGAGCCTGCTTCATACTTTTAGGTTTTTGATAAAAGTTTTACGTATTTGCTTTCAATTATCAAAGCTTTCTTAACCAAAGCATTTTACTCAGAAATACGGTTTCACAAAAGACACGGAATGTTGCCTAAAATTTAGAATATTTGTTCTCAAAGTTAATCATCAATCATCAAAAGCTCTTACTTTTGAGAGGTTTTCAAACCAAACCATTTAACTCTAAAATTTGTTTTTACAAAGCAAGGATTTTTGGATAAATTTAGAATATTTGTGTTCAATGAGCTTTAAGCTTGATAATAAATTTATACTATGTATTGGGGTTTAAACTTTTCTGAGTCTTTTAATAATTATAGGTTTTTGTTACAATATTTTATGTGCAAAAAATAAGTATTTCCAAAAAGTTTCAAGAGCTTCTAGTTTTAAGAGCTTTCACTAATCGAAACTTTTTAAACAATTTATCCCAACATTTCGTTTTCCTTTGTAACGGAATTTTAGGGTAAATTTAGAATGTTTGTTTCCAATGATTTTTGGGTTTGAAATTTTGGGTTTATTTGCAAAAAATGTCGAACTTTTAGTTTAAGAAGCTTTCACGTATCGAAGCTTTTAAACCCAAATCATTTACTTTTTATTCTGAAATTTGATAGTTGAAGGGCAAATAGGATTTTAGAATAAATTTAGAATATTTGTTTTCAAGAAGCTTTAAGCTTGGCAATTAATCCATAATTGTTGGGTTTGAACTTATAATTTCCGAGCTGTTTAATAATTTCAAGGTTTTAATTAAATGTTTTATGAGCATAAACAGTGTTTGAAAAAAAAGTCAAGAGATTTAGTTTTAAGAGCTTTCGTTAATCGACTAACCGTTTTGCTTCGAAATTTGATATTGCAAGGAATGACGGAACTTTGGATAGGATTTAGAATATTTGAGTTCGATGTAAATTATTAAGAGCTTTTAGTTTTAAGAGCTTTTCAAGCCAAACCTTTTGACTGTCATATTTGATATTATAAAGGAAAATGGTATTTTGGAATTAATTTAGGGTATTTATTCTCAATGAGCTTTAAGCTTAATAATTTATGTATACTTTTTCGGTAATTTTGTGCCTTTCCATAAATTATGCCTTTCATTTTATGAACATAAATCATATATTTGCAACAAATGTCAAGAACTTTTAGTTTTATGAGCTTTCACTTATCGAAGCTTTTCAACTCAAATCATTTTACTCAGAAATTTTATATTACAAATAGTATTTTTGGGAAAAAAAATTCAGAATATTTGTTCAAAGAAACCAACTGGTTTACTTCGATTTAATTTTCAGGGCATATTCCGGCCATAGTTAAAAAGTAGATGAAACAGAACGTGAGTCATTTGAATGATCGCAATAAAACTAATCGTTTTGTAACTCTATGTTATGACGAGTTCTTAATATATCGATAAATCATCATAAATTTCGAATATAATTTGAAAAATATCAAGAATTTCGAAATAATCTCAAAAATATCGAAATTATTCTTGAATATTTTGTAAATTTCTCAAATACCAAATTTGTTAAAATTTGTACCAAAGAAATCTTTCCTGGTTCTCGACTTATTTATTTTATAGTCTGTAACTCAATAGCTACATTGTTATGATATATTACAGAAAAACCTCGGTTTAAGACTACTTTTGGGATTGGCCTGGCTCTTATTTCCGACTGTCACGAAGATCCGAATGTAGATAGTACAGCATTCCCAAATTGGGCATGCACGATGGGAATGGTATTGTAAAAGTATTTCTAGATGTAGTTCTGACATAGGGCCAATTAGGAAAGAACTTGACTGTTTATTAACCTATAATGATAAAATTCGATTTACACGATAGAAATGGGATTAAGAAATGGGATTATAAAATGTATATGTATAAAATGTTCCGGAATATGGCCAATTAGGAAGAAACTACGTTATTTTTAAACTGATTGTGATGAATTCTGCCCTTTTCAAACCTCGGAAACGAGAAATGCAGATCAGTTTTTAAGGTAGATTTATTGTCATAAAAAATAAAATCACTATAATGCGCTCAAATAATAAGTTCGTTAAATTAACCTCGAATAAATTAATTACCCTACTAACATCATAGTTACAAGTGCTGATTATTCGAATCAAAGCAAAACACGTTCTTACATAAAACGCGCGCGTTTATTATAAAACCCGATAACCGTGATTTAGTATATTTTTACCGTAATATATACATACATCTATTCGTATACATAAACTGAGCGAATTTACTTACTAATTTAGTACGTAGGAAGTAAAACAATAAAAAAATGCCTAGAAGATGGATAATCAACAAAAAACACTCAACTTTTAATTGAAAATCACACAAAATGTAAATAATAAATAAAATACAGAGAAAACAGGCTCAAGAAAAACAACAATCCGGAAGAATACGTACAGTAGTTAAAGCTTTTTATACCTTATTCTTGATTTGCTGTTTATAAAAAACGATAAAAGTTATAAGCATCCGCGGCAAAAACACAAAACAAAAAAAGAAAATCTTTATTTTTATTGCCGCGTTATAACTTTTGTTTTCCCCAACATTTTTTTTTGTTTTGCTTCCGAAAACCCAATGCTCATATAGGTATTGTATAAAAGTGTTATACGATGATGACGACGATAACAAAGAAGAAGAAGAAGGCAATGAAAATGGCAAAATATTTTATTTTTATGGTAAAGTAGGTAGTAGTACAATTTAAAACAATGATTTTTTCAACTACATCCTTCTCGTACTCTTTAGTTGGTTAACAAAACACCAACAAAAACAACTTGATAAAATTTCGCGTACAATAAAAATACAAGAAAAAAAAAACGTTATAAAAGCTCTTTGTAATTTATTTAGATGGAATAAAGATCATTGCAGATTTTTGGTTTTGTTTGTTTTTCAAGTACTATTATGGTAAAGGTAAACGATTAATGACGAGGTAATGGTTCCAGCACATTGTGTGAGTGTGTGTAAAATGTAACACTTGAATTTCAAAATTATACCTTCATTTTCCTTTTGGCCACCAATTAATTTAATTGCACCTTCCTCTTTCTTTAAAAATTGTTCAAGCATTTTTTGTCTTTGTGCCTTCGCCTCATCTAAACTCTGTTGTTCTGCGCCATATATCACATGCAACACTAGCACTATCACAAATAATGATAATAATTTATTAAATGGCATTATCACAAAAATTAATTTTGTTCACTCAAGAAAATTTCACTTTTCTCAGTCAACAGCACATTCGAATATTCGGTTAAACACAGACACACACACACACAAAACTACTCGATATAATTTCTAAATAATTTTTTTTTTTTTTTTTAATTTAGATGTTAACTCATTTAAATTTTGTTCTGATCTAAATGGGAACTCAAAAATGTTTATTTAAATTTGTCTTCAAGATTTTTAAATTTTTTTTTTTATTTTTTTATTATTTTCTATTTTATTTCATTTTTCTATATAAACTATATGACTAATGTTTGGACCATAAAATAGTACATTTTCAAGAGATCGCTCTTAAGAAATTATTATTAAATTGAATTGAGTTTATCATCTATGTTATACAAATCAATTGGACGAGATATTTTTGTACATTGTACGTGCGCTACTAATTTATCATTTTTATTTTAGATTCTTAGAGATCTTGGTTAAGGTCGTTTGATTTGATTTTTTTTTTTTATTATTTCAAAATTATCACATCATTAAATTGTAGGGTTTTTAATAAGCAACAATATATTGGTATACGAATAAATAAAATTATCGGAATAGTTTTGTATTCAAGGAAATAGTTTTAAATTCTAATATTCACCGATCAAAGAAGATCGTTGGAGAGCATAGGTTAAATTTTGAAATTAAAAGGATACTAAATATGAGTATGATTTCATTAATTTCGATTGAAAACGTTCAAAATAAGCGGAACTGTAATAAGCAACAAACACACTCCAATAATGTTTATGTACATGCAATTTGAAAATAATAAAATAAATTGTGATTAATCTTTCTCAAACATGGCCGTTAAGTCGATTAATTAAGAAGTCTGTAAATTGGTTTCCTTAAATATTGGCGCACCTTAATACTTTAATTCTCGCAAAACAAAATGACTTTTCGCCAAATTTATTGTTAATCTTGCTCTGTAAAGAAAATTAGCAATTTCCCTCGAAAGCTCCAAGTGTTCGTCGAAGGTTTCAGATGTTACAAGCAATTCATTTAGGTAGAGGAATACCTTGTGATTCAATCCATGGGATAAAACTCTATCCATGAGCCTGCACATGGTTTGAGGAGCGTTGCAAAGCCCGAATGGCATAACGGTAAACTGATAGAGGGGTCTACCAGGAATGGTAAAAGTCATCGTCCAAGTGTTCGTCGAAGGTTTCAGATGTTACAAGCAATTCATTTAGGTAGAGGAATACCTTGTGATTCAATCCATGGGATAAAACTCTATCCATGAGCCTGCACATGGTTTGAGGAGCGTTGCAAAGCCCGAATGGCATAACGGTAAACTGATAGAGGGGTCTACCAGGAATGGTAAAAGTCATCTTATCCCTTAAACTCTCATCTAAGGGAATTTGCCAATATGCACCTTTAAGATCTGTACATCCGATAAATCTTGTCTTACCTAGCTGACCAAGCAGCCCGTCGATGAGAGGTAATGGATAAGCCGCCTTTACCATAACCGCATTTACCTTCCTCGAGTCAAGACAGAAAAGGACTTTACCATTCGCTTTCCTCACCATAGTGCGAGCATGTGATCCAATTCTTTGTAAAGTTCCTTTTGAACTGCGGGAGAGATTGGAAAATGGGGTTGTTTAATTGGAACAGAATATCCTACATCATTAGAATGTGTGAAAATCTGAGTTTCCCCTAGCCTTAAAATTTCAGCTGATGGAAATTCATTTATTACCAGGTTTAGTCTGGCTTTTTGGGATGATGACAAATTATGAAAGATCAATTCAGCCTCAACATTTTCTGCAGAAGGAACAGGTTTATTATTTTCCGAGATTCGAACAGACTCACTAGGCGAAATGTGAATTTTTAATCCGAACGCCATCCAGAAAACAACTCCCAAATATAGCTGTTGGCTAAAATTTGGTGCGATATGTAAGGTTAGATAGCGGGTTTCGCACATAAATGTTACTGGCACTCTAATGTGGCCTAAAGTGGTCTAAGTAGAGCAACTAGCAGTGGAAGGTTTCCTTTTCGTAAACAAGTTTTTAACTGGGCGACAATTTCTTTTATCGGTATTGAGCGCAGAAATTTCTTCGTCGTAATTGAAGCGTCAAGCTCATTAACTTGACTGCGTTGGCACATCATTTCGGGAACAAAACCAGTTCTCGCCAAAGTATCTTTGTACGACACACATAACTGAACATTTTTCTACGAGCTTATCCTGAATTCCAGCTCTCATATTTCGGCGTATCGTGTGCATTAATTTAGTATCGGACATCGGAATTTTAAATTGGAGTTTTAAAGAAAGCATATCGCTATAATAATCTTGAAACGCCTCTCGAAATCGTTGCTTATGAGACTCTAGGATATGTCGAAGATCATCGTCCGTTTGACGGTCCTGAAATCGTCTATTTTTATCGTCTCTTAATTTCAACCAATTCACCCCGCCGTTCATCTCGATATACATCCAGTACCATCCTTGAGCTATACCTAGGAGAAAGTAACTGATATCGTTAACAAATTTTCAAAAGGCAACTTGTTAGCTTCTGCCAAATGTTCAAGCTTAAAGATCAATCTTTGGACCGGTGGACCTTTTGGAGAACCGTCCAAAGTTATGTTATAACAAAGTTTACTGTTAGATTGATCAATTTGGGTCGATAGTATATTTGGATTATCCCGAATTATATTTTTACGCCTAGATAGCACTTCATTACTTTTTGTTACTTGGTCCAAACTTACTCCCAGGGGCATCAAGCTGTCGAACCACATCAGTTCTTCCTCCAATTTTGTTGCTTGTGAAATCATTTAAAACTTGGAGGGACCGGCCTTAGGTTGTGATTCCTTAGATTTGCTCGTTTGACAAGAAATCAATGAAATATCTGAACTACCATTACCATCAGGGATTATTATTATTTGCGCTAATTAACCTAGTGATGTATTAAAGTCGACTTGTTTTGAACCGTTTTATCATGAGTGTTTATCATTTTACTGGTAGTATTTAAAAGATCCTCAACGTCGCCGGATATTACAGAATTAATCAATCAAACGTGCTTTAATCGATTATTAGGATGAACTAATCTGGAGGACACATCAATATTCGATATAGACGCTATCAGGATCTGTATCCCTATCAATAATAGGTGTACTAATGCTATTCGCCGATATTGTCATCCAACTACGTGTCACACAAATAAGAATAGGCAATTCAAGCAGACCCAGGTCAACGACATCCAATGAGAATGAAACTACTGAGTGTTCATTTTCAAAATCAAACGTTGAAATGGGATCAAACAACGCTGACATTCAACGCTCCAGTTCAAAATAGTCCGCAGAAACAAGTGACCTCTTGGCCAAAAACGACCAAAGAGACACTTAACATATTTGTGGGAATGGTTTCACCTCAACAATTTAAAATGTACGTTCAAGCATTACTCGGACAAATATTACTCGATGCCTTGGGTGATAATTTCAGCTGTACGGTTTGCTATGTATGTCTTCCAAGAACGACGATGGGATGAAAGCCACCGTAATACGTTGGCGGAGTCGATCCATAAATATATATCGGCCTTTGGAAATTGGAGTGATTCTAAAACGATCGGCATAAACCTTGTCAGAAGAAGAGTAGCACACAGTTTTAAGCGTGGAATTGATACGAGTTTTATGGGTGCCACTTTAGCCTTCGCTGTAACCAAGTGGGTTACTAGGGTCCCATTTTCAATTCTACAGCTATTATAGATAACTGCTGAATTTGCTGTTTCCGATGCATCGGAAAAACCATATAATTGAAAATCGAAAGTTTTGGTCTGCGTCCATCGTGGTAAGATAATTCTTAGATATGGCGATCTTTTGGAAATAGTGGCCGGTAGGGCATCACCCCACTTTAAATTTAATAACCGCAACGATTGAACTAATCGGACTAAAAATTTTCGAGGATCCGGATAACATTTCGCTTTTAGTTGTTAATGGATTTGGATCAATTAAACCTTGAAATGAAAGCTGTCCTTACGTGGTCCCCATTCTTCCAAGTAGTTTTATAGCGATTGTTTTCCTTCGTGAATTTCTGATTTTTTGCAGGGATTGTGTTTAGTAATGGCGGGTAATTTGAGGTCCATTTTATCTACCAAATCTTCCTTATAGTAACCTTTGAGGCTGGAGGATATTGATTTCGATCATCAACTAGTCTGATGAATGTTTTCGTTGCAAGATAAGGAGCAGAAACGGTTACGTATGTTACTGTTAGTAGTCGATAATGTTGTATGGGGGATAATGAATCTTCATGCCAACAAATTCGCCGCTAATCCGTATCTAGTTGATTGATACAGATTTGGTGGTACATCTTCTCTAGGTCGGCGGCGAATACAATGAAATGCTTTCTTAATCTCAACAAAATTGAATACAAGGAATTTTGAACAGTTGGTCCTACCAACAATGTATCGTTTAGAGTAATTTGTTTTGTTATTTTCGAGGACGCATCAATGCGTCGTTGTGGTACTTGACTCCTTCAATACTGCGTGGGCTGGTAAGTTCAGTGACACACTGAAAGTTATTCCCGCATAAGTTCCTTTATATTTGGGTTGTTTAGCAGAGAAAAAACGTTGTATATCGGTATTGAATGAATTTCCAAATTCACTTCTAAAAGGTTTGAACAGGAGTCTAAATATGAATTTTCCATCAGATGAACGTAAATGTGTTTGCTCAAAATGGGTTTCGCATAATTGTTCTTCTTCGGTTAGGTGTTTTCTATTATCGATTGGAATTTCTTCGGTTTCCCAAAATTTTTTCAACGATAAATTTATATCCACTTCCGAAAGTAAGATAATATTAAGCCAAAGCTTTAGTTGTATTCATTAATATTACTAACTATTACCCAGCCGCAGTATGCTGTTCTGCGCAATTGGTTTTCCTACACTCCCAGTCTTCTTGCCATTTGTTATATTGTCGAAAAAATGGTCCAAACCAATTAAAAGGTCGATATTGCTGGTTTCGTTATAATTTGGGTTGCTATTTGCGGTAATATCAGAGCTTGAACGGTAATCGGCGATTTGATTGGAAACGAAAATATATGTCCAGAGTGCTAGCTCGATTAGCAGTGCCTGCGGCTGACGAACCAACTCCGGTGATTTTTACGTTTACTCTTCGTGTGGGCAACGAGAGCCGTTTAATATATGCTTCGGTCACGAACGAAGCTCGAGAACCAGTGTTTATTACCCACTTGACATTTTTGTAAGAACACTAGCGGAAGGCAAAACAGATTGATAGTACTTGGTGTTTGTTTCGAATGGTATAATTGTTTCGTTATCATTGGTGACTTAGTGTGATTGATAATGGTTTACATGTTGAACTTGAGTTGTTGAATTTAAGTTGGTTGATTGTAAATTTAATGTGATTGCACTTTCTGGTATGTTGAGAATTAATTTTGTAAAGTTTGGTGATGTACTGTTCATTGAAGAATCTTGTAGTATGTTGAATGACGAAGTTTAATACATTCGTTGATAAATTCTTTGTATATACATAAAATCAAATTCTACGTCTTTAGCGAATCTGCTTTCCATTGAGCCGGCTTTCCATTTGTTAACCAACAACTTAGATTAGATCTCCCAATATCACAGGTGACATCTTGAAATGAGGCTTACTATTATGGACCAGATTCTGTTTTCCGTTTATTTTCTTTAAAATACGTTTTAAAGAATTTCTCTTCCTCAGCATACATAGAATTAATTTTAATGCTATTCGCAGCAAATCGTCCAGTTGTCTTATTTTATTAGGGTTGCAGTGACGAAAAAATGAATTGATTTATTGCAGTGCATTGTACCACCAACTATAGCCAACCAAGGGGGTGTTTTCGACATATTGGACCATGTAAGATCTACTGTTATTATTTTATAATCAAATAAATCGATGAAATAGTCTGATCCAACCAAAATGTAGATATTTAATGAATGGTATAAATTTCGGTCAGCCAGCTAAAATTTATTGAAGTTATATCCAATGGTTTAAAAGCTATTGACGGTTACTTGGTTGTCAGGTTGGGTACGATTGGTGCTTCAACTTGAAAAAATAGCGATTCCTTGCTCTAGGTCTAACGATTACAGAACATAATAAATCCCGTATTAGCGTCTCTCGCCCTCAAAAAAAAAATTCACATTTTTGCGTATCAATTTCCGCATACAGCTCTCGGTAATGAATGAACATAACAATACGCGCACAGTCGTTTGATGTAAAGTCCCTCTAATACATTCCCCAGTGCAGTAGGTTGAGTTATTGCGGTTGTAATAATTTCGTCGTTTGGCTGAGAGAGCGTCCAACTAGTATTGATCTTATTTTTCCTGCATATAGGCTGTAGTGTTTTGGATGACATAATGTACACCTTAACTATGATTGGCCCTTAAATCAAATGTCAAACTTACATGGACTTTCACTTAGTTTACTCTCGACTGACAAAGCTGTGGATTCAAAGGTCACTTAGCCGTGTTTGTCATTGACTCCAATGCATTGTCTCTTTTGACTAAGAACTCAAAAAATTATTGCAACATTAGGAAATCAAAGTCTTGTGTGTCATCATTCAACCATTTCGTCACTAAATAAATTAACCAGTGGTCTCATGATTCTGATTTTTCAATGAGTGGCTTTAGAGCCCAACCAACTGTATCTAAGATGTCTATTGTCTTCTTGATTTTGCACTATAAGCTGTAGATAAATTTGGTGGATTTTTCGATAAAAGCAATGACGGGGGCAGATTGTGTTGATAATTGGGATGGTGAATGTGATGGTAATGCTGATTGTGATACTGAGTCTGATTGGAATGGTGACTGTGATTTTAAAAGTGGTGGTAATTATGTTAGTGATCCTGATAGTGATATTAATTGTGGTAGTTTTGTGGTGATTGAGATGATGGGTGATGGGGTTTGTGATAGCGATTTTGATGGTCCTTCGTGATTGCGATTATGATGATGATGATAAAGTTGTGATGATGTTGATTGTGATAGTTAAGGTGATGTTGACGGTGTTGGTGATAGTGATGTTGATAGTTATTGCGATTGTGCTTGAAATGATGATGATAGCTGTGATTTTGATGTTGATTGTGAGGATTCGTAATAAATTACCCATTTTCAAGAATTTATAATTTTTTAATATTAACCTACAAAATTAAATTCAAAATTAGATTCAGCGACTTTTAATTTACTATAGACAACTGGAGCGTTCACTTGCTCGACACTTACTATTTGAAGTTTTCTATTTATGTTTTCGTGAAAGGTGTTTCTTTAAGACTTTTCTAAATTATTCGGTCCATTTCAGTTTCTCGCTAATACTCAAAAATTGAAAGAATTTGGAAATGCATGATGTCACAGCATCGACATAATAAGCCTTGATATTTTATGAAATATTTCGATATTCTTCGAAATTTTAGATATTAATCGAGTTGAGTCTCGAATTGTATTATGCACAGCACAGAGATATAAGATCCTACAGAGATAAAATTATCTAAATTCGATTTATCTAGGCTTCCAAATTAAAATAGTATTGAGATGCTTGACATCGTCAAGCTAAGAAATTATTCGAAATTACCGACACTATTCGATAACTATCGAACCTATACCCGATATGTTTTACATTATTCGAGATTCTTAGTCAATTCTTGATTTTTATGGAATTTATCATGATTTTTTAAGGAAGCCAAAATTATTCGAGCTCTTCTTGGTTATTTTTGTTTCTACGCATTCCTCATTGTTTTTTGATCACTTCGTGATTTACGTAGCATAGAGTTATATAAAGTCAATTCCAATAATAGTTTTCACGTTGTGCGTTTTCTAAGCATTTTCTAAGAATTTAGATATAAGAACAACGTCCTGCATTCAAATACTAAAATTGTGCTTCTATTCTGATAGTTGATACCTCTAAGCTCTAACCAATAGGATTTGAGACCTTTAAGTGAACACCTTGCATTTAGATCGCTCAATTATGTTATGACCAAACATTTTTTAGAAAATTCAATATTATTGAAGATCTCCTGGGTAACAGACCATAAATTCTGGGCCAAAAATAAAAAATCTGCACTTGTTCTCGATTACGAGGGTTAATAATTCTAACAACTGTTTTTGTGACTTGTAAGTGTTCTGTTGACTTTCATTTAGATAACTCTAATCCAACCTTAAGTCTCAACTCGCTTTACACTTTCAATGGGTTTCTGTAGAGGGTAAAATTTCAAATGCGCTTGGAATATTTTAATTAACATTGGAGTGTATGAAACCTTCCATCTATAGTCTACATATGTTGACAATCTTGAGGAAGAAGCTTTGCTGTTGGGAGCCTCACACAAACTGTAAACGTAATATGGAAAGTATCAAACCTCTTCAGGAAACTTACTATAGCTTCACCTTATATTGATCCCGAAGTATCAAATTCTCTAGTTTTAAATTTTAAACTTTAGAACAACTTTTACATAGCGAGCAAAAATAATTCAATTTCCAACACATAGTTGTTATCCTTGTTTGTCGAATCATTTTGCAAATTAATTTATTCAATCTTTGGTGAGCGGTGAGAAACGAACTGGAGACAGGGGCATGGTAAGAAACTTTCTTTCAAGAACAGGGAAGCGGTAGAGAAAATAGAGGAGCAGAAAATTTAGATGCGGAATGTTCCATTTGTGTAAGTAAACTTTTATATTAGATGCGGTTTTAGTCATAAAGACATACGAGATTGCAAACGGATTGTTCTTTATGATTTGTGACGAAAAATTTAGATAAGAGACCATAGGGGTCATTTCAGTAGTGCGATGTGAGTTGATACGATGGAAATCTTTGGGCAAGGAAGCCGCACTTTCCTTATGAATTTTTCTTGATGAATGGAAATTTTTTCTATTTGCGCCAATTAAATGTAGCAATAATGCAACAAATGGACAACGGCTTAAATGTTTTCATTAATCGATTAATGAACTTCCGTTAGGTAAATTATTAAGGTGAAACTTTCCACTCGCTTCGACTTTTTTGCCGAGATACATATGGCCAAGGCGTCGATGTTACAATACATTTGGCTAAGTAACCATACAAAAGAGATAAGGAAATGATTGAACTTTCGTATTCCATTAATGGTATTTGAGAAAATGGCCCTGTTCAATCCAAATATTAATAGTATTAATGGTTCTGATTTAGCAAAAAAGTGGTTCTCGATATGTTTTAAATGAGAAGTTTAATTTTTTTTTGTCTCGTTTCTAATTGCCTTATGAAAGCTCAGTTTTTATTTTGCGGCTCTATTAAATACAGGTTCCTCTGCTTTTATGCAACGATAGTGACCTTAGTCATACTAAGTGTTTTGGGGCTATTGCTGATATGGTGCGCACTATATGGTGCACATTGTATAAGACGGCCCTGATTTGTAGGTATTTGCTTTATAGCATATTATTGTTTTCAAAAGTACAATACACTTTACATAAAGCCAAGTAAATTCCTTTTATCGCTGCTAAAGCTTATATTTATGTAGCATAATTAAATAAATTACAATTTAAAATAATATTACTAACACATATGCTGAATTACACATGACGGTATTTTTGAAAGGATTATAAATATGCACGATAACATTTATTTATATAAAAAGTGTTAATACAACAAACAAAGCCCCTGGGAAAATAACTAAGCTTAATTGTTATTTTTTTACATTACGTTAAAAATAAATTAAAAAATGTTAGTTGAGATTTGCGTAATACCATTTCTAAATATTTGCAAGTTTGAATATATGTTTATCATATTGAATTATTGTGGCGTTACTGCATCCATAAAATTTATTGACGATGTAATTGAATCTTTTCCTATATCTAAGTGAACACAAAATCTATTCAAATTGGGTCAACACAAGGCCCGATAAGAAATTCATAAGAAATACGTTAGCTCTCTCTACCTTTTCATACATCCAGCTTGGGAGCTGAATCGGCATCAAATAATTTAAACGAAATAATTTGGTATGCGTAATGACAACTTAATTGTCCAAATAACGAACTTTTTCTTATGATGTAATTGTCTAAAGAAGGAAACTGTCTATTCTATTCGCATATGCTAATAATAATGAGTTTGTGTTAGCTTTCAGGTCCATTCGAGTATAGAAAAGAATAGTTTGCAGTGGATGAGAAAACTTCCAAACAGATTTTCTCAACAACGGGGCCAGCGATTTTTTTTTATGTTGATGATAAATGTGACAATGCATTATCTACCTGTTCACAAAATTTGAAATCAATTTAAGCATTGCTGAGTACAATAAGGAGCAATATAAAAGGTTGATCTTTTTCCCGAGGTAATGTTGAACTGTTCGAAGAAATGCTTTTCTGCCGAAGGTGAAAAATGGCGAATGGGACTTTGGTTGCTATTCAACACGTGTCAGTTCTAAATAATCTAAAATTAATTGTGAGTCTGGAATTTGGCGGCATGAGACTTGAAGATTTATATAGTCGTGGCCAATTGTGATATTGGGAAAGCGGTCTCCAAATTTAAAGAAAGCCGTGACACCTTTTAAGAAATTTAGCCAAAAAAACAACGGAAAATATTTGTAAAATATAAATGATAGATTTGTTGATTTAGAATGGACGCTTTGTGGGAAAAGTGTCATTCGAGGAGTCGGAAAGACCCAATTTTTTTTTTGATGCAGCTAGTTGGTTCATGGAAAATTGAATTTTATTTAAAATCATGAACGTAGTTGAGGGGTTGATTTTGCGGTAAAATGCTGGTTTTGCCGGAAATTGTGACACTACTGAGCAGTGCAAACTTTACACTTAACTTTTATTGAGCTGAATTTTGTATTTGTTAATGCTCAGCACAAATGCCAATTAAATATCATCTTTGTTTAGCAAATATAGCAAACCTTAAAAAAATAAAAATACTTGAAACTTACTAATCGCAATTTAATGTTTGATAAGAATTATATTCGATATTTGAAAAGCGCTTAAGTAGCGCAAAACTTATCACATTTTTTCCAATGATTACCATGGTTTTTTTTTAAATATCGCAAATCATTTCTTTCAATGTAGCGGGTACAAAAATTATAAATGTGGATAAATAAATAAACTTAAGTGGCCAAACATAAAATTGAATTTTACTGACTAAATTGAATTCTACTGCTCACAAATTTTATCGCAAAAAAAAATTAAGAACTGAATTTCATTCAAAATGTCGTCCAGTTTAACAAAAATTGCTGCAATATTTGTGCGTAAAGTCGAATACCGCGAATTAGGTACACCTAACTAATTTCAAAGTTGACAGTCAATACAGATAATGAATATTTAAATCAATTCAATTCGCCAAACAAATATTAGAACAAATATTAGCTCGACTAACTTGACGAAAAATACTTTATAATGCGCAATTGTTATAAATATTACTAAATGCTTATGATGCCCCAACTAAGGTACTGCATTGGAGAAAGATAAAGAAGAGATATAGCGGTAGAGCCACCCAAATGGAAGTTTATCTTTAAAATATGTACCCGCACTCACCAGTATAATGGACAGATACTGACGAAGTTCGTTCAAACATTTGGTTCATCTTAACCATTAAATGCAGATATAGTTTATTAGTCAGTAATAAAATTTAGTAGACAAGTTATAAACACACGCAATTAGCTAGATTCCTATTCAATGAAGAAAGCTACAATTCATTTCTACACTAACCAAACCATGGTATTAAAACATGAAAAAGGCAGTATGAAATAAGCTGGAACTGTAACCTAGCAGCTTTATGCACTGAAGAACTATTAATGGTAAAATGGATAATATGTAAACAGTCTAGTTACAAAGACGATCGGTACTAACATATTTTGATAAATGAATCCACAACTATAAAGTAACGAGCAAAAAATGGGTGAATAAACAGGGAATTTTACCGGCTCAACACTTTATTAGAGTAATTCCATATAACGAGCAAATTGTAGGATCATAGAATCAAATAAGCAGCAGACACTTTAGAACTTCTACGGATGATTATAACCCTTTAAATCCAAAAAGGCTCTTAAACATGACTTTAGTGACATTGTCCATTCCTCCAGGATTTCCTTTCAGCAAAGATGGTCCAAAAAATCTTAGCTATCTACCCACCTAAAGTCAATTGTCTCATATTAAGAAAATTCCACTGAGAAACGGCTGAAAGTCGCACAGCCGCATTTGACGTAGTCTGTTTGCTATAAACCTCAACCGGAAGAAGGTGGAGCATAGCCTCTAGGGCTCTAAGCATATAGACCTTATAGAGCTGGCCATCAAATACTCATCCCGAATATGAGGGCAGGTCTCAATAACACAGGGTAGAGCCAATGTACCAGCTCCGACTTCAGACTGCTTCTAATTACCAAAGGGCGTTCCTGGAGAAGTACTTAGCTCTAAGAGCTCGAATGCGATGAGTTAAATGTGAATATTTTTTTTCGTCTCGCTGATTAATGCAGCGTACATCAGACTGATGCTGTAGCGCTTAAAGTGATATTGCAATCAATGCCGATAATCAAACAGTAGTCAAGTCACTAAAATCAGTTTCTTTGGTGTCACGAGTAGCGTTGTATTTTCAGTCATCGCTCAGTTAGATGGGAGAGTAGTTCAACATTCATATCTGGGGCCTTGTGTCGCTAGTTCTGAATATGAATATGAACACCAAATGTACCAATTCGTATCATTGGTATTTTTGAATATGAATACGCTTAATTCGTGCACGAATGCTTATAAAATTTTCCTTATTGCGCAATACGAATTCGAACAGTGTTGTGTCGTCAGCATATATCTAAACGTTCGTCCCCGGACTTGACGGTATTGGGATGTCATGTCTGTAGAAGATATATAGCAAAGATCCTAAGACAGAGCCCTGCGGCATTCCTGCAGTTATTTCTCTAATCGAAGCATTGAATCGGTTCTCAATGCTTACACAGAATTTAGGTTTCGACAGATAAGATTTAATAACTGCAATAAAATTCGGCGAGACATTTTTATGCATTAATTTGCGGACGAATTTGCATGCCAGACTGTGTCGAAAGCTTTCTATATGTGAAGGAAAATAGCCGCTGAAATTTGCCCGTACCTTTTCCTTTTTTTTATTTTGTTGGTAAAGTTGAGCAAGGCATCCTTAGTCGAACGAATATAAACAAAGCCAAATTGTTCATTAAGGATTAGATGCCGAAGACCATCACACAATCTACCGTGGATAATGCGTTCAGCTGCCTAGCTCAACACGCTCAACAAGCATAGTTATTACCTTTGAAATCTTCCAGCAGTCCGGAAAATGAGCAAAATTAGATATAACGTTAATTATGACGGCTAGCTGAAGAAATGCTACGTGCGGTAAATGTTTAACTGCCCTATTAGAGACTCCGTATAAATCAGGTGCTTTGTTATTTTTAAGTTTTGCGACTAGATTTTTAACCTCATCAACGTTCGTTAAAAACTAAGTAGATATAGGAATGAAATATTCTGCTGATAGTGAAACCTATCCACTGCCATGTTCACCAAGCATTGCGGACTTCTTTCGCAAGATCTTTCTCAAAATTGCCTGCCAATCAGTCTGAAATGACCTGTTGGTCAATTATTGGATTGTCCGAGTCTTCTAGTATGAGATTGCCTAGTTTATAGGATCTAATTAATTTAATGTGCGTTTGAAAAGATTAGATTTATCTGCTAAAATATTACTTAGTTTCTTAGAGAGAACCTCTTGACCATGCTGTCTAATTGTTTTAGATTAGCGTTTTGCTGGAAAGCAGTCGATATTTATGATTTAAAATATTTGTATCGAACTTAGGTATTGACCTGTCAATCGCCATATTGATTGAATTCGTGAGTAATGATACTCGACTCTCTAGTTCTTCAATAGAAGTGAGTGGGTATTTTGGCAGGGACTCTAATTTAAAATGGGTGATATTTCTGAAGACATCCCAGTCAGCATTGAAATAATGAAGGGCTCTCTGGGAAGAATTTACACTGCATCCATTTCTGAATCCGCCTTTGATGAAGAACACTACCTTTAGGTGATCAGAGCAGAATTCAAGCAGTACTGACAGCACCATATCAATAACCGCCTCTTCACGCGTATATACCGTGGGGAAACTAATCCACACATTACTCTTCTCTAGAAATCTGTGTAATTCATTGCCATTTGGATTTGAGTTTACTGTGAACTAACTGCGATTTTACCGTGAAGGTTTAATAACTTTTGAAAATCCAATATCGTTATTTTCCAAAAGTAAATGGAGATAAGCAAAAATGATTTTTTACGAAATCCTATGATCACAGAAGTGGTTACGAAATTATCCCGCAATGTAGTTTTGGGTTTTGAATATTTAATATGCTCTTTAAGCAATATGGCCGTACCCCCTAAGTTTTTGACTGTATAATTTTTTTTTCTGAATACAGTGTAACCCTCAAAATATAAGCGATGCTTATTTTGTAATTTTGTTTCTTGCAAGTTCTTGACGACGAGCAAGACTGACCACGCTATTACAATTTAATGTAACTATTTTCATTTAAGAAATTTACAGATGAAATTTAGATACCTACATAGTTCTTTGTGAAGGGATGTCTTTTGCAGAATTGGTAATTCTTTTTGCCTCCCAAGAAATTTTATAACCACAGCAGCCGTTTATAAGTTGAATTTCATTATTTTTAGTTGAGGGGTCCAACGACACTGTAAAACATAGAAGCTTTATTTGGCTGTCTTCCCCGTTTCGCTTAATTTCTTTTACTTTTAATCCCTTGCTTATTAAGTACGTTTTGGATATCTGCTGTGTCAGTCTCTTGATAAATTCCTCTCATTAAAATGACGTTGGGTCTCATATTTTTAGTTGCATAAGTAAAAAACTGGTACGCTACGACCTCTTTGTGCTGAAGCTGGTTTTTGATGAATATTGAGCGTGTTTTTTTTATTAGCTCTGGATAGCTGGTATCCGGAGCAGCTAATTTTCTATTATAAAACTTATGTTTCACAAGCTATTTATACATATAAATAATTTATTTAAAACTAATCTATAATTTTTAATTCAACTTTTTAACTAAAAACCTAAAAACAAATATATAGCTCTACCTATTTATCTGGAGCTGCTATCCGGAGCAAAGGGAAATTGGAAATATTTTTGAATTTTGTACAACCCTAATTGTGGCAAACTTCATTTTGGTTTAAAAATTTTTGATACATGTCAAATTCAAATGTCATATGGTTGTATGACATTTCTTCGAAATAAAAAATCATCGGGATATTGATGAGGAATACGTTAAAGTAGAAGCTGCAAAAATATTTTTAAAAGCTGGAAAGCAAAACGATAATCGAGATGCATCATTGTCGGAAGGTGACGAAGATGAAGATAAATAATATTTTAATGAAATTGACATGCCTGGTACAAAAGTTAAGTCGATTCAAAACAAAGAATTACTGTACGTATTCTACGTATACGTGAAGACACAGCTTAATATCACAGAAATTTGAACCAAAATTCGGCATATTATGATCCAAAACACCACATCCATTTTCCACATGCAGACATCTGTCAAAATTCATCAAAACGTTCGGAAATTTTAATTGGTATATAAAAAACTTGATACATGGCCATTTTCCTATATGGAGAATTTCTTCCACCTGCTTATATCCATTCGGAAATATACCCTAAGTACCAAAAAAAATTCCATTTTTATGAATTTTGACTGATGTCCACATGTGGAAAATGGATGTGGAATTCAAGAATAGGGCCCCTGAAGAGTAAATAATTTTTGTTCACTAAATTTAGAATTAAATAAATTAATTAACTTTATTATTTTAGAGTTGAGTTGTGTACTGGAGACGTGGAAAAATATTCTAAAGCAGAACTATTTGCTTGGGAAGCTTATGGTAAAATATTTTCGAAGTGGAAAAATCATTAAAGGACAAGAGAAACAAATCATTCGAAGCCGATATGAAAAGATGTACATATATGTATTTAAATAATCACTGAATATATTAAAAATAATCCAACATGTATTTATGCTTCTTATCTTCCACGATTTCCAGTAAGGCTTATTAATTTTATTCAAAGATTCAGTTTTATTAAATCATAATTTGTATACTCCTTCGAATATAAATTACAAACTTAAATCGTTTGCTTGCTGTTCGTTAAACAACCTTGACATGTTACCTGACCGCAAATTAAAATTTTGTACAAGGTAATTCCGCTGCCGCTAGATAGTAAACATTTTACAGCAATCCGAGTAACAATCTTCGCCTGTTTCCCTTTACCTTCGACAAATTCTAGCCTTTTTAATATTTTTCATGGCATTTAATACTAATAATTTAAGAAATGGATACTCGATACTCAAAAAACGAAAAACAGCTGAAATGGATGGAATTTATTCAAAGTGGTGCGCCAAATTCATTGGCTTTGGAAGCTCGCGTTTTTGATCGGAGAAAATGTTCACCAAGAGATAGATTCAGGTCTTTTGAATCTAACTAAAAGGGACTCTCTATTTTTAGTAGTATTTTAAACCAATTGTATTTATTGCAAATCCCGGTGCAGAATGGGCCTATCTAGGATCGGATAACGCCGCAGTTATGTCTGGCCAATTTAATGGGGTTCAAGCAAGACTAAAAAGGCTAGAGTTTTAGAAGGGGAAATAAGTGAAAATTGTTACTCGGATTGCTGTAAAATGTTTACTATCTAGCGGCAGCGGAATTACCTTGTACAAAATTTTAATTTGCGGTCATGTAACCTGTCAAGATTGTTTAACGAACAGCAAGCAAACGATTTAAGTTTGTAAGTTATTCGAAGGAGTATACAAATTGTGATTTAATAAAACTGAATCTTTGAATAAAATTAATAAGCCTTACTGGAAATCGTGGAAGATAAGAAGCATAAATACATGTTGGATTATTTTTAATATATTCAGTGATTATTTAAATACATATATGTACATCTTTTCATATCGGCTTCGAATGATTTGTTTCTCTTGTCCTTTAATGATTTCTCCACTTGGAGAATATTTTTCCATAAGCTTCGCAAGCAAATAGTTCTGCTTTAGAATATTTTTCCATGTCTCCAGCACACAACTCAACTCTAAAATAATAAAGTTAATTAATTTATTTAATTCTAAACTTAGTAAACAAAAATTATTTACTCTTCAGGATGTGATTTTGGATCAGGAATATTCCTCATAGAACGTGTTTTGGATCATAATATGCCGAATTGGGGTTCAGATTTCCGTAATATTAAGCTGTGTCTTCACGTATACGTAGAATACGTACAGTAATTCTTTGTTTTGAATCGACTTGACTTTTGTACCAGGCATGTCCTCAAAATATTATTTATATTCATCTTCGTCACTTTTCGACAATGATGCATCTCGTTTATCGTTTTGCTTATTCCAGCTTTTAAAAATATTTTTGCAGCTTCTACATTAACGTAGTGCTCAACAATCTCCCTATGATTTTTAGATATTTTAATTCCGATTTTTTATTCGGAAGAAATGTCATACAACTGCATGAAGTTAGGTAAAATTTTAGTTTTTTGTTTATTAGCGACACATGTGTATAATAGAACAACTTTCAATAGAAATTTCCCTTGTGCTCCCGATAGCTTGCTATCCGGAGCTAATAAAAAAACACGCTAATTGTTAGCTTTAGCTCATCGTGAGTGCTAGATGTAATTCTTAGGAGTGATTCTCCGTGTTTTGTTAGTATGTCCTTAAGTTAATTAATTTTAACATTTTTAGTTTTTTGATAATTATTGACACAGATTACACTGATAACTATGTTATCAGTGTAATCTGTGTAATCATCATCATCATCCATATCACATTCAGAACCTATATAGTCACTATAATCATTACAAGTGCGTTTTGCACTATGTACAAAGTTTAAATCAGCAACTGTGCATTTTGTACTTTTACTTGTGTTTTTATTTGAATTATTGTCACCATTGTTTGAATTATTATGATCAGAAGCCACCGAAGATGAATTAATTGTTTTAGAATTTTGTCGATCAATTAAAAACGATGTTGAACGATTTATTTGGCGATTTAATAATCTTGTTGTTAATAAGACACATCAAACGCCAGCCTTTTAGTAATTTTTTTTTTTAGACATTGTTGAATTTTGCGCGTTACGTTAATTGTACGCTAACACACATATTAAACTCTAAAAAAATTTCAAATAAATTTTATTTAACTCATAAATACGATTTCTTCTCCCTTCGTAAAACAATAATTATTTGGTCAAGTACCGATAAAACGTAACATTTCAAAACAGAAATCGTAGTTATGCGTTCAATAAAATTTAATTGAAATATATTAAGAGTTTAAGGTATGTGTTTGCGTACTATTCGCTAATACTAAACTATATGGTTTTTTTCTATATATAGAAAATATTGAAAAGTGTAATTAGCATTTCAGTCGCTGTTGCCTAATCAAATTGACGTGAATGACATGATTTATTGATCAGGGTGTATGACCAAGCCTAAGCAAGACTCCCGAATGATGCCGGAGGGCCCCACTTTACACATAACAAAACCGAAGGAAAGGAAAGGTATGTTAGCAACTAAGAATCAACACGATTCCAGACACCTAAGTAGTTCATATAGTTAGTAAATTTGTTAGTAATATATGTTTAGTAAATTATTTAGCACAAAAGACAATACAATTTAAAGTTGATCTATTGCTCAAATTCCTGTAAAGTTGTTTAAGGTTCTTCAAAAATCTCCTAAATATAAAATATGCATTAATTCATTAAAATAACTATTCTAAAATTAAGTAAGTATAAATTCAATTCTCTAGAATATATTATAAATCAATCCCTATATACCACAAAAAAAATCAACATTAATAGTTTGACACTAATTAAACCAACTACCGCCCGGGCATCGTGCTATCACCTCAGCCAGTGCCATCTTGGTCGAGTTTCTCAGGAGTTTTCTAAACTAAAACCATTTTAATTAACCAATATGAATACTGTTACCAAAACTATCATTAACATTAACACCAATACCAACATCCACATCAATACCAGCACCATCATATATTATGATTATGACATATGATTCGATTACACCGAAAAATTAATTTCACTAAATTTAATTCAATTTAATTTTAATCAAAAAATTTAATTCCTTTAAATTCAGTTAAACCCAAAATCTAATTTACTTCACGATTAATTCTTTATTTTAATCAGCCCTTAACACCATTAAATAAGATAAATTCAATTCAGCATCTAAATTGAAGGGCAACAAATTAATCACAATCTAAATAACCTGAAATTAAAAATGCATAAAAATTTTAATTCTAAACTATGAATTTTAAACACTAAATATCATTTTTTTAAACTAAAATTCTAAAATCAAAAACCAAAAATCTTAAACCATACAAAATTTAATTTAACTTCGGAAATTAAATAAATTAAATAACTAATTCCAGGAATACCACTAAACTCAAAATTAAATAATTAAGTGTTTATTAAATTTAATAAATCGACTATAAAAATATTAAAAATAAAATTAATGATTAAATAAAAAGCCGCGCCCGGTTTCTCCGCTGTAAAAGTTTAATGTATCCAACCCAACAAAAATTAAATTTAATTACTTAATTTTTTAATTTCAGATTTAAAACTTAATTAGCTAATTCCATACATGCCTCTAAAATCAAATCAAATTATTTTTGATTGATTGATTTTGCGTGTACGACCAAGCATTAAGCAGGGTCTTCTGGTAATTTAATATGATGCCGAGCCTACCGTACACCATTTTTTACATTAACTTGGAAGAATTGGATAGGATGGTTCGAATAGGATTGAGATCGACCCGGTTACAGACACCTTGACAATCAATAGTTAGTAGTCTACATAGTTCATGCTTAGGACAATACACTTATTTTAAAAAATTACTTTTGTTACAGCTTTCAATCCTTGGCATCCTAAAGTCAATATTAATTAGATAAATAATTTAATAGTTACACTAAATAAATAATAACAAGCTCAACTACTATAAAAATGGAGCATTTCCGCGAACCTGCCGCTAGGATTATAGTAGTTTGATCTGTGATGAACTCTTTCATTTAATGAATTACAATTAATGTTACCAGTAACCAAAATTGAAATGATAAAACACTAATTAGTTTTTGAAGTATGAATTCCGAACTGAAGTTCCTATAAAGTAAGAGGATAAAAATCAAGAAAACACAATTTCTAAAAGTACCGATCAGCTGGAGCTTAAAGTTTCTGGAAATCTGCGTTGAGCTTCACCGACCATTTCTGAAAATTCCGCTTAAATCACACTGCACCACAGTTTAAACTGATCATGAACACTTTTGATTCTTGATTACATTAAATAACTCAAATATACATCAAAATTACTATTTTCCTATTTGTACAAATTAAAAACAATTGGCACAAAATCTATGATTTGTCTTAGAAATTCATAACTTTACCAACCTTACGCCAAAGAAAATCGTTTGAACAAACTACTACTAGTATATTTCATCTCTCTAGTAATGAATTCGCATTTAAATGTCTTTTTCAAAAAGTATATAAAATAAAACCCTTTAGTCGACAGATAATTTAATTTTCTATCAAATTAAAGAGTTTATAATAAAAACTTTCTTCAAAAAAAATTAAATCGGAGTTATCGAAAAACAACGGCTTCTCCAACACGCCACTCCATCACTAAATAGATGATTTGAACATCTGAAAACCCCCATATTTTGGACGATCAAATAAAATAAAATAAAAATATAAATTTTATCAATGCATTTCATCTAGTAAAAATTATTTTCAATCTATGCCCCAACACATCAGCTACTTGCATCGCACAACCGTATTTAAATGTGTTTGCATATACTTATAAAAATGTGTATAATTCTAGAAATAGGTAACACGTCAAAACTAACAAAACCGTAGACGTAATAAACATTTCTGTTGGTTTTGAACACATCCAAAATATAACCGGGACTCATCAACAATACAACAATAAATATTTATACACACACACGCACCAATCGCCTAACAATATCACATATAATATCTATATAAAAAACTATCACAGACATTACAACACAACAACACTTTCTCTCATGTTTTGAATTATGACAAAATCAGAATGTCATACATATACCAAACCAACAAAAAGTAAAAAATGAAAAGTAAACTATAATATCTACACAAGCCGCATCATATCGACACAAACCACAAACAAAACCTACTACTTCTATGAGAATTTGCGTCGTGAGTGACGCAATGTAATCTTTTGTCTCTATATATGCACCTCTGAAAAAATACATTGACATAC
This sequence comes from Tipula vernalis, assembly GCA_958295665.1. Lineage (NCBI taxonomy): Eukaryota > Metazoa > Arthropoda > Insecta > Diptera > Tipulidae > Tipula > Tipula vernalis. Next base: position 372,025,198 of record OY282558.1, read on the forward strand.
CTACCGTAGGAATAAAAAAATTGTATTTTTATGTAGTAAAATACACTAAATAAAATACAAAACGAAATCGGTGAAAGAGTAAGAAGAAATTAAAACATGTCCATTCATGACCAGAAGAGGCCGTATCACTGGATTGTGAATAATACAAAATCTATTTAATTTATCACCAACGAATTTATTTAGTTAACACAAGAATTATTACAAGACAGTTTATTAATACAAATTCACAAAATCACTCTATATAAATTATTCTCAAATTTTACTATAAATACACTTATAATTTTTATTTTCACTAAAACACTTTTTAAATCACTTTTTTAATTCATTTTTAATCTTCACACTTTCGCTTACCAAATACTACTAATCCAATTCGACTTCGTTCGCCTTTTTATGTATATACATAAACCAAACTTCTAGAAAGCTCATGACTTTTCCAGTTAGAATAGTGTAGAAACATTTAAAACATTTTTATCATGAAAAATTCCATTTTAGTACAGTTAAACATTGAGCTATTAATTTAACTTATTCTATTACACAATAGGTGTCACCGTTACAATATTTTAAAATATTGTTTTTTGAATAATTTTGTGCATTGTTTTTAATATTGTGACATCTATGGTGTGATAGAATAAGTTAAATAAATAGCACAATGTTTATAGATTTTACTGTACTAAAATGGAATTTTCCATGATAAAAATGTTCTAAATGTTTCTACGCTATTCTAACTGGAAAAGTCATGAACTTTCGAGAAGTTTGGTTTGTGTATATAAAAAAGGCGAACGAAGTCGAATTTGATTAGTAGTATTTGGTAAGCGATAGTTTGAAGATTATAAATGAATTAAAAATTGATTTAAAAAGTGTTTTAGTGCAAATAAAAATTATAAGTGTACTGTAAAATTTGAGAATAATTTATATAAAGTGATTTTGTGAATTTTTATTAATAAATTATATTGAAATTGTATTGTAATAATTTTTGTGCTAAATAAATAAATTCGTTGGTGATCAATTGAATTGACTTTAAATTATTCACAATCCAGTGATACGAACCTTGATTGACGAGGCAAAAACGTAACAATATGTTATTGTTTAAAATAATAAGATTGTTGTTATAAAACGATTTTATTTATAATTTACCTAATATATTTCAAGTTACAGTCGTGTCACTTGGTTCACCTTCACGAATAGCAATTTTCAAGTGACGAGATGTCACTATAGTCACATCACATAAAATGACACGGCTATGGGAACTGGGGTGTTCATCATAATCTGTTGAGAAATAGGCAAGTTCCGTCATACTTTCACTAAATCATTTGAGAATCGCATTTGCAGCGCTCATGTCAAATTTCATTATAATTGGTTAATAACTAGACAAGTTCCATCATACTTGGCCACATTCCAGAACTTCATCTTAATCGGTTGAGAAATAGGTAAGTTAAGCATACTTGTGCATATTCTAGAACTTCACCCAAAAATCACTTTAGAATACCATTTCCATCGTGCATGCTGAATTTCATCAAAATTGGATAAGAAATGGCCAAGTACCCCTAAGTAATCAATTATTACAAAGTAAAACACAAATATGAGCCGAAATATTTTTTTATTATTTTTCAATTAATTACATATTCACCTTTATTATCCAAAACCTTTTGCCATCTCATCGGTAAATTTACAATTCCTTTCCTGTAAAAATGTGTTAATTGTGATGAAAAATATGTTTCAAGGTATGTTTGGACATCGTTCACATTTCGGAAATTTTTAATATTAAGGGAATGTTCCATTGATCTAAATAAATGGTAATCTGATGGCGCGATGTCGGGCGAATATGGCGGATGCGGTAACACTTCCCAGTCAAACTGTTTAATTTTATTTTGTGTTGTTTAACTGCGTGAGGTCTGGCATTATCATGTTGTAAAACGACATGTTTTCTATTGGCAAGCGCCGACCGTTTTTTCACTAATTCGTTACGTAGACGTTCTAACTGTTGGCAATAAACATCAGCTGTAACTGTTTCGTCCGATTTTAGTAGCTCAAAATAAATTATTCCAGTGCAGTGCCACCAAACGGTCAATAGGACTTTTTCAGTGTCAGACCTGGTTTAGGTGTATAGGTATAGCTCGTTGATTCGGAGAAAGCCATTGATTGGAGCGTTTTAAATTACTGTAAAGAACCCATTTCTCATCGCCAGTCACAATTCTGTTAAGAAATGGATCTCTTTGTTACCTACTTAATAACGATGTGAAAATGGTTCGCCGCTGGTCTTTGTTTGAAGTCGACAATTGATGTGGAAAACAAATACCTTGTCGAGATACTTTTCCAATTTCAAGGAGCTGTCTTTGCACGGTCGCCAGGTGGCCCCAAGTGTGTCGGCTATTTCTTGTATGCTCAGTTTTGGATCCGATTCAACCACTGATCTCGAAGCATCATTATCAATTTTAGAAGGGCTCCCACTTCGAACATTGTCCGATAGTTCAAAATCAGCACTAGCAAATTTCCTAAACCAACGCTGAAACTTATTGACCTTCAAAACATCACCGTAGATATCACAAATATTTGTTCTTGCAGTTGTTGCATTATATTCCGATCGAAATTGAAATAGCATACAATGTGTATTTTATTGTACTTCCACAACGAAACAATGTACAAACTTGCAATTGAAAAGAGTACTCGCTTCCACAACGAAATATTAAAACACTCGTCCAATGCAACGTATAATTTATTTTTCTGATTTTAATTATTAATTTGATTAATTCTTAATTATCTGAAAATCTGCTGAGCGTAATTAAATGTAAAAATGAATTGATGAACTGGTCGACGCCGCGATTATTTCTCTTTTTTATTTATTTAATGAGTGTCCTTCAGTTCCAAAGGCAAAAGCAAAAGTGAAGTTTTTAATAGAATAAATATCTTATTGTAAATTGACTATACTAAAGAAAAGAGACAGTTATACCGAACGCAATTTCGCAGCAGTGTGACTGTGTGACAACATTTAGAACATAAAAAAAGTCACTGAACTGAAAACCTCAACAAAAAACTTATGTCAAATTGAATTACATGTAAAATTCAAAACAAGTTACATATGTATACAAATTAATAAATTTTATAAATTGTCAAATGTTTTGCAAACATTATGACCACAAAAAATTATGATGTAATTTACTTTATATGATATCAAAGAATTCCAATCGGATAATTAAAGATAAGTATTATTACTTACCTTTTTTACTATAGAGAAATTTTAATTAATCTGCATCAGATTTCATCTCTGATTCATTGCCAAATACTATATTTAACAAACAAAAAAAATTATATTTCTTTAGTATACGTTAATTAAATAAATGATATGCTAATTAAATTGTAGCCTTATATATTTTGGAAATAGTAATGTTTTTTAATGAGTTAGATTTAAAACCTTGTTAAAACCGAATAATTCAAATATGCCTATTTGTATGTATTTTTGATGTAAATTAAAATTCTAACTTCAAACCCTTAAGGAAATCGTTAAACTTGGCTGTTTAAAACCTTTAATTTTTCAGACCCAAATCTGTGTTTTTTTTTAGAAAATAAATAGTTAACTACTTTTTTGCCGATTTTGAGTTATAAATGAAAATAACTCAAGAATTCTCTAAGGTTTAAAAATTAAGTTTCATTTTTCAAATATTTTCCTTCATTTGTCCGGAAAACGAATCATTACTACCAAAAGCTATTGCGGCTTTCTATTTCAAGTGCGTTTTTTGAAAAATTTACTTTTTTGCAGTTAAATAGTTTCTCAGAATAACATAGAATTGTGTATATTAATTTAATTTGATTTAAAGTAACGCAATTATTTCTTACAAGAACACTTCCATTTTCTTTATTACTGGCTGGAGCTTCTATTGTACTAGCTAAACTCCATGGTTCATTTTCATCTATTAAGAGAAATACCGAATCCGGATTGGTTCTGATTATGTGCTCTAATACGTGATTTTCACAAATGTCGGCCCCGTTGTGTTCAAGCACCAATTTTTGGCCGTTTATACCATACATTGCAGCTAAAACAAAAACAAATAAATTTAAAAACACTTATGTTATGTTATATGCAATTTTACCTTTTTCAATAACTGCTTCAATTAATGGACAACTCATGAACAACTTTCGTATTTTTCTGTCGCTGCTCCAAACATTAAACATAAACTTATCTATCCCTTTTAGGTTTTGTTTATTATTTTGATTTATTTGTATTTTATGTGCACGTATAGTTTTAACTATATAATTTTTCTAATTCTAATTTTTTCTACATAATTTTTCTAATTCTAATTTTTTATTACTAATGTATTTGGATTTATTACTATTAACTAATTTTAAGTATTGTAAGGAGTAAGTGTATAGACTGGTGAATAAAAATAAGTATTATTTAATTTTAAAATATTGATAGGTTTTACGTTTAAAGTATTTTCCAAATTAACTAGTTTGTATGATTTATCAATATTATAGCTTTTATATAAAATTATATTTTCGGAGTACCACATTTTGATCAGGGTTCCCAGGGGGGGATAAAATATAGCTCTATTATATGATTTATTAATAAAAATTGATTGAAATACTAATATTTCTGCATTTCCACTTTCGTCAATGTTAAATAGTAATGCATCGCTTTCTTTATAAATTGTGTTCAAATAAGATATTTTCTTCGTAACAAATATATATTCGGCTGGAATGTTAACAATAAATAATTCTTTTGTAAAATGTTTAATTTGATTAGCTATTATGAACGACTTAAAACGATCTTCATGGCACGTTGCTTGAAAATTTTGATGAGCTTTAGCAACTGTAAATGTGATGTTTTTAAAATTTCTGCACGATTTGGCTTTATTTTTAAAGAATTGGTGTTTCTGTTCAAAGGGTAATGTCTATAAATTTTTCAATGGACCAAATTTTCTAATAAGCTCCGGATAGTGACATATAAAATGATGTTTGGATCTTAATTTTTCATTTGGAAAACACTCCTTTCTGTATTCGAAATAAAGAGTCACACAATGGGCTAATAAGCCAATTCCGCTATCAGATATAGTGGTCGAATTAATGAGTCGAACCATTTCTATCATGGTACTTAAAAACATCCATTTCGGACACTCAGAATTGTTAATTTTGCCCAGCATGATTAAAGGCATCAGAATTAAAATATGCTGAACTTCGTTGCATTTGCCAGGAATTTTTTTCATATTTTCCTCAATTTTGGGAAAATTTAGGCTTAATTGAAATGTTTTTCTTAAATGCTGAAGGGTCATGTTTATGTAATCAGAAGAAATAATTAAAGTAGAAATATAATATTTCAAGATTAACATTAAGTCAAATGGAATTATGCCTTCAAACAAATCATGACCTAAGCAAGAAGGCAGTCCGGGATTGCAAACATGAATATTTTTTAATTGATTTAGGCATGAGTTAAACTTGATACCTTTAAAATTAGACTGTTCACTAAAGTTTAATTCAGCAACATTCAATTTATAGTTATCGATATTTCTCATATCACAAAAAACCATATCACAATATTTTAGCATTTCATGGGTGTAAAAGCAATACCTACAAAAATATTTAGAATTACTAAAATTTTCGGTGAAACTACCAATTTGGTGACTACCTAAATTATCTCCTAACATCGCATATAAAGTTACATAGTGTTGAGTTATTATATGGGTATTAGGATCAGTAATCTCCAAGCCGCTTCTTTCTAATTTAAGGATATCTTGAATGATTGGCTCTAAAATTTTGTTAATGCCAAAAGTCTTTACAAAGGTTTCTTTGCACAATGCAACTAAAAGAATAGTATTCATTGAATACCTGTGTTTTTTATTTATATTTCCAATCATCATATAAATACCGAGCATTTTATGTTTTTTTCGGGATGAACCTATTGGATTACAAATTTCAAAACCATCTTGAAACAAAATTAACTCAATTTTGTTCTTGCCATCATTAAAAAACACATTTTTTTTATAAACAGATCCATCAGTATAATCCTCATACATATTATTTTGCAACAACCTTTTCTCATTAAACAATTGAACAAAACATTTATCAGACATTAATAATTTTAAGTTTTCCAAAATAGAGACATAATAAAAAAAAACATATTTTATGATCCTGATCATTTTCAAGAAGGATCTTCTGAGGGACAGCATATGCAAGATTGTTTTGAATATAATTTCCTAATTTAAATGAAGAATTTATCAGTGTTATATTTGAAACTAATGTTGAGTTTTGCATTAAATTAAAAATATCATTCTCATGTTTCGTTATGTTTAGCGTTTGGCATAAATTATTAATTTTCGCAGTGTTGTCATTTATATTACGAGATAAAATACCCGTAAGCCCATCTGCTAAAAATTTTAAACCAATCTCGCTTAATTTAAATTTAGTTTTGAATTCGACAAACAAATTAGAAAAAATGTTACTTGAAATTTCTGTAATAGAGGTAACAATATTTTCTGTGGCCATGGCATTAGCAACAATAACAGTTTCGTCATCGAAGGTGCAAGCAGCATTTACGGCATCACTTCAATAGCTACAACCCTCATTAAAATTTGTTCTCTGATTACTAGTAATACTATATTTTCTATAAATATGACTTCTTAAACTTGACGAAGTTTTAATACTGATGTGGCACTCAGAAAATGGACATACAATCTCACAATTAGCTTTAAGATGCTCATTTAAATGAGACACCATTGATTTTAAATTTCAAGATGTATAACTAAAAGTTACTAATTTACAGTTTAATATGGTTTCTACTATATAATTTCCTTTTGGGTGGTTCTTATTGAATTTAACAAAATCTGAGTGTAAACGGTACCAATGCAGCTTATATGTTTTATAATTAGCAAATCTTTTACTGCATGTTAAAAATAAACATACGAATTGAGCATTTTTCTTGCTTCTATGTAAATATAAGTGCTTGTGATATGACGCTAACGACTCAGTTACACACAACTTACAGATAAGACACTTAAACATTTAATACAATTTTACACAATACTGCACACTTACTCTAAGGCTACTTTTTTATTAATTATTAAATTTAAATTATGTAGGTAATTATTTTGCTTTAAAATAATTAAATTATGTTCACTCTTTTATTCACATATGTATATATACCTCGTATAACTAATTCCTTTGAAGGTGATGCACAAACTGATTTTTTACTTTATGTCCGTTATAAAAACATACATTTTCTGAGTAAATTCACACACACAATTTTGTAAAACACTTTTATACTGGAAAATACTAGTTTGTTGTCAGAAATCGCGCCGTTTTTAGGTATTTCACACATAAAACGTTGTAAATTACATCAAATGTGTAAAAACCGACTAATTTTGTTAAATCATACTTCGTGAGTTTATTTTTACAAGCCGTTGTGTAATTTTAAACACTTTTTAGTGTAAAATGATATATTTGTCATTGTTTGATTTCAGCTGCACAACATCATTAAAAAAACCTTAATTAAATTTTATTTATGTAAAGAGAAATGGATTCGATGTTACCTTACCTGCCCTAATCCTGCTGAAATTAACCTCGAGCAAGGCCCGAGTAATAGGTCTACACCCACCTTAACATAACAACGACAATCCATCGAATCTACAACATGACATGAATTTATTACGATTTGCCTGATCTAAAATTCAAATCAATATTGCATTCATATCCATATAAATATATTACTTTTATTTCCAGTTGTGTATAATTGCTTATACCAATTATTTTGTTACAATAATTTGTTTGTTTACCTATTTTAATTTAACCAAAATATTGCAATAAAAATTGAAACCTACACGTATACATGAGTCATCTTACGTTGGACATTGTTTGCAATGTTATTCACCACCGATTAATGGTTTGAGATCCAATTGATAGTTAGACACCTTGCGATGGTAGTTCCAACTATGACATATACATTTATTTTATAGCAACAGCGGATTCACCAATCAGCCGTCAACAGCATGCATTTGGATTATGGATCCAATTAAAATTAAAGAATTTTGATGTACTGCAGAATTTTAATCGCAAAAAAGAAAATTCATGAAGAACTGATCATTCTATTGCTAATCGTCATTGAAGACAAACATCATCGTAAAATTATAATATAATAAATTGTTGAATATTTTTTGATTGTATTTTTGTTAATAAACCGTTTTAAATAAAAATAAAATACAACAAAATCAATAAAAACATATTGTAAAATCAGTGGCTGCGTTATTTGTTTCACCCCAATTGTGTGCTGATATTTGAATTGTGTGTGGTTCATACATTTTTTTTGGTCCTTCGAGCCGGATCATCCGATCGAATTATTCAACCAGCCATCCACTTAACCGTTTTTTCGGCACATTTTTGCACCTTATTGGAAATAAATCAACACAGTTACATTTTCATCACGTGGAGTTTGTCCTGATAATCCAAACGATACAAATTAATAGTGACGCATCGTGGGAAACCAGTTCAGGTAAACTAATTTTATTAATTAAGTGATTCCAGTGAAGTGCGATTGATCTGTAATAAATATGGAGAAATTAAATAAGAGAAAACAGATAATTAAAGGTCAACTAACCAGGACTAAAAATTACATCGACTCGCAGGCAAACGATGCGAGCTACGATGAATTACAGGCTAGATTACTGAAAGTCCAAGAGTTATATAAGCAGTTCATCGAGGTTGAGGACAGTATTTTTGATATTGACCCCACTGTCCCATCTGAGATGGATGGAATCGATGACGTTTATTTCACAATGGTACCCAAATTCCAAGGGCTTTGTCGAGAAAAATCACTTAACCCTCTGAACGGCCCATCCAATCCTGCAGACGATAGCGTTAATAATTCCCAAAACATCGGCGTTTCGTTCAAATCCGACTTCAAGCTACCAAGACTCAGTCTTCCTATTTTTGATGGATCGCTAAAAGAATGGCATTCCTTCTACGATATTTTCGTATCCACCGTGCATGAGAATACCGGAATTTCTCCGGCTCAGAAATTTAAATACCTCCTCGGTCAATTAAGAGGTCCACCTTACAAATTAATTTGCCATTTCCGCATTGACGATGCCAACTATTACGATGCATTTCAGCGTTTAACCAAACGCTATGATAAACAAAAACTAATTGTCAGTGAATATATTAAAAACTGTTTGCGTCAACCGAATGCTAATAAGCCCAATGCACCCTCAATCTTGCGTATTCATGATGTTGTAGACGAAACGGTACGAGGATTGAAATCAATTGGACCAAAGGCAGAACACCGAGTTCCGTGGATCATACACCTGGCATTCGACAAATTAGACGAAGAAACCAAACAACTGTGGAAATACGAATCTTCTGAAGATGACTTCCCTAGTATCGACCAATTTTTAAAGTTTTTATTAAAGCCAAGTGATGCATTGAGTGATAGTGATAATATCAAACCAAAACCTAAACCAATTACACTACCTAGTAGCAGTAGGACATTTCACGCCGCCACCTTACCTAACTGTCCGCTCTGCTCGGGAGAGCGACATAATTTGTATCAGTGTTCGAAGTTTATAAATAAGTCAGTAAACGATCGTAGAGAGTTCATGGCCAAGAGCAAACGGTGCTTCAATTGTTTGAGCGAATTTCATGTTGTTTCCATTTGTAAAAATAAACGAAGCTGTCGGAAGTGCAATAAAAGGCACAATACCCTTTCACACCTCGATATCGAACCAAATCCACCCGTTGTTGACACCGTTTCAATCACCACTCCCAATACCCAAACGGAGAACTATTTTGTTAACAATGACTTAGAAGTTCGTAATTCAATACTCGAATCAACCCAGAAAACTAATACAAATATTCATATCTTACCAACCGCAAATATACAGATTATGAATAGCAAAGGTAATTGGATAATAGTTCGAGCGTTATTGGATTCCGGTTCCACACATTCGTTCATTACTGAAGCTTGTGCTAAAGGTCTCAAGGTTCCCCGATTAAAGACACACGTTTCTGTGGGTACCCAAAATAATTGCGAAGCTGGTGTTTCCCGAGGAGTAACAAACTTTAAAATTCGATCCATTTGGGACCATGAGTATCAGTAACAAATTAGTGCATTAATAATACCTACCATTTCTACCAAGTTACCATCAACAAGTATTGAAACCAGTTACCGTCAAATATCCAATTTATCTTTACCGCTCGCTGATCAAGAATATTATAAACCAGCTCCAATCGACGTTCTTCTTGGCTGCGACCATTTTTTCGACTCATTGATAGATGGGAAAATTAGTTTAATCCCCAATGTTCTTATAGCTCAAAATACCAGATTTGGTTGGATAATTGGCGGATATTATAAACAGGTATCAATTAATCTAAATGTAGAACCTTTGACTGTCTTACATATTCAACCAAACATGGAAATCGATAAACTAGAGCAAACCTTAAGAAAATTTTGGGAAACAGAAGAGTTGCCCAGCCAACGTCATCTGTCCGATGAAGAACAAAACTGTATTGAATCCGTGAAGGCTAAAGTCTCATTTCTCAACGAAAGAATTGTTCTACCATTACCGTTTAAACAAAACCCACCTTTAATCGGAGAGAGTTATTCCCACGCATTAAAAAGATTCCATGCTTTAGAGAAAAGATTGAAAGCTAACTACGAATTAAAGCATGAGTACACCCAGTTCTTGAGAGATTATGAATCGCTAGGACAGATGGAATTAATCCCTAAAACCGAAATACACAAGCCATATAACGAATTGTTCTATTTACCACATCATCCAGTTTTTAAAGAATCAAGCAGCACTACCCGATTACGCGTCGTTTTTGATGCCTCAGCCAAATCTCGAAACGGCCAATCGCTGAATGATAATCTACCAATTGGACCTACCATACAAGAAAACCTATCCAACATCTTGCTACGTTTCCGAAAGCATAAATTCGTAATTTCCGCCGACATAGAGAAAATGTTTCGGCAAATTTTCGTAGACAAACCAGACACCGACTACCAGAGAATATTGTGGAGGGAATCTCCTGATGCTGAATTAAAACACTATCGTTTATGAACCGTAACCTATGGAACCGCGACCGCTCCATTTCTAGCTACCTATGCTCTTCAACTATTAGCAGAGAAATATGAAGAAGAACTTCCAATGGCCTCGTCCGTGCTTAGGACGGACTTCTATATGGACGATCTTATTTCCGGCGCAAATACTTAGGACGAAGCCTTAAATCTTCAAAAGGACCTAGTTGCTCTACTGAAAAAAGGTAGATTTAGATTACGCAAATGGTCGGGAAATCATCCAGCTCTACTAGATAACATTGCCATAGAAGAGAGGGAGCTTTCGTCATGGAACATAACTGATGGGACCAAAATGATTTCAGTGTTAGGTATAAAGTATCATCCAATTAAAGATTTATTTTATTTTAAGATCGAGCTGCCTGAAGTCACCAAGTTCACCAAAAGGATTTTTTTATCGGAGACGTCACGCATTTATGATTCTTTAGGGTTTCTGTCACCCGTAACCATAGGCCTAAAAATCCTATACCAAAAATTATGGATTGCAGGGATTGACTGGGATGATAAGTTAACTCCAGAATTACAGCAAGATTGGCTGCAAATAAGAAATCAATTCGACCGACTATCCGAAATAAAAATTCCTAGATGGCTTTATACATCACAATCAGATGTAGAGTTGCATTGTTTCGCAGACGCATCAAAAGACGCCTACGCTGCAGTGATATACTCACGTACGGTTAATGATGGCATTGTCAGCACTAACCTTATCGCAGCCAAAACGAGAGTAGCCCCTATCAAGATTGTCTCCGTACCCAAATTGGAATTATGCGGTGCAACCCTACTAACCAGATTATTACGAATAATCATTGAGGCTCTAAAACTTAAAGAAGAGCCCAAGATTTATTTGTACACCGATTCTACAATCACACTAAATTGGTTATCCAAACCACCCAAGGTGTGGGAAACATATATTGCTAACCGCACTTCCGAAATTTTAACATATACTAACAGAAGCCAATGGTATTATGTGAAATCATCCCAAAACCCGGAAGATCTTGCCACTAGAGGTATGTTTCCGCAAGACCAGATTAATAATAACTTTTGGTTCAGGGGTCCTGAATTTATGTCGAAACATCCATATGAAGGGCCACAACAAATTAAAGCTACCATAGAACCAAGCATGGAGAGTTTAGTGCATCATTCCACAATAGAAAACCCACACTCCGAGCTACTACTTACCTTGATAAATCGAATCTCCAATTTTCGTACTATGACAAATGTTTTAGGCTATATTCTAAGATTCATCAAACATTCACGAAACAGATCGTCGGTAAAGAAAGTTGGTATAGTTCTTTCCGTATCAGAGTTTCAAGAGGCTCAACATTTTATTTTTAGAATGGTGCAAGCGGAGTCTTATGGACTCGAAATAAAACATTTAAAAAATAATCTACCATTACCGAAAAAATCTAATTTATTTTCTTTTCATCCTTTTTTAAATGGAAACGAGCTACTCCGGGTTGGAGGAAGATTGAGCCATGCAGACATAAAATATGATGCCAAAAATCCTATTTTATTACCAATGAAACATCCCATTACCGAATTGATTGTGAGAGAAATGCATCATGAACACCTACATGCTGGATTACAACTAATGATGTCAACCATACGACAACAATTTCAAATACCAAGAGAAAAAACCCTGATACGTCCATAGGCCAGCAGCAACAACAATTAATGGGACAATTGCCAGAATGTAGAGTCACCAGACAAGTTAAACCATTCGTTCAAGTTGGAACAGATCTTGCTGGACCTTTTGTTTTAAAAACACATCGCAATCGAGGCTCTAAAACATATAAAGCTTATTTGGTCATTTTATTTGTATGGCCACCAAAGCAGTATCGCTGGAAATTGTTTCAGATTTGAGCACCAATACCTTCATAGCAGCATTGAAAAGATTTTGCGCGGTACGAGGATATTGCCATGACATATTTTGTGACAATGGCACGAACTTTGTCGGTGCTTCAAAGGAAGTTCGCGACTTGTACCAAACATTCACCAGCGAAGTCGACTTAAACAACGTTCAGGCCTGGTGTACCGAAAAATTAATTAAATTCCATTTTATTCCTCCAGCAGCACCGTCATTCGGAGGCCTTTGGGAAGCCGCAGTGAAGTCCTGCAAATTCCACATTAGACGAGTATTAGGAGAAACTCATCTAACCTACGAAGAATTTTTAACGCTTATAAAACAGATCGAAGCGTTATTAAATTCCAGGCCAATTGGAGATCTGTCTCCGGATTCATATGATCCACTGACACCGGGGCATTTTATAATTACCCAACCGTTCACCACGTTACCAGAACCCGATTTGACACCTGTAAGGATGAACACATTAACCAGATGGCAACTTACCCAGCAAATGTACCAAAGCTTTTGGAATCGATGGTCAAGGGAATACCTCACGTCACTAAATAAATTCCAGAAGTGGCACAATATAAACCCAAATTTTAAAACAGGCGACTTGGTGCTCATTTCGAACCAGGGTTTACCACCATCCAAATGGCCACTCGCCCGAATATCATCAGAACACCCAGGAGATGACGGTATCGTTAGGGTCGTTACCCTGAAATTACCAAATGGCACTGTTATAAAGCGACCGGTTAACAAATTGTGCCTCTTACCACCACCTACCTCATAAAATAGATTGACTCTATTGAGTCAAAGGCGGCGGAATGTTTGATTTCAGCTGCACAACATCATTAAAAAAACCTTAATTAAAATTTATTTATGTAAAGTGAAATGGATTCGATGTTACCTTACCTGCCCTAATCCTGCTGAAATTAGCCTCGAGCAAGGCCCGAGTAATAGGTCTACACCCACCTTAACATAACAACGACAATCCATCGAATCTACAACATGACATGAATTTATTACGATTTGCCTGATCTAAAATCCAAATCAATATTGCATTCATATCCATATAAATATATTACTTTTATTTCCAGTTGTGTATAATTGCTTATACCAATTATTTTGTTACAATAATTTGTTTGTTTACCTATTTTAATTTAACCAAAATATTGCAATAAAAATTGAAACCTACACGTATACATGAGTCATCTAACGTTGGACATTGTTTGCAATGTTATTCACCACCGATTAATGGTTTGAGATCCAATTGATAGTTAGACACCTTGCGATGGTAGTCCCAACTATGACATATACATTTATTTTATAGCAACAGCGGATTCACCAATCAGCCGTCAACAGCATGCATTTGGATTATGGATCCAATTAAAATTAATGAATTTTGATGTACTGCAGAATTTTAATCGCAAAAAAGAAAATTCATGAAGAATTGATCATTCTATTGCTAATCGTCATTGAAGACAAACATCATCGTAAAATTATAATATAATAAATTGTTGAATATTTTTTGATTGTATTTTTGTTAATAAACCGTTTTAAATAAAAATAAAATACAACAAAATCAATAAAAACATATTGTAAAATCAGTGGCTGCGTTATTTGTTTCACCCCAATTGTGTGCTGATATTTGAATTGTGTGTGGTTCATACAGTCATGGAATTTTAAATTTACTTTTTAGAATGTGGGATTAATCCATTGTCTTCTGTGAAACGCTGGAATAAACCAACCAAAGCATTTATTAGAATTCCATGTCCAAAAATAATACAATCATACAATAAAAATATGGGCGGGGTTGACTTAGTCGATCAAATGCTGGAATATTATCGTTCGTTTATAAAAACCAGAAAATGGATGATTATCCAAATCATTAATAAATCATTTCATTGACTTGGCAGTTGTAAATGATTGGATGGAATATAGAGGCGACTGTTCAGCTTGCGACGTGCCAAAAAAACAAACTTTACAATTACTGGAATTTAAAATGAAAATTGCCAGTGCTCTACTGTGTAGTATCAAGCGCAAAAGAAGAGATAACAGTGACGAAGACGACACTGAAATATGTCTTACAAAATTGTGCTCACCTCTCCTATGTACCGGTAAGCGATATGATGGCTTTGAACACTGGCCAACATGGGACTCTTTGGCCAATGCTAGGTGCGGCCGCTTAGAAGCCTGCAAATCAAGAACCCGTTGCCGTTGCGAAAAATGCAACATATTTTTGTGTTCAACCGCAGGAAAAGACTGCTGCAAGCAGTTTAAATAATTTTTTTTTCATGTAATTCGATTACCTAATTTTATTATTTTATTTTATAATAACTATACTTGTTGTGATACTGAAGTCGTAATAAAAGTAAATTTGTTAATTTTTTATTTATGGTTCTTTCATTTAGCATTAGTTTTAAGTTCAACACGCACAAATGTGTGGGTGCCATTTTTCCCATTAAAATTAATTTTTTCACTAAAACTAATAGATTTTCGTTTTATGGTTTGAATTATTGATTACTTGTTAAAATTGTGTCAAAATTCGTGAGCATCTAAATTCCGTGAACTTCAAGATACCTCGCAATAAACCCACACAAATGTGTTAGTTGAGCTTAATATTTTTATAAGCAATGCAATTTTATTAAATTTACACAAATGTGTGGGTTGAGCTTAAATTGATGGATAAATCAGCTTTTGACATATGCATCCGATGCAATGATATTTTACCCACACAATTGTGTGGACAGAACACCAAAGGGTTAAACATAAAACAAAATTATATTTAAATTTAAAATACAACAAAATATAAAAAAAATCACTTACGGAGACAGACAAAAACACGTCCATCTCCATCGAGCATTCATCGCCAATCTCTGTAGCCTAATGAAATTGACTGGTACAAAATGAAATGTTTCGTTATTCTCACTCAGATCGCAACTGAACTTGCAAAATTCGCGATATTTTCTCCCTTCGTAAAAAAACAATAATTAGGTCAGGTACCGATAAAACCTAACATTTGATAATTAAACTTAATTCTTGCCATAAACCTCAGAGCAGTTCTTGCTATTTTCAGTAATACTCAATTTTAGCTTTCTTCCATCAAAATTATGGGCCACATCTTACATGATTTCCACTAAATTACAATTTTACATTTTTGTTATAAAATCTATGGGTCAGCGCATGAAACATTTAATCAAATTCATAAGTTTTTAAACCAAGGTTCGATTCTATGGTTTTAATTATAGATCTTATCTTGCAACAAACCTTTTGAGACAGCATCTAAACTTCTAATCTGTTACCATTATGTTTTTACCATTTGGCTAAAGCAAACGTGGTTTCTAAAAAATAAAAGGTTTACATGCCACAAAATTTGTAGGCAATAGTCATATGATTTTGTATCAAATACATAGAATTAAAAGCTTTTAGCACAAAACTTTTGTGCTGTGGTGTTCAATAAAATACAATTGTTTTAGAACTTGTGAGCTGTTACAGTTCTGGTGATCATCATATCTTTTATATTAGTCATAAAATTTGCAGGCTAAAGCTCACGTGAAAATACAACACAAATACACATTTTACATAAGTTGTTTTATTAATATATTTTTTGGAACGTTTAGATATACACAACCGAAAACACTTAAAATCGAACTGGTTACAATCCGCAACTGGAGAGGTTAAAACACTATAGAAACAATATTACGAACATATTGCAAATCCTTCCAATAAATATTGTATTAACATTAAGACGGAATGTAAAGTTTAAGCTAGACAAATCGTTTGATAAAATCATGTAAGAAAGGCCATCAAAGGCCTCCTACCTAGTGCTGGAATCGATATGGAAAAATTGACTTGACGGTTGACTGTTTTCCACTTGAAAACAAAGAAACAATTTCGTTAGCAAACGGCTAGATTTCCTCTAGTCGGAACAGTAAAGTTATATAATATTTCGAGGTAACTTTTCAAAATTGATTTTTGCGTTCTTTAGCAATAATATAAAGCACGGGGTTCCACTCTTCACTGTACCAGGATGTTTTGACACCATTCTTATTATATTCAAATAATTTAAATAACACCCCCTGAAGCACATTATTTAGCACAATATGTGAATTATTCTAAACACGTACCATTCCTATTACATTATGTCCCAGTTCTAAAGTCTTCATAAAATCTTTAATTATGTGCCATGGTTATTTGAAAGCAATAAACGATATACAAATAAACGTACAAATAAACGTATAAAATAATTCCGACTCATCACCATAACAAAGTGTACATGCATATCGTAAACATTACGAAAAAAACATAAACGATCAACACATGATAACATCCTAAGAATATAAATGAGATAATTATCTTTGTGTCTTCAACCCCAATAATTCGTCTCAAATATGTATGTGCCGGTCTTATTATAAAACAGAAACTGTAACGTTGGCATAATTATAACCTTATTTTTCGTTTTTTTTTAACAATAATATATGATATCTTTACGAAAAATTAGCAAAACATATGTTTCTTATACATACAATAAATACATAAAGCAAAAATTAATGAGCGGCAATAAAATAATTTAAATTTCAACTAGCATAATCAAACCTGCCAAGAAGTACTTTGTTGAAAAATTAAAATTTTTTATGGTTTTCAAAAAATACATCACCGTTAAAAATATGATCGACCGTGCAGTGGTGGATTTTGTCACAAGTGTTTTCACTTTCCTGTCACACACTGTCAAATATTTCTGATATGTTCCTTAATGTTTAATGTAACATTTTTCCCGTTTTTTTTTTTTTTTTTTTTGGGAAGTAAATACTTATATACGTTCAGTCAAAGTAACTGAAAGGCTAATTAAATTCACGTCTGTCCATAAATTTCCATATGTGTGACATAATTTTTGGACGGATATCATAATGGCAGACCGATTAATAATAATGATAATAATAAAAATATTTAGTTGTTGTATTTATTACAAACAGCGTGAAGGTTGAACACTGTATTTGGAACATATTCGTACACCAATTTAGCTCATTTATGTTGCGATTATCTATTTTCGATTTCATTCTAAATTTAACATAAATAAATGATAATAAAATAATATTATACCACAAGTACTCTATAGTATGTATACTAGTAGGAATGGAAAATAGTCATGAAAATGCAATTACTTTTATTATGTAACAGTTGGAAACAGAACGTTTTTTTTTTTAACTTAGCATAATTTCATTTTTTGTTCTCATTTCAATTTTTATTTATTTGTTTTTTTTTCAGCTCAAATTTCCAGAAAACGAATATATGGTATATAGGAAGTGGTACGTGATGTGAAGCACATTAATGTCAAAGTGTTTTAAATTATATTTGTAATGTTGTGCACTTACGTATCTACATTATTTTATAGGTATATGGAGTTTGATGACGACAGTTTATTGATCTCTAAACATATTCGTTATACTTCAAATAACTTTATGCATTTTGGTAAAATCGATGCTCAACTGTTCCTGGACCTTGTAAGTCATTAGTGTAGTTTTGGTAGCCAGTTATACAAAGCACTATAGAAGGACTGGATGTGTCTACATATGTATAATAAAATTTATAGGAAATACTTTATATTTCCTGCTTTATATTGTAAAATTGCACTATTGAAATTCTCAGAGGGTCTGTAGCAGATGCAATAGGTATAATTCTCAAATCGGGTTTCGGTTTATTTATTTATATTTATTTTAACTCAATAACCGTATAAAAATAGTATATCACTAGAGGTAGGCCTTTAGTAGCTTCCTCACTACCTACATTTATACGATAATTCTTAGCTGTTCAAACCGTATTATGCATTTGTGCCTGTGAATAAAATTTCCATATTTTCCATAAACAAAAACAAACGAAAATAAGTAGAATAGTGGTCATAAATTTCCAATTCATTTTTTTTACTATTTCCTGCTATGTAAAATTTTAAACAGTGGTTGATTTTGTCAACAAATTTAGTGCTTCCGGAATACAACTTTATTTGTTAATTTGTTTTTAATTTCGACGATCCTATCGCTCTAGAATAGCCAGTTACAACCAATTGTGCCAGAATAGCAGTTCAGTTAGATCATAGATATACCTTTTCTTTCAAATGTTTCACCTTATGATTTTTTTATTTATTGAGATTACATAAGTCTCCCAAACAGAGCATTTTCGAGCCCCATAATCTAATGTTTCGTCGATATCTATGAGTTTTGTAAATGATTTTGAGATGAAACAATATATCTGCTCCAAGCAATACATCAATTGATCTAGGTTTGAAGGATTCTGGATCAGCTAATTTAATGGTATTGGAATTGTAACGGATGGAACGTTAACTTCAATGGCAGATAATGATGACGTAATATTTGGTATAATAAAGCCTTTACTATAACTACCTATAACTTAGGTTGGTCCGATAATTGTGAAACAGTATCCAACAAAGCTCCACATTGACTTATGCTTTTTGCTACACAAATTTATTCAAGATTTGTATTAAAAAATGTTCAATTCCGGTAAGTGATTTAGAAAAAAAATTAATTATTTGTGATATACCTTCCAAAAATTAAATTGTAATCTGGATTCCCGTTAAATCCATTTCACCTGGGGAAAATCTATTTGACGAAATCGAAATACGAGAGAGTTACGATGGCAAATTTGATATAACTCATGGATTTTCAGATGATGCAACCTAGAAGAACAGTTCGTTAGCGAAATCTATTTTAGTTTTTATGGTTAGCGGTGTTATAGCACAATATAAATATATATACATATATAGCTTCCTACTAAACCTCTGCACAGAACAATTAGTGTCCATGAAACCTATTCAATTTTAAAGAAATTAAAAAAAACATTTGTGTCCAAAAAAACATATTACGCCTGAGGTCAACGAAATTCCAGAACGGTATAAATTTTACAAGGAAGACCAGAACTCTGGACAGCCGGTGACGGACTTGCAATTTTAAACATTTCCTATTGCGTGACTGTCTCGTATTTGGGTTATGCGATAGTCATTTGAGATTATATTTGTTAAAAGAGAAAAATTCAACTTTCGAAAAAGCATCCGAAATTGCTCCATAAATTGGGCAGAGCAAGAAAAATCAAATCATTCTATTTACAAAATTCAAACGGTAAACAACACCCACTCAACACTAAAACGTTCAGGTCACCGAATATCAAGCCCTAGACCGTTATCCAGTCGATCATCAAGAAGGTTTAAGTCAGTAAAGTTACAGAAGTATGTCGAGTCAATGAAGAGATCAACATAAAAGAAATCGCAAGCAGTGTTACGGATGTGGAAGTCGTCATGATTCAAGATATTGTCCAGCAAAACATTGGGAATGTTTTACCTGTATTGAAACAGACCATACTTCTATAATGTGCAATTCACAGCAGTCAAGTTGTTAGTCAAGTGAACCGTCAAATAGAAAGTTATCGATCCGTCATATGAAATTTAAAGGTGTTCCAGTCAGTCAAGAAGTCGAGCGTCATCACCCCCACTCAGAAAGAGATGAACTAGGTCAAATTGAAGTCAATCAGTCCAAAAAGACGAAATTAGTCTCAAATGAAGTTACATTATCCATCAGTAAAACTAGCGCTCACAGAAGAGCTATTATTCGTAGAACTAGTGATTGAAAACCAACCAATAAAAATGGAAGCAGTTTCTGGAGCTTGTGTTTCATGTATTTCAGTAGTTAAGTATAATAAGTATTTTAGTCATGTAAAATTAGAAAGGGTCAGTGGTAATTTTTTCGAAGTTTCAGGTAACGCTATAGAGTCTATTGGGAAAATTTTTGTGAATGTAAAGGTTGCTGAGGGATCGAAGCAGCGGTTAAAGGATTTGATTGCGATCAACAGTATGAAACAATTGTTACCATTATAGGTAGAAATTAGAAATTGGATAAAAATTGGATGGATATATTAATTCCTGGTTGGCGAGATAATTTTTTGTTCATCAGTCAGGTGAGTCGAAATTTTTGTATTGATAGTTTACCGATAAACGAATATATTACGAAATTTTATCCAAACAAACTTCCAACCTCTGCCGAACCCATTAAAGTTTTTTTTTGCCAAAATTGTATTAAAGTCAGGGGCTGTTCCAATATTTCACAAGCCGTACACTGTACCATTCCATATACGACCGAAAGTGGAAAAAGAACTGGAATCATTATGTAATGCGGGTGTATTAGTTGCAATGAAAACTAGCGAATGGCTGTCACCCGTGGTGGTAGTGCCCAAGGTTAATGATAGCATTCGTCTATGTATTGACTGTAAGGTTACAATAAATCGTTTCGTACAAACTGAACATTATCCATTACCTCGAATAGATGACCTGTTTGCTCAATTAGCCGCGGGTCTAAAGTATTTTGTGTGATAGATTTAAGTGGAGCTTATCTTCAGTTAAAGGTTACTAAAAGTTCCCGCAGGTTATCAACTATTTATACTCATAAGGGGTTATATCAATACACTCGTTTACCATTCGGAGTAAAAAGTGCACCTTCGATTTTTCAATCCGTGATGGACCAAATATTACATGGTTTAAAAAGAGTGTTATGCTATTTGGATGGTATATTAATGAGAAGAGCGTAAATTTTTGTTAAAAGAAGTCTTAAGTCGGTTAAACAATTTTAATGTTAAAACAAATCTTGATAAACCCAAGTTCTTTCAAGACAGTGTAAAATTGTTTGGGTCACACGATATCAAGTATAGGCATAAATCCAAATTAAAGCTAAAATTGACTCAATTTTAAAAGCACCAGGTGCTACACATTTATTGGAATTATACAGTCATTTCTGAGAAACATTTAATCGTTGTAAAGAACAAATAGTTCAAAATTATTTGCTAGAATTGTTCGACCCAAATAAACAAATAGTTGCAGCGGTTGATGCTAGCCCTTACGGAGTGGGGGCGGTATGATCCCATATAGTGAATGGTGAGCAGAAACCAGTGCAATTTGCGTTGTGTATACTGTCGCCTGCTGAAAAAAACTATGTTCAAATTCATCGAGAGGCATTCGAGCAGTCGCATTTGCAGTGAAAAAGTTCCACAAATACATATACGGTTTTTATTATGCTCAGATTTACAGGCTTTAAGAGAGATCTCCAACCCGCAAAAGAGTACATCTTTGGTGGTTGCATCAAGATTGCAAAGATGGACAGTTCTATGTACGACTACGATTTCCAATACAGACCTGCAGGACAAATGGTAAATGCAGATGCATTATCACGTTTGCCGCTTTCGGTAGCATCTGATGTAAATTCGGATTCAATTAATTTATAGAAGATGACTGAAGAAATTTATGAATATACGATGATTGGGTCGCCTGTAAAAGTGCAGGAAAATTTTAAATATTACTATTAGCTATACAGAATAATTTTAGTATCCAAGATTCAGTATTATTTAATGGGAATAGAATTGTTATCCCAAGTAAATTGAGAAAGAAAATAATGTAATTAATTCATAGTAATCATGAAGGAATAGTTCGAATGAAAATACTGGCTTGGGGATTATTTTGATGGAAATCGTTCAATACAGATATCGAAGAGTTTGTTCAATTTTGCTGTATGCGTATTCCCAAACCCAAATGTAAAAAGGAAATTCCAAATTCTAAATGGACTCTTTCAGAGTTTCCGTTTGAAAGAATTCATTTAGACTTATTTTACTTTCAAAGTCGAACATTTTTGATCACTGTAGATTGTTTTAGTAAATTTATAGACGTTAAGCTGAGTTCGTCGGAAAAATGCTGTAGAAGTCATAAAAAAATTGAAGGAATTGTTTGTTTATTTTGGGTTGCCTCATCAAATCGTAACGGGTAATGGTACTCCGTTTAACTCTCATATGTTTCCGAAATATTGCAAGTCGAATAAAATAGATTTTAAAAATTCCCCTCCGTATCATTCTCAGTCTAATGGTTGTGCAGAGCGCGGAGTGAAAACGGTTAAAAATTATTTGATTAAATTTTTATATGATATGAAACAAAAGAATGTTGAACAAGTTACTTAGATCGTACAACAACACTCCATCAACGGTAACCAGAAAAAATCCTACAGAGATTTTATTCGATAATAGACCGCGTACTTGTCTTAATACAATATATCCTAAAATAAGCGAAAGAAACATTACCATTAGTGATTTACCTTAAAGACAAATTTCAATTGATATCAATAAAATTTATAAAAATGAAAACAATTTTAAGAGAAAGCAATCTTTTAAAAAAGGTGATAAAATTATGTATAGAAATCATTTTAAGGAATGCCTCAAGTGGATTCATGGAAGAGTATTAAAACAAATAAGTAGTTCTACGTATTTAAAAAATGTTAATAATGTAGTACGATTAGTACACGAAAATCAGATACGTAAATTTATCGCAGGACGATGATGACGAATACTTAAAAAATTTAATAGACATTACCAATCAAGAGGAACCCCTTGATATTAGAAGTAAGAAAATTAGTCACAATGATAGTGAAATTTTATTGGCCAGGAAGAGGAAACCACACATAATTTATGGCATGCGGAAATGGCTACTCTCCATAATATAAACTGTGAAATAACTCTATAAGACTATATTTAAACCAAGCGCGAATTGTAAATACAAGTAAACAATTTCTATTAAATTAAGATATACAAAATATTTCTATACCAAATTTAATAAACCAACTATAAATTTAATTAAGACCGCAAATTATTCCAGAATTAGAGAGAATCGAAATTCCAAAAATATTTCCGAAAAACTCCAAGGCTGTAGTCCACAAAACGGTGGTTCTTACCTTTAATAATATGTTTTACATCGTGTAATAATTGAATCCTCTATCTTATACATTACGGATAATATTAAAAAATCCGAAACAGCTTTTAGACGTTTAGGAATAATTTTGAATCCTACTACTACTCCTATTCCTGTGGCTAATTAAACATTCTGCTATTATTTAATGCAACCGAAAAACAAATTTGATAAAGCGGTATTAGATGTTTAACCATCGATAACTTCATAAATATAAACCTTACACAGACGTTGACTAATGAGTAAGATAATACTGAAATTTTAACGTCATAAGTAAATCGTAAAACTTTTACCACCCAAACATTTTACCCTCTAACTGCTTTTAAAATGTTAGCAAAATGAATTATTCCCTTATGTATTAATGACACAGATTTTTGTTGAGCAATTTGTTGAGCGGAAAAGAAACAAAATTTGAGGAGTGTCTGATCAAAAGTCGCTATTTACATTTTCCAAAATGATATTTTTTTTTCTATCAGGGCAGATTTTTTTAAGTGAAATAGACCAAAAGTGGTTATTTCCAGCATGGACCAAAAATTGCCAATTTCCCTATGAAAAATATTCCTAAAATTCTTGATTTTGGTCAGAACAAGCTATTTACTACAAAAAAGTGATCAAAAGTAAGTAGCAAAAAGTAAGATGTAAATAGCGACTTTTGATCAGATACTCCTCATTTGTTTATTATGCAACACGAAAGTTAATCACCCATTCCACACGAGTCGCGGTTACGCTGTTGCATTTCTTCATTTCTTACCTCCTTGCACTGTATTTAACATTATAAACATAATTTAGTTTATATGCAAAAACAGTGCAAAGAGGTAAGAGACGAAGGAATGCAACAGCGTAAGCGTCAATTCGTGTGGAATGAGTGAATGGCTGCAGTAATAGCGTGATGTGGTACAATGGGTCTCAAGTTTGGTTTTACAAAAAGACGGACACAATATTTTTTTATGTTTATAATTTACAATGCGTAAAATATGAGGATATAGCTGCATTTCTAGACGGAAAGTGATCCGGACCACATCAAAATTTATTTGTAAAGCAACAACCACATTTGATGCAACACTCATTTTGGATCACAAATGGTGATCTAAAAGTAGTTGGACAATATTTTGTAAAGCGACAAAGCATATGGTGAATGCAATACGAGTATGAACAGGCAGATTCAAAACGAAACGAGACAGAATATTGAAATTCGATGTTTGTTTGTTTTACGCATTTTGGTGTCGTTTCATGAAACATGATTAATACGAGGTAACAGTTGGCGTTTGCAAGTATTAGTTGCAAACATTTAAGCAACGGCAAATTTATCTGTATTTTGTTTACCGTTGACGGAGTGGTATAATTTCCTCAATATAATTTATAACGGTATCGTACACGATCATGTTTGCACATGTTTATAATACTAAGAAAAATATTTTTTAACTTTAAAGGCGCATCATGAATGAATGAAACAAATTAAAGTAGTATAATTTGTTAAATAAGTGATGGTTTAGTTTTATTTGTTAGCACAGTGGATTAAGATGCAGTTCGAATCTAGATTTCATTTCTGTTTATTTTTAAACCATAAATGTTTGAGAAATTACAACGTTGTTCGTTGTACAAAAAGCAATAATTATCTTGCGAGTAAAATTCTGAAGCGTCATTTTCATCAATTATCCTAATTTACTTATCTTTTAAAATCGATTCCAGTGCATTCATAGTTTGATAACATTTTACATGCAAGTTATTATTTCGCGAGGTCGAATATATCGAGTATTTAAACGAAAAATTGAATAGTAAACATATAGAGACGAATGATTGGTTGAGTCGATTTTCTAGCTTCTTAGTGCTAACATCGCCGGCGAATAATTTCAATTTACTGGAGCTATTAAATATTATTCAATTAAATTAGGTTAATTAAAAATATAGTTCATTAAAATGTAGCAGTTTAATTTTGTGTGAAGTGAAGTGCTTAATAACTATAAAAACAATTAGAAATATAATTTATTAACATAAATAAATTTAATAAAATAAATCCGAACATTTAGTCATTTAGTATAATTAAGAAGTGTCGTGAAATTATAAAACCAGTTTATACAGAAAAAAATTATAATAATTTAAAAAAAAAATATAATATTTAAATATTTATAACACCAGAACAAAGGACTTAGGTTAGGTTAGGTTAGGTTGGAGTGGCTGCTTACGCACACTTAGACCGGTGACGGTCCATTGTGATACCACAGGATGTATCCTCTTTTACCCCTATTGGAACCATTTCGAGCTACTTATGTAGCGTAAGACGTCCCGCACTTTAATGTTTTCGAGATCCGAGAGGCAGTCCATCCTGAACTTACCTAAGTGTTTGTGCCTTCTGAGAGCCAATGCTGGACACGAGCAAAGGAAGTGAACCAACGTCTCTTCCTCCTCTTCGTCCAAGCAGCTTCTGCAGAAGTCATTAGCCTCCAGACCCAGCCTTCTTGCATGTTCTCCAAAAAGGCAGTGTCCCGTGAGAATTCCTACGACCGTTCTTAATTCACGTCTGCGTAAGGATATTAATGCCCTAGTGCGCCCCAAGTCCAGCTTTGGCCAAACTTGTCTTGCAACTCTACAGGTGAAATTTTTTATAAAAAATTGTTTTATTATTGTGTGAATGGATTTCCATTTTTTCACTAGTTTGTGTGCTTTTGTTACTTTGTAAAATTTTTTATAAAAAAGAAAAATTCTTTATTATTATTTATTTTTTATTATTTTAATATTTTTAGCTTCCTTATAGTAACAATCTGATTTATTTATTTATTTATTTTTTTTTTAAAATCGATTTCGGATGCTTTCGCCTTCCTTTCTAAATTTTTAATTTAATATTAATACAAAATTATTAAAGTTAAGTCCTTATATACTATTTGTTTTTACCCCTTCCACTCTTTGTATTGTTGATTATTGTTTCGTATAACCTATTTGTTCTAGTATTGATTTTGTCGTTTAAGATACTTGGGTGTTAGACCACCTTTCCCCCGCTGAGGATAGCGCCTGCTTCCCAAGTGCTTGTCTCAGCGCTGTGATAGGCCTCCCCAGACTTGCCCTTTCCGGTTGCAGCTGGAGAGTCGCACCATGCCTAGCAAGTTCATCTGCCCTGCAGTTCCCCATGACGCCCGAGTGACCTGGGACCCAGACTACCTGGATGTTGAAATGCTCACTCATCTCATTTAGAGATGAGTGACAACTCAACGCCACCCGTGACGCCAAAGACACCGATTCTAACGACCGGATCGCCGCTTGACTGTCCACATAGATTGTGATATCGTCTGAGGATAACACATTATGCTTCAACCACGTAATCGCCTCCTCAATCGCTACGACTTCAGCTTGGTACACGCTGCAATAATCAGGGAGACGAATAGAAATATTTACATTTAATTTGTCACAGAATACTCCAGCTCCTACTTTGCCGTCTAGCTTGGATCCATCTGTGAAGAACAAAGGACTTAAAAATTTAAAAAATTAGAAATCGAGAACAAGTTTCTAAAAGAACGAAGTGCCAAAATGGAAAAGCTTTTGCAACACAACTAAAGCAGAGCGGCAAGCGAAGAGCATTTATTGAAAAATAACCGATTTGGAGCAATCTTGATTGATGAAACTGAAGTAAAAAATATTATAACAAATGAGGATAACAATAATCAGTTCGAAATAGTGAAACGAGCCATCAAGCGGAAAAATGAAAGCGCTACCAGCATCACTACAGTGAAAAAGGTTAATCAAGCTACCAAACATAATAATGCTTACAATGATCTAAAAACAAGCAAACCATCACCATTGTACATTCACAACTAGCAAATTAAAAATACGATTCAACAAGTAAAAGGAGCAGCAATTGACAGCTTTGAGATATAAAGGGTTAGTAACAAGAAATATTCGCTTATCATAAATAACAAAGAAAATTACAATAAAATGCAAAACATCTTCAAGGAAGTCAAGACAAGTTATTTCACGTTTACGCCTGAGGAACTAAAGCCAAAAACCATTGTCCTCTTAAAGATACTAATGTTTCTCAACTTAAAACCAAACGCTCAATGGAAATATAAATAAATATATATAATACAGTGCGCACCAGACACTGACTTGACACGACTTTACAATATCAAATCGTTAAATTACCAAAAAAAAAATACCTCGGAAAATATCAAAAAGAAGGAAGGAATTATGAAATGTCGCAAATTTCAAAGGAACGGCCATGCAGAAATGAACACAAGCCAGGCGAATTCCAAATTTATGATACAATAGAAAAAGTAATGTGTAATCTGTGACAAAATGGGTCATCTAGCATCTTTTAAAGGCTGTCCAATATACCAAAACGCATTGATGAGGTTAAAACAAAAGATAAATGAGAAGCAAAATCGTCCAACGTTACCCAATCTGCCCGAACCAATAAGAGTTTACTCTTATAAATCACAACACGGGTCATACGCGGAGAGCTATTAATTTGCTATTCATAACTTAATTAGCATACTTTTAAGTATGCTAAATAAGTTATGAGATTCATAACTACAAATATAGCTTTAAATGTAAACTCAATCGTCAGCATTGCCAGACATTTTATTGTTAAATAAAACCAAATTAAATACCAAACATCATTTAGAATTCAAATACTACAACATAGTAAGACAAGATAGACCATCAAAATTAGATGGAGTGGGTACTGCACTAGTATTAAAAAACAAATATAAATTCGACCATATTAAAATCAACAAACTTCAAAACAGTGTGGGCATAGAATCAACTATCTCTTCATAATCTACTGGAAGTAATAATGTGCTAAGTGATTAACAGCAATGTAACGTCGAATGGAAACCAATTTTCAAAAATTAGATTTGGCTAACTTAAGAAATGATTACATCATATGAGATCTGAATGCGAGACAAACAACTGGGTGTAATAGTGTAAATAACAACAAAGGAGTTCACTTAAATCGATTGCAATCCAACAATGGTATTTTATACAAATCTCAAATCGACCAGGCAGCACCCACATTTCCGGCAGCGAGTAGTTATATAGATCTAGCAATTGTAGACCCACAGTTAACAGTGACATCCAATTTCACGGAAAAAATACATACTCTTTTCTATGAATGTGACCATAAAGCCATTGAAATACAAGTGTAGATACCGATAATACCATGGACGACACGGCAAATAAACAAATTTTTTAATTTAAAAATATCAATTGAGATAAATGGAAAGGACAGTTGGAGAAAACCTATCAAAAACACTTCCAAAGGTCAAACTAGATCTATATAACCTCAAATGATAGAAATTCCATGGTTACAGAAAGTGAACAGTGCGTAATAAATATAACAGAAATAATCCAAAAAAATGTAAAACTAAATACTCCCAAAAGAAGATGCTGGAACAACATGGAATGTTTCACAAACAATTAAATTGAGAAACAAATATTAAAAACTTAAAACGAGCTGGAATGAACAAGTCTCAACAAATAAAAATGCTCAAAGCTGTAGTCAAACGTACAAATGAACTAATTAAATAAAATGTACAATTGCAAATCAATAAGTATTGGAAGAACAAATTAGAACTTATAAGACAAGGAGGAAAAATGTTTAAGGAAATTAAATCATTTACAAGAGAACCATTTAATCGAGAAATCAGTATGCTGGCAGTAGATTTAAATGGTGTAAAAACCATAACAAACTTAAATATTAACTGGAATAAAATGAAAAAAACAGAATCGAATTATAATGATGACGTTATGACATTATGTTGAAAAACATACATATCCCAATCCTATGTTAAACAAGAAATATCACAAAGCAATTATCTAAATCATAATATCTAATCAGAACAACTTTATAACTAAAGAGGAACTAAAAACGTTGCTAGCCTGCTCAAATTGTAAAAAATCGTTTGGTGTAGATAAGATCCCCAGTATTATTTTGGAACACCTACCAGAGCCTGTAACATCAGAGTTTTGTACGATTTTAACCAGGTCGTTTGTTGGAAACAGGCCAGAATATTTCCAATCAGAAAAAAAAGATAAAAATGCAGTCAACCCGTTAAATTACAGAGCAATTAGTCTATTACCAAATTTAGGTAAAGTATTTGAAATAATAATATATAACAAGATTCATAAACACACAGTGGAAAACAACTTAATTCCTGATAAGCAGTTTGGATTTCGACATAACCACACAACAACACACGCCATCACCAATTTAACATCACACAGGTGCCGTGTTCGTAGATATGGACAGGTGCCGTGTTCATAGATATGGAAAAATCATTTGAATCTGTCTTGCTAGATGGACTCATATTTAAGTTAAACAAGATGAAATTCGACACGAATATAATGTATATGTTGTACAATAGGACATTTACTACCACTAATGGAAACAACTCTTCAACTAGAATATTTAATATTCTCAGCAGATTACAACAAGGCTCAATAACAGCTCCAATCATGTTTAACTTGTATACGAAAGATTTAGTAAGTAATTAGAAAGTTAACACCAGCAACATCTATACAATTGCCTATATGCCGATGACATAGTAATATTCAGTTCCGACAGAAAAATCAGCAACATACAAAGAAATCTGCAGAATGCCATTAACTTCACAACTACTTTCCTCCACGCGCATTGAGAATTAAATTCAACGAATCTAAATGTGGAATAATTCTATTTAGAAGAGCATATCAGCTGGCAAACAATGATACACGACGAAACCGTGAAAATCTGAAGATACAAATTAACAACACCAATATAGAACAAAAAACTACAGTTACTTTAATTGGGAGTTAATATCGATGAATTCTGCTATCTGTATATAAATTTTGGTCCCAAATTTCCTCACTGCCTCATGAGAATTTTGTATACGTACAAGGAGTATAAGATACATTTTGTTATTGTGTTCTGTCATTTTCGTTTTTTGTATTAGTGTATCGTTTTGTGACGGTTATTATCAAAAATAAGCCAATCGGTTGAAATCGGGAAAAATTTTTGATGCTTACGCTCACGTGTGAGAATATTTCACTTGCTATGAAGCAGGAGAATTAACAATACTGTGTTGTTCGTTGTAAGTATTTTTTGAATATTCTACTTTTAGTAAAGTTCTATTATGTTAAAATACAAAAATGTATTCCTATAGTTTTAACTTAACATGTTTGTTTATTAATTTTTTAGGTTTCGTGTTGCAAAAGCAGATTAATTTTTTATTAAAAACCTAATTAAATCAATCAAATATTGTGTAAGTACAGTTTACATTAAGTAAAGGTTACTAAAAATACTTACACTCAAATACATTCAAAATACATAATGTAAACTGTACTTTCACAATATTTGATTGATTTAATTCATTTTAATATTAAAGCCATCAAAAAATTCTGTTGAAAATTTGTTAAATTTAACCAAATCGAGAATAATCGCAATTTGTTTTAACAAGCTGTATTTGAAATTGATAATGCTGGGGCCCTATTCTCGAATTTCACTTTCATTTTCCACATGCGGACATCTGTCAAAATTCATCAAAACGTTCGGAAATTATAATTCGTGTATAAAACACATGCGATACAGACATTTTCGTATATGGGGAATTTCTTCCACCTGCTTATACCCATTCTGAAATATTCCCTTAGTACCGAAAAAATTTCATTTTTATGAATTTTGTCAGATGTCCACATGTAGAAAATGGATGTGGAATTCGAGAATAGGGCCCCTGTTTTACGAAACCTTTTTTACGTACAGCGTCACATACATATGCATTTACCTATTATTAAAACTCTTTTTTCGTATTCCTTTATTTTCTGTTTATCTTGCTAACTACTACATGCATTTTATACATTTTTCCAATGCCATATGGAACGTAAACAAATTCATATGGGATTTTCAAATTGATTATTTTACATCGTCTTTATTATCAATTTAAACGAAATTTTTTTTTATAAATATAAATAATTTGAAATTAAATATATCGAATTGCAGGTTGTACACAATTTTAATTGAAATTAATAAAATTTTAATACACAATTTTGCATTTTAGTCAATTAATTTTTTTTCAAACATCGTCATCTTCGTGCCCCTTTAAAAATTTCATTCGTATATGAAACCCTAATCTCAACAAAGAACACAAAATAACTATACGAAAAACTAAAAAGAGCATGAATAATAAAAGAGCATTCGAACACACACACAATAACTAATACCATTACGATCCGGTAATTCTCGCCTCACCGACTCATGAGACGACCAAAATTTATGTCCTGACAAATCATATAAATATGATTTTAATATGTTCCGAAGATTGTAAGAGAATTTAATCCAGTTTCGAACTGATGAGCTTATGATTATGAAAAAATCAATCTTCTCATCAGGCCGCGGCGACTGGACTGATTATACCACAATTTACTTTCTATATGTACAGAATGTGCTGTGCGTTAAGTACTAGCGAATCGTACTAATACAGATGAACTCTCTTATAATTTTTCTTCTTCACAATATTCACACAGCTCTATTTCTGTGTACGCTAATTTTTACTTTATTAATTTTTTGTTGAATGTTAATTAATTCATGTAATTTCTAATATAAATAAATAGAATTCTGTCTATTAGTCGGTTTCGTTGAATTACTGTTCGTAAATACTAATATACTTCTAGTGTTAATAAAAACACATTTAAAAAGGTCTAATCACCGGTAGCATATTAGAAATTACATGGATTAATTAACATTCAACAAAAAATTAATAAAGTTAAAATCATATAAACATTCAACTAATCTAAGCTAAAGCTAGGAATGCTTTCTTTCTAAATAAAGCAATTTTTTATTCTAAATTCGTTAGTCCAGACGGGAAGAGAACTTGCTACCAAACTTTGAAAATTCCAATCATAAAGTGCGGGTGCCCCATATGGTACCACTGAAACGACAGTTACACGGAGCGTATTCGGCTCTTCGAAAGAAAATGTATTCGTTATTGCAAAGGCCGTCATCGGAAAGCGGAAACAAATTTCGACACTACATATCCAATCGAGTTCAATATAAACGTTTCAAAACTAGTCGAATAGACCTCAACAACACTTAACAGCGTAAATTCTTTAACATTCGGGCCTTATTATATAACCCTTACAATATACCAGGGCCAGAAGCTTTTATTTACTTAGATAAAAAAGGATTTAAACAAGATGAAAATCAATTACCTGTAAATCATACAAAAAGGTTACCAAATTAAAAGGGATTTGTCCCAACGAAATTTTGGAATCCAAACGTTAGGTTTAGCACTGTTTTCAACAAATCGGATAATAACATATTCAAAATGGTGGTTAGAATAAAGTTAGCCGTAATTGCCCCATAATTCAAAATCTAAATTTTTCATTTGTTTATACTAGAACAATATAGTTTTAGCTTTAAGTAATAAAATTCAATTAAAATTGATAGTGGCAAAGTTTTATAGCTAATTTTTACGCCAACAAAAATAGAACTAATGAGTTTAGATAACTCATAAAAAATATTAAATGTTGCAAATAGAACAATCAATGTAAAAGTGAAATTACTTTCTTCTTTTCTCATCTCTGATTGTTAAATTGTTAATAGCTTCACTTAAAAAAAAAAAAAAAACGATGGTTGGTTGGTCGTTTCCACAAATTGCCGATGTTATTTTTTAAAGCAAAAATTTGATAACTCCTGTGTATTTCCAAGAATTTATTCGAACTTCACTAAATTGTTTTGTCGCGAATCAAACTCTGTACCTTGACTACTTCACCTCCATGCTCCATCACCTTACTGCATGGCTATCACATCATATAGCACTTAACATAAATATGTTTGCCTTATGCCATCATGCAGAGCAAAACAAATGTATCTCTAATATGGGTATGGTGACGTCTCCGTTAGTGTATTCGTACTAAATTTAGTACTGATTCTTTCTGCTAAAAGTACTAAAATATGTGTTTTAGCTTAAGAGAGAGCGTTCTGTTGTACTTTTGTACAAAATGTCTGAAGTGATTCTAAAAATATCGGACATTTAGTAATTTGACCGTTGGTGGAATTGAAATAATTTGTATCTTATAAATATTAATGTATCAATCAACATGGATCTTATAAATTGCATTCTATAACATTTCATGCTACTAATTCTGCCAAATACAATCAAATTATTAAAACAATAATAATGATGATGTTAGATCGTTAGATTCATAAAATTCTCAAATTAATTCGAAATAAAAACACGGTTAGAAAATGTCAATAAGTTCAGGCTGTTGAAGTTATAGTAGCAGCATCTTAACAACTCATTGTCTGGTGTTAACCACCATTTGCTTAACAACAGAATTCTCTAGGATACTAATAGTGGGAAATTTTCTATTTTGCAAAATAATAAATGTTTTTATAGCAGTTAAGTTGTGACTTGAAATTAACCGCCAAGGCAATAGCCCACAAAACCGAATCCAAAAAGTTTAAAATCTCCATTTTTGTTCCGATTCAAGTGCTTCTTTGAGTCTCTTGAGTTCTATATTTGAATGTTACAACAAAAATATTTAAATTAGATTTATCAGAAACTACCTGTAAATGGACCGACATTAAACTCCCTGGAATGCTTTTCAGTTCTCACATAGTTCGCATATAATTAAAAATTTTTTGCTTAAAATAGAATATCCGACCATAACACTTATTTATTTAATTCAATTTAAATAAAATCGGTTTTTACTTCAAATTCCATAAAAAATATTTGATATTTGAAAAATATAACAATTTTTGTAAAGTGATGCAACATAGTCGAAAACCTTAAAATATCCCGGCTACACAAAAAAGTTTTCGCGCAATCAGCCTGGACCATGTCCGTTATTTGTTAGGATCCTTAATACGCCTATTTCTGATTTCAACTTGAATATATTGTCCGGTGGCTTTTTTACGACAAACAATATATTGTCCGGTGGCTTTTTTACGACAAAAAAACGCATTCGTTATATAACGTGGCAAAATGGATGGCTTTAGGACCAAAATTTATCGTACTTTGTCAACCTAAAGCGATTGCCACCATATCTTCCTGGATGCAAATCCGATCAAATGACAATATTCGAAAATTGACAAGAGCTTTGAAAGTTCCTTTGTCACCACATTTGTCGACCATCATTAACGATGCATCATTAGTACGATCGTTTACGTGATTAAATTACATTTAACAAGCCACATGAGCACGTTCAGAAAATTGCTATGAAGAAGAAAAATCCAATATTGGAGGAATTTAAGGATATAGCAAACATGTTTACATGTACCAACAGAAGTCAATAACAGGAATAGCTGAAATAAAAGATTAAAAATAAGAAAATAATAAGTAATAAGAGATTATTAAGCAAACAGCAAGCAACACACGTTGAACCACATCGATTAACTCCGGGGGCAGTTCAGGAAATTCACCCGCTGAATATTTACTTGGTAGGCCGCATATAATCCCGCGGCAATATCTGAAGAAGAAGACAGATCGCTGCTGCTATTATGTATACAGAGGCTGGCATTGATAGTTTGAAAAGACATCAAAACCGGCTATGGAAATGAGCTGTTACGCCGCCTATCGAGAACCGTCATCATTATGAAGATTTGATAGTTATCGGTCAAAATCAACACCATCAAAAGGGACATGCAGGTAGAAACGATCTACATTTGAATCGTTTTTCTTGTAGCCCACCTAGTTGCCCAGCACACAGAAAGGAAATTTCCATCTTGCCAATATAGCAGGAAAATACCGTAGGAGCCTCGACCATGGACTGATATCGAATTACCGCGAAGGAAACCCTATGTGATTTCAGCAGCAGAAATTTTCGCCAAAATTTCCAATCAGCAAGGTTCAGCCCATAAAGTAAAAGCCCATTACCTAAAATTAAGTATTTGGGAATGTTATATCCGGTGTTGATATCATATAGATTTCACTGTAAATTAATTTCCCCTACTGTATATTAACCGTGACGTTGCCAAATTACGTTAAATAAATTCTCTTGATATTCGTAGATTACACCATATTTGAAATAATTAAATTTTAAATTTTAATAATCTCTATTGGACTGTTTATCGGCAATACCGGTTTCCTATCAGCTTAAAGTGTATGTCTTTTAAAAATTTTTGCGATGTTATACTGTATATACTATGACGTAACGTATTTTTTAAGCTGCAGTGCTAAGTATAAAAACTATAGTTAGCAACCAAAAATTGTTCCGAATGAATTTTTCTTTTCTGTTTAGTGATTTAGTTTTTAGCGAGCATTCGTCGGGTTCGTTTCATTTCAATTCCATTATTTCTATATGTGTAACTTGGTTTTAAAAATTATAAACATTAAAGCTAACAATAGTTACCCAGAACAAATTGATTATTTTGTGTTTTAGTTATTCTCGTAGCACGTTTGGAAATGTATTCCAATACAATCGAAAGTTTCAATAAAATATTTGCTGGTATACCAATTTTGAAAAATGTGTTTTATTTTATTCCACTACGAAATGGGAATATAGTTTTAGGATTGGCGGGAACAATCTATTACTTGGTACAATTCATATGTTTGATTATCAAGTATTCGGTTGATCCATTCACGGCACAAGACAAAATTGTTTATGGAATTGTTATCGTCGTATCGTTAATACATGCGATCGGTTGTGCAACGTTTGTTGTTGGTATAGTATATGTATGTGTGCATTATAAATATATATTATTGTGTTATATTTAACTAAACGACTGATTATTGATTTATTTATTTGTTGTTTTAGAAAAATTATTTTTTGATTTTTCCATGGCTGTGCAGTCACACACTAATGACAGTGGACATTATTATATTTTATTTGATAGAAAGGCCAAGACCTGAAGTAATTTCATTCCTTTTCAATTACTTACTGTTTCAAGCATATATTTGGCTTTGTGGTTACTCCATTTTTGAACGTGTACGAACTCGAGGAATAGCGTACAGTGCTGTTACTGTACCAACGAGCTTAGTTGATAAGTATAAAAATGAATTTTTAACGGTTCAAGTCTCCGATGCAAATTTGCCATCACCCCGATCTAAATCTAAATGTAATACAGTTGAAATTAAAATACACGAACGTTTGAAATAATAAGTCAAAAGAATTTTATTAATATTTTTTGGTCTGATTCATGATTCATGATTTATTCACATATTTTGTTTCAACTTTCAAATCAATAAAATTACAACGTTTAATCGCAGGTCATATATAGCAATGCAATCAGAGCACTACCTCAGATTTTAGATTTTTTTTCCTGAATTCATGGGCCTTAGGAAAGGCGATGGTTAAACTAACAATATTCGGATAAAAATTTACATGAACCTGGTTGCTGAAAGATTACTCAATCATTGCCATCGTCGATTTTATTTAAAAGTAACTAAAATATTGAAGACCAATAAATTTAATTGTATTTCTTATTTGAAATGTTTATGTATTTTAATTTCAACTGAATTACATTTAATTTTTGTTTGAGGCTGTGATCTGTTTGATTCATTTTTTGAAATTGCCCAAAACATGTCGTTATATTTATCACTCAGGGTTGATGGTATTAAACTATGTTTGGTTCCACGAGTTCGAATACGTTCATAAATGGAATATCCACATAACCAAATATATGCATGAAGTAGTACTCCATTAAAAACGAATGAAATCATTTTCGGCGATGGTCTGAGTAAGATACAGGACAGCACAAGGTACGCCGTTATTATTATTTGGCTAAACAACCAAGGCAATATCAAACGCGAGTTTTTCTAAAACCAAACAAATAACACAATTATTGATCGATTGACTTACACACCTTACTCACCTTTACTATGCCAACAACAAAAGCCGCGCATCCAATTGAATGTATAATCGATAAAACTATAACTATTGTATTAACTATTCCATAGATAATTGTATCATGTGTTGTGATTAATCGATGTGAATATCTAATAATAATTAAATAAATCCATATCACACAATAAACAACTGTTCCAACCAATCCCAAAACGATATTCCCAATTCGTAGTGGCACAAAATAGAAGGCATTTTTTAAAATTGGTAAACTCATTTCGTCAAAACACTCTAAAAGTTTGGAATGCATTTCTACCTTTGATAAGAGCTAGCCTACAACTAAACCGAACTATAACCGATTTATTTGGTGCTCCGCAATTTCATTTCAGTTTATCATTTTTTTTTTTATTACACAATATTACGATGAATAATTGTATATATACACACATACATGCGCTAATTGACGATTGTGACTGTCATGATTTTGCATGCAGAGCGTAGGGTTTAATTTAATTCCGATAGTTTCACTCTCCATATGTTTTATATGGGGCCTATTTTTTTATTCACACCGAGCAGGGTAGTGTAAAAATTGTCCTTGTTTCTCCAAGAGAAAACGATCAAAGCAGACAAGGAAACATAACGAACCGCACTGCACCGTGCGAATAAAAAAATAGACCCATGGAGAGAAATGTCATTTCATGCAGAGCGTAGGGTTTATATTATTTACGATAGGTATCGCATTTTGCAGTTTTCTAATCGCCAATTGTTTCATGTTCGTCTGTAATTTATCTGAACGGGTTATTTTCTATACCGCGTAAATTACTCTTTTTTTAAAATCAATCCAACATTAAACAAAAAATAAAAGTGGAAATATTAATACCTGTAATGTATATACTTGTACCCTACGCTTACTAAATAAAGGGTTCCACCAAATAGTTGACTAATTACAGGCGACACTTTTATTTACATATATGCCGAATAGCAGTGTTTCTCAAACTGCGGGCCATGGCCTTATGCTTCTTAAAACAGTTCTTATAACCAAACCAAAAACCATTTTCTAGCATACAAAAACATTTCGTTTAGATCAACAAAATGAAAATTCTAGTTTTCAACATGAACGTTAAAAAGTAATCTAATACGTAACGTAAATAGATGGAAAACATTCACAGCGTAGGAAACCATATTAACCCTTTAAACGTTTTGTTCTAATAACTGTGTTAAATAATTGTGGCGTCGAAAATTATGCTTAATAGACTAAATTGTCTATTAAACTATTGATACATAGTGTCGATAATTGTGTGCTACTGGAGTATAGTAATTGACAGTTAGCATTGACAATTATATACCCATTTATTTGTTAAGTTTAAAAATGCCCAAATGCCCAAATCCCCTTGAAGCAATAAAGAGAAGCGACGTTCCCATAGAAACCGCTGCAAAACATTTTGGCATTCCAGTACAACGATATTATTCCGTCTAAGTGATAAATTTACAAAAGCAGGCCTGGCCCTCCGAGTGTTTTAATCACAGAGAAAAAAGAAACGATTGGAGAATGGAGAATCACATTTCAGAAGAAGGGATTCCCTAACAAGAAAGAGGACGTGTTTCTTTCAGTTAAGGAATTTTTAGATCTTGACAAAAGGTATAAGCCGTTTGGATCTAGTAATATGCTCGAAAATGAATGGTGGTGCGAATTTTTAAAACGATACCCGAGTTCAACAGTAGATGCATCTGAAGTCAATCGAAGAGTATTTGGCGGAAAATAATCTATTAGAAAGTTTAACTGACCAAATCAGAGTTTTTGGTTTTTAGCTGCGGGTCGAGTGTCGCCAAAAATATCCAACTCTGTAATATATGACTCGTGCGAGTCAATTATTCACAAAAACTTAAACTAAATTAACATAATATTTGTGGTTATAAAATTCACCAGCACTAATTATAATTTACTTGAAATTTTATTCCGCTTCAATCGACACTCGGATTGTAAATTTTATTCTCGTCAAAGAAAGATGAAACTCACAAAATGGTTATTGCGATATAGCAAAAAGAATTTCTATTAATTCTCCACAGCCTAATAGTATGTATTGTACGTTACATTTTTCTTATGGGTGGGTTGATTTTTGTTCTGAATGTTTTGTATGTCTGTATTTGAGACAGCTTGATGAAACAGAAATATTCATTGAAGTTGATAGCGCTTGCGGCGTATTGAAAAATTGATAATAATAATAAGCAAAAATGTATTTGCTAAAATATTGTTACGTTTGGTTCGTATCACTGGATTGTGAATAATACAAAATCAATTTAATTTATCTCCAACGAATTTATTTATTTCACAAAGTTTATTACAACACAGTTTATCAATAAAAATTCACAAAATCACTTTATATAAATTATTCTCAAATTTTACTGTTCACTTATAATTTTTATTTTGCACTACAACACTTTTTAAATCACTTTTTAATTACTTTTTAATCTTCACACTGTCGCTTTCCAAATACTACTAACTAATTCGACTTCGTTCGCCTTTTTATAAACACAAACCAAACTTCTAGAAAGCTCATAGTGTAGAACAATTTTATCATGGAAAATTCCATTTTAGTACAGTTTAACATTGAGCTATTAATTTAACTTATTCTATTATACACTAGGTGTCACCGTTACAATATGTTGGTGATTTATATCAACAACAGGTGCTGTTGTACTAAATGTGTCTGAGATATTTAAGATGTTTATTTTTAGTACAAGGTAGTGAGTACAAAATCAAAACGCACATAGCGTGACGGTGACACCTAGGGTGTAATAGAATAAGTTAAATTAATAGCTCAATGTTTTACTGCACTAAAATGAAATTTTTCCATGATAAAACTATTGTGACGGTGACACCTAGTGTGTAATAGAATAAGTAAAACTAATAGCTCAATGTTTAATGTACTAAATGGAATTTTCCATGATAAAAATTGTTACGTAATGTTTCTACGCTATTCCAACTGGAAAAGTCGTGAACTTTCGAGAAGCTTGGTTTGTGTATATAAAAAGGCGAACAAGATCGAATTGGATTATTCGTATTTGGAACGCGATAGTGTAAACTTGTAAGATTATTAGTAAGCGATAGTATAAAGATTAAAAGGAAATAAAAAGTGATTTAAAAAAGTGTTATAGTGCGATAAATAAAGTAAAAGTGATCAGTAAAATTTAAGAATAATTTATATAAAGTGATTTTGTGAATTTTTATTGATAAACTGTGTTGTAATAAATTTTGTGAAATAAATAAATTCGTTGGTGATAAATTGAATTGAGTTTGTATTATTCACAATCCAGTGATACGAACCTTGTTTGACAAGGCAAAAACGTAACAATTTGGTGACAGCGGTGGGATTGTGAATAAAAAGATAAAGAAAATGATTCTCAGCGAATTAAAAGTTCCAGAATTAAAGAGCGAACTTGAGAAACGGGGTTTGGCTACTGATGGGGGTAAAGCAGCTTTACAAGCGCGACTACGTGATGCCATGGAGAAAGAAGGGCTGGACGCGGAACATCATGATTTTGGAGAGAAAGTAACGGATGCGGCAACCGTAGAGCAGAAAGCAGAAGATAAACAACCGTTGGTCGAAAAGACACAAGAACATTCTGGAAGTTTCGATTTGTCGCAGTTAATAGCTGCTATGAACCAGATGACGGGACAGATGAGTCTAATGAAACAACAAAACGAACGACAGCTAGGAGAAATTAAAAATCAAATGGCGCAACAAGCAGTGCAGTCAAACCAAGAAATTAAGAATGAAATGGAACAACAAAATGTGCGGCAGTTGGAGACTATGAAACAATCAAACGAAGAACTTCAACACCGGGTGGAGAAACAAGGAGAAGAAATTAAAAGCCAAATTACTGATGGTCATAAGAGAATGGACGAGAAACTTCTCGAATTATCTGCTAACATACACGGCGAAGTAGAGAAGCTGCAAATGGAGATTCAACAGGTTGACCAAAAACTGCAAAAGGAAGTTCAACTTGTCAAAACGGAGGTTCAGCAGGTTGAAGAAAAATGCCAACGGCTCGAGAAAGAACTAACTGATATCAAGGCAAGTGGAACAACAACACAAGTGGTACAAACCGTCCAATCAATCAAGATAAAGCCACCAACATTCGACGGAACAACATCTTTCGTCATTTTCAAATTTCAATTTGAGACGGCAGCCAATCAAAATCATTGGAACGACGAACATCGTGTCGCGGCATTAATAGTGGCCCTCAAAGGCGAAGCAGCAGAGGCTTTACAAACCATCCCGGAACAAGAGCGCAGCAGCTATCTCGAAATTATGAAGGCGCTGGATCGGAAGTACGGCAGTGATCACAAGCGGGAAATCTATCGAATGGAATTGAAAAGCCGCTACCAAAAGGGAGGAGAATCACTTCAGGAATTTTCATCGGCAATCGAGCGACTAGTACATCTAGCACATACCAGTACGTCGGCTGATTATATGGAAAGGCTAAAAATTGACGCATTCATTGACGGCATTCGAGATCCAGAGACACGCAGGGCGGTGATGTTGTCACCTAAAGCAACCTTTGCGGAAACCATCGCTTGTGCGTTAACAAATGAAACTGCACAAGCCATCACCAAACCGTCAATGAAAATACGCCGAGTAGAAATCGATACAAGCATAAACAACGAGCGGTCAACACCAAGATACCGAGATGGAAGCGGCAAAATCAAATGTTGGGCATGTGATAAGGTCGGTCACATCTCTCGCGACTGCTGGGAATTAAGAAGAAAAAGGGGAAGATCACCATCTCCTATGCAGCGACGACCAAGCGGGGAGCAGGCGTTGGCTAGGCAAGAAGGCCAAATGACGGCGGAGCCGTTAAACTACAACGAGTCAGCTTAAAGGGGCAGAAGCTGACTCCCACAACCGATTGCCCCATAACCTCCATCCGCGTTTCGAAAGTAGCAAGAGGCGGTGACAGCTTAACAATCAAAGGCGACATTGATGGCACGGATTGCATCATCACTCTGGATACGGGAGCAAATCGCACGATTGTCTGTAAAGATCTGATCGATGGAGGTGTACAACCAGCTAATGGATTGAAGTTACAAACAGCAACTGGAGATAGTTCAATAATAAAAGGCAAAAAGATCGTGAAAATAAAAATCGGGAGAACTCTTTTCCAACACGAAGTGCTGATTGCAGATATTGTGGATGAAGTCATAATGGGGATGGACTTCATGAGGGCAAATGGCTTCGTGGTGGATGTTGGACGAGGAGTTTTAAGTTACGATAACATCGAGTTGCCACTTCAATCTAGCAGTGCCGGAGCAACTATCAGGCGAATTATTATTGATCATCGGGAGAAGCTGCCACCGAATTCGGAGACGATCCTATGGGGAAAATTGGAGGGAGGTTCTGGGTCACCCAGGTTGTGGGTTGTGGAAGCTAACGAAGAGGAGAACGG
Organism: Tipula vernalis; assembly: GCA_958295665.1. Lineage (NCBI taxonomy): Eukaryota > Metazoa > Arthropoda > Insecta > Diptera > Tipulidae > Tipula > Tipula vernalis. The sequence continues at coordinate 372,068,071 of OY282558.1, forward strand.
AGCCAAGGAAATTATAATCGGGAAAGCCCTAGTTAAACCAGACAACGACTATAGAGTACCAATTAGGACTCTAAATCTCTCGGATAAGACGAAAACCATCAAGAAAGGGACAGTCATCGGAAAATGTAACGAGGTTTCAACTATAGTAAAGTGTGAACAGAGAAGTCCGGTTGAAAAAGCCGACATGCAAGAGCAGAAAGAAATGGTAGAACAACTCATGCAGAAATGGACCGAAGATCTTACTGAGGCACAGAAAGATTCTGCACATCAACTACTCAAACAGTACACGTCCATATTCTGCAGTACATCGGATAATAACGGAAGGACCTCAATGGTAAAGCATCGAATTGATACGGGAACGGAGATGCCGATTCGTCAACCACCCAGGAGGCTACCTTTGGCAAAACAAGAAGAAGTCAATCGAATGGTAACAGATATGCAGGCAGCAGGAGTAATCGAACCATCTAACAGCCCATGGAGTTCACCGGTAGTATTGGTCGAGAAGAAGGACGGTAGCATGAGATTTTGCGTTGATTACCGAAAACTCAATGCTGTGACGAAAAAAGATAGCTACCCACTGCCAAGGATCGATGACACGTTAGACACATTATCGGGTGCTCAAATATTTTCGACATTAGATTTACAAAGCGGCTATTGGCAGGTGGAAGTCCATGAGGAAGATCGCGAGAAAACAGCGTTCAGTGTGGGTAACGGACTTTGGCAATTTAATGTTATGCCGTTCGGATTATGTAATGCCCCTGCGACTTTTGAACGATTAATGGAGCGCGTGTTAAAGGGATTACATTGGAAGACTTGCCTAATATATCTGGACGACATCATCGTTATGGGGAAGGATTTTGACGAGCATCTAAAGAACTTGGCGGAAGTTTTGGATCGGATACAGGCTGCCGGATTGAAGTTAAGTCCAAAGAAGTGTAAGCTGTTCAGAACTGAAGTCAAATATTTGGGTCATCTCGTAACGATTAATGGAATTCACACCGACGAAGAAAAGATCGCAGCGGTTAAGAACTGGCCAAGACCTAAAAATTTACACGAATTACGAAGCTTTCTCGGATTGTGCACCTATTATAGACGCTTCGTGCCAGGATTCGCCAACATCGCCAAGAGTTTACACGAGTTGACCAGGAAGAACAAGGCATTCGAATGGAAGAATGATCAGGAAGAAGCATTCGTGGAACTAAGGAGACGGTTGTGTGTCGCGCCAATCCTCGCGTACCCTATACCCAACGTGAAATTTATTTTAGACACCGATGCAAGTAATGACGGTATAGGAGGTGTGTTATCACAGAAAATTAATGGTCAAGAAAGAGTTATTGCGTACTTCTCCAAAACATTATCAAAACCGGAGCGTAATTACTGCGTGACACGGAAAGAATTGTTGGCTATAGTGGAGTGTGTCAAGCATTTCCATAAGTATCTTTATGGCCAAAAATTCCATTTACGGACAGATCACGGCGCTTTACGGTGGCTGTTACAATTTAAGAATCCAGAGGGACAAGTAGCACGCTGGATCGAACGTCTTCAAAGCTACGATTTCCAAATTGAACATCGGAAGGGAAGTGCACACAGAAATGCCGACGCATTATCAAGACGGCCGTGTCCAGTAGAATGTAAACATTGTGGCCATGTTGAAGCAAAGGAAGGCATCATCGACGTTAGGCTTACGCAAGTGCTGCCTGATGAGGAGTGGACCGACGAAATGGTTAGGAAAGAGCAATTGGATGATACGGATTTATCAGTTATAATGGAATGGAAGGAAAAGGAACACCGGCCAACTTGGAGCGAAATCGCGGACAGAACTCCCATTGTCAAGGCTTATTGGGCTCAATGGGATAGCCTCCGTCTTGAGAATGGCTGTTTAAAACGATTGTGGGAAAGCACGGATGGCAAAGTGAAGCAATTGTTGCTGGTGATACCAAAGTGCCGGATTGCAGAAATTCTGAATGAGTATCATGGAGGAGCAAGTGGGGGCCACCTTGGAATTAATAAAACTCTAGCAAAGATACGTCAACGATTCTACTGGGCAGGATGTAGGCAGTCTGTGATAGAATGGTGCCAAAAATGTGACCAATGTGCGGCGGTGAAGGGACCCGCACGCAAAAGTCGTGGAACCATGAAGCAATATAACGTTGGAGCACCATTCGAAAGAATTGCAATGGATGTAGCGGGCCCATTTCCCACCACTGAGAGCGGCAACAAATATGTGCTAGTAATCATGGATTATTTCAGCAAATGGCCGGAGGTGTACCCCATTCCCAATCAGGAGACGACAACAATAGCTGATGCCGTGGTAAACAATTGGATTAGCAGATTTGGAGTGCCGATGGAGATTCATACCGATCAAGGACGGAATTTTGAGTCGGTGGTGTTTCAAGAAATATGCCAGATGCTCGGTATAAATAAAACGAGAACAACGCCTTTGCATCCACAGTCTGACGGTATGGTGGAAAGATTCAATGGTACATTGGAGGAATATCTAGCAAAGGTCGTTGAGAAAAACCAACGTAACTGGGATCGACATATACCGATGTTTCTGATGGCCTATCGATCAGCAATACATGACACAACCGGAATGACACCAGCTAAAACGTTATTTGGAGATAATCTACGGTTACCTGGAGATCTAAAGTTTGGGGCTGTACCATCATCGGCTTTATGTGGACAAGATTACGTAGACCGAATGAAAGAGGAACTTAATGAGATTCATCAATTTGTACGGGAGAAAATACGGATGTCAAGTGACCGGATGAAGGCTCGATATGACATACGAGCAAATAACCAGGGCTTCCAGGAAGGGCAATTAGTATGGCTTCACAACCCGCAACGGAAAAAGGGATTATCACCGAAGCTGCAACCAGCATGGGAAGGACCTTATACTGTTATCACAAGGATGAACGACGTGGTTTATCGGATACGGAAGGGACATCGAGGTAAACCAAAGGTGGTGCATTTGGAGAGGCTAGCCCTATACAGAGGAGGTGATTTGGGTCCTGTTCGGGACGAACAGGCTTAGGTGAGGGGTAGTGTGACGGTGACACCTAGTGTGTAATAGAATAAGTAAAACTAATAGCTCAATGTTTAATGTACTAAATGGAATTTTCCATGATAAAAATTGTTACGTAATGTTTCTACGCTATTCCAACTGGAAAAGTCGTGAACTTTCGAGAAGCTTGGTTTGTGTATATAAAAAGGCGAACAAGATCGAATTGGATTATTCGTATTTGGAACGCGATAGTGTAAACTTGTAAGATTATTAGTAAGCGATAGTATAAAGATTAAAAGGAAATAAAAAGTGATTTAAAAAAGTGTTATAGTGCGATAAATAAAGTAAAAGTGATCAGTAAAATTTAAGAATAATTTATATAAAGTGATTTTGTGAATTTTTATTGATAAACTGTGTTGTAATAAATTTTGTGAAATAAATAAATTCGTTGGTGATAAATTGAATTGAGTTTGTATTATTCACAATCCAGTGATACGAACCTTGTTTGACAAGGCAAAAACGTAACACTATTCTAAATGTTTTTACACTATTATTACTGGAAAAGTCATGAACTTTCTAGATTTGCTTTTATATATAAAAAGGGGAACGAGATCGAATTGTAATTAAGAGTGTTTGGTAAGCGATAGTGTGAAGATTAAAAAGGTATTAAAAAGTGATTTAAAAAGTGTTTTAGTGCAAAATAAAAAGTAGAAGTGATTAATAAAATTGTGCAAATAATTGTAATAATTTTTGTGTGAACGAACCTTGATTGACAAGGCAAAAACGTAACAATATTAATATTAGCGCGTCAATATACTTTGTAGTTGTCACTACTATGCTGAAAAATGTTGTTCAAATACAATTATATTTAATAGTCGAACTGAGTTACATTTCGAATATTTGGAGAAATAAACGGCAATGGTAATTTATCGGTATAAACGGATACACGACGGAATTAGAAAAATCATACCGAATAGCTGGCGTTTAGGTATTAGCGAGAACGGATGGATATCAAAAGAGGTATTTTACGAATCCATATTACGAATATATTTCATCCGTATCTTGTCAGCATTGGAACTAAATTTCCAGTAATACGTTTTGAAAAAGTTCTCTTCGTGAGAAGTGAAGGTCAGACGCTGCTGGTCCATGAATGCAATGCATGCATCCCCATCGACTTGTTGAGCAAACCGTATCGAAAATCAGCCTCTTTGTTCTCATCAATTACTCTTCATTCAAATTTTAATTATAAACATCTCGAACAACTTTTAGGCTTTATTTATGGTTTCTGTTTTCGTATTATACGCAAAAATTTCTATTCGCAATTTTAATGTAGGAAAAGCAATTTGAATTGTGCATGCGAGCGAAAATTTTATTAGGGATGATGTTGTTTTATCTAAATTTCGAGTACTACAGAAATTCTCCTTTCTGATCAAATAGTCAAAAAGCAAGATCTATGATGGTTATCAAAAAGCAAGATCAGTGATGGTTTGGCGATTTTTCTACAAGCCCCAGATAAGATTACGCATGGCGCATTTCTTGGAAAAAAAATCGACTTAACTGTTAAATATAAGAATCCTTAAAAACAGGGCCTCGAGTCGAACCCGAACCCGGAATTGTCAATGAGCAACGGCGGCGACTGAGATAGGTAATTTAGTGTTCATTAATGGCATCATGGACCTCTTTTGTTAAATGAATGTATTAGAAGATGTTCAGCCTTCAGGTTTCCTTGGATTTTTAACAAGATAATGATCGAAAAAATACAGCGACAGTTGTAAAGGAGTGATTGATGCGCAATGTTTTTATCAACTAAATTTAACACCTCAGCTGCCTGCCAGACCTTAACCTAATAGAGTATCTTTGGGAAGCTAGAAGGACGAGTCCGAAAATATGATTTTTGTAGCCGAGAACTCTAAAAAGCTGTAAAAAAAACTTGGACAGAACTTAGGCCTGAAACAACATCAAATTTGGTGTCATTTTTGCCTCGATGATTGTCAGATGTAATTGCTGCAAATGGAGGGTTAAATAGATTCTAAAAAAAATACTCAATTTTGTTATTATTTCATATTTTATAGGAATTAATCTTCCCTGCGCATGTTTCACAGTGTATATCGAGGCTAAGCGTTAAATGCGGTGAGTCAATCACAGAATTAAGGTAATATTCGGAAAGCACGCTGATAGATTTTTTAGCAGGCAAATGCTTTATTTTGGAAATGTCTGCAAAAAGGCTGGAGCCTGGAACTCAAATGTGATTTTCATTCTTGTATGGCAACTGGAAATTTTTATTGGACATTTTTAAAGTCACTAAATAATTAACACCAAATCAACCTCAGATAAACTTAAAAACCTCGAAAATCGTATAAAATATCGAACATATCAATGTATTTCTAATTCTGTAACATCACGCAACTACAGCAATTTGCAAATTTAGAGTAGGAATGAGAGACCGAAATAAACTCAAATGATCCCATAATCTTGTTTTCTCGCAATTATGACTTTATGAATTGTGATTTCTCGAAACTCAAACCTCGAAATACTAGAGATATACATAATCAACGCTTAGAGGTAACCATACATAGCATAACAAATTTATACTTGCCGTGAATTTGAAGTGCAGATGAATAACTTCATTTTAAATTTTGTTCTGGGTCAAAATCGGTTAATAACGTTTATCGCTAAACCTTAACGAAAGTGAAATTTTAAATCAGCAGCCGCCATTGGTGAGAGCGGTGCAACTGTTAAATTTTCTCAATTTTTTTTCTTATTTGGAAATTGAAAGAGGTATATAGTTTGTTACCTTTCAAACGCATCTAGTTTCAAACTAAGTCTGCAAAACTAACGAAGTTATTAATAAAATAGCGAGAGGTTGTTACGATACATCGTAACCATTTTTTTTGTTGTCCGGTTGTATCGGTTTTGGTTGTTCACGCGTGCGGTGTGCAGTTCCTTGTGAGTCACCCGTTTTTATTTAAGTTGTTTTAATGTGGCCTGAATGCCGATTATGTATTTGCATGTTGGTGTTGTATTTGGCATGTTGTGTGTGGTGGCCGTTTCAGTTGATGGCGATGAGGCGTTTTTTTTGTGGTGAATGTGGAGATTGTTTTTTTTTGGTGTAATGGCGAACGATTTTTGTTTTGGATGGTTTTTTTTTTGTTTTTGTGACAGGAGAAAAAAAAAATTTTGGTTTGGTTTTGTGGTCATTCGGTGGATAATTGTTGAAAGTAAAACTTGTAAGACAACAAAAAAAAAAAAACAATAAAAGTCAAACACCAAAAACGAGCCATATTTGTTTCTTTAATTGACCGATTGAAGAAAAAGTCGAGTAAAGAGTTTACGTCGCTCACAATTGACACAAGATTCCTATTGATTACTTGTGTGGTTAGAAAGGATAATAAGTGAGTTGGTATAAAGTGATTTGTGGAAAACTAGCACCAAACGAAAAAAACAATTTTTTTTTTCTTGTTGTGAAATGGTTTATTCCACATTGTGAAGAAGCAAATGGATTAGTATAAATTGGATACAATCTCTAAAAACAAAAGAAAAAAAACCAATTGTGATTTTTTTTTGTGCTATAAATATTAACGGGGTGGTAGCATACAAAAACACAAACACTAAAGTTACGCTGCGGCAAGCTGGGGATTTCGTTGGCGGTTTGGAGTTCCGGTTGACGGTAACGAGTCGAGGTGTGGCGTCTTTTTCAATAACGGGAACGCATGGTCAACCGTTGGCTCATCTTCGTGTAATCGTTTGTATGTGGTATATAATTTTTTTTGTTTCTTTTTATATCCTATTTGGATTAGTTATTGTTAAATTATTTTTGGACATTGTTTCTTTAGTTAATTCCCTTTGGGGAAAAGTTTTTTTCGTTGGTTTTTTTTTATTTCTAGGAAATACCCGAGCTCGTGTATTGACCAGATATTCCAGCAGCACCCCCAGTATCGTCTTCTTGGCGAGGATTACAATTTGTTTTTTTTGTTTTGAGTTAACTATCGGAAATAATATTCAACCATTATTGTTTGTATTAAAGTAGTTTACCATTGGATTATATTAATGTACCTTTTACATTTTTTTTTTAATATATACCACTAATAAAACAAATGCATACCAACGTACTTTGTTAAGATGCTAAATGTAACAAAAATAATGATGGTTTAAATTTTTTGATGATCAGGGAGGCGAGTATGTAAGGTACGTGATCGGTTCGTGATTTTTCTTTTTGTAGCAGCAACTTAAGTACCTGCAAGGCTCCATCTTACCGACCCCCCAGACTGCGCATTAGCCGGCATATGCTGCGGATGGAGATTGCGGGATAATCTGTTTACGCTATGTGATCGTTCGGTCGCATAACGTAACAAGGTATTTCGTCAAGAGGACACTAAAAAAATATAAAGATAAGTGTTTTAAAAAGAGCATAGATAAATTTTTAAACGTCTAAACTTCTTCCTATCTTACATGATTTGAGAGGAAGTGTTGGTAAAATATAGAGGATTAGGCCGAAAGGCCGAATGTCGACGGGCCGAAAGGGTCGAAAGACCGAATTTTGAAAGGCCGAATGTGTCGAAGGGCCGACTGTGTCGAAAGGCCGAATGTCGAAAGCCGAAAGGGTCGAAAGGCCGAATATCGAAAAGTCGAATTTCGCAAGGCCGAATGTGTCGAAGGGCCGAATGTCGAAAGGCCAAATGTCGAAAGGCCGATTGTGCCGAAAGGCCGAATATCGAAAGGCCGTTTGTATCGAAGTTAATTTTAATTTTTTATCTTTTTATGAATGAAAATTTTCAAAATTTATATTTTTATCAACATTTTTGTATAAAAATGTTTAATAGTAAATCGCCTGAAATATTAAAATCTTCATACGTTTTTTTTTTTTGTATATACATAGGTATACATAATTAACAATTAATTAATTATAATAAAAAAAGGAAACGAAATAAATTTTTATTCCAACCAAATTTAATATGATACAGGTTTTATTAGCATGTATTTTCAATTTATTTAAATCATTTTACATTAAGAAAAAAATTCAATCGTTTTAAATATTTATTTCAATGGGATAGTGTTAAAACCTCGCAAAGTCAAAATATCGAATAAAATTTTTGATGCAGTTTCAAAATATCGAATTATAAAATATCGCTATAAAATTTCTCGAAAGAAAAACAAAATTCAGAAAAATATTTTATTAATGTAAATGAAAAAATTCAGTTTAGAGCACGTACATAATATGAAACATTTGTGGTACATCTATCAGCCGAAGCGGTACGAATGACACATTTCTTTGATGTGTGTCTGCAAGGTTGGCGATTTACCAATTTAACGAAAATTGGCGATCTGCTCCAATACAATCGCCGATTCTATACTAAGCCAACGAATTAAGCCAACCAAAACACAAAATGGTGATCTATCTCTAGGGGTTTGGTATAATATCTCGACAAACGTTATATCTAAATTACAATCTCGAATTCGAAATCTCGACTTTCAAAATATCGAATTTCAAAATACTGAAATTTTAAAATTTCGAAATCTAAATCTCGAATTATCTCGAATCCCAAATAATTAATATAATTTTGTAAAATTATTATTTTACATCCAATTTTCCATGTGTGATATTGAAATTTAGCATTTTGAATTATTAAATATTAAAATATAAATACAAAATCATGTATTGTGTTTAATTTCTTTTGCGTATATTGTATATTGTGTTTAATTTCTTTTACGTTGGCACTATTGAATATTAATACTATGAATGTAAAGCACGATGTAAGTTATTTTTGGTCGTTTTACTCGTTTTTTGTTTTTTCTAATATTTTAAATTTTTACGTAAACATATCTTTTCTTATCATTAAGCGAATTTTAAATTCAACGCGATATTTTATGATTATTGCTCTATATTATATTTTTGCTCAATTTATTTTTATCATTGTTTGTAAGTTATTTTTGATTTGCATTTTTTATGAGTAGTAAATATAGCATACTGCACCAAAATATTAGAAGTTTAAGAGCAAATTTTGATATGTTTAGTACGTTTGTAGCCAGTCTGAATACTCTACCTGATTTGATTTTTGTTTCTGAAATTTGGATTTATTCGAACGAAACAACAGAATTCAATTTGCCTAATTACAGCTTTAAAGCTTGCTGTAACGATAATTACCGCGCCGGTGGAGTTGGTGTCTTTATACATAAAAATCTAACAGTTATATCATGCTGTACTTGTAATTGGATTTCAACTGATGTTCTTAGATTAGACATTCAACTAGGTAAAAATCTTTGGATTTTTCTGTGTTTTTACCGTTTTTGTAATAGTGATCTTAATGATTTTTGCAATGATTTAGATAATTTGCTGGGTACTATTAACAATAATAACATAGTGATCTTAGGTGATATTAATATAAATCTATTGAATAACGTAAGCTGTTTTAACTACCAAGCAATGCTTGCATCATATGGATTCCTCAGTGTATCTAACAATCCAACTAGGAATCTATCATGTTTAGACCATGTTTTTGTTAAATCCAGTAGTACATATACTTTTAGTATTGATAATTTACCAATACATTTTTCCGATCATAATTTAATTACTCTCAATATTTGGGTAGAATCGAATAGACCTGTGATATGTTATAGTGGAAAGAGTTCAAAAGTTAATTATGACAAACTTAGAGATCGTCTTCTAGTTGAAAACTGGGATCTTGTTTACCATGAAAAAAATTGTAATACAGCATTCGATATTTTCTTAAATAAATTAATTTCCCATATTGAACTTTCCAAAGAAATAATTACTTATCGCATTAGCAAGAAGTTAAAGCCTTGGATGAATTATTATCTTTTGTGTAAAATTAATAAACTTAAAAAAATTTCTAAAAAATTAAGAAGGTATCCAAATAACACTCGGTTAGAAAATTATGTAAGAAAACTCTCTAAGCATGTAAATATGACTGTTAAACGGGTCAAAAGAGTATATTACAAAGATAAATTTGGTTTAATAGGGAATAATCCTAAGCTTATGTGGAAGGAAATTGATGATATTTTGGGTAGAAATACGTCCCAAAACAAAAACCAAATAACACAAATTTATGAATATCAATCAAACGTTCTTCTTACTGATGATCAGAATATATGTAATGAATTTAATAAATTTTTTATAACTGTTTCATCCGACATGACTTCCAATATTTTTCCTAATAGTACTAACAGTGGAGAGCAAAAACAATTTATTTTTGGAAACCGTGATAGTTACTGTACTTCTTGTTATTTCGATGAAATTAATTCTTTGGAGATTATTTCTGAAATTCAGAAGTTAAAAAACAAACATTCTAAAGGATTTGATGCGGAGTAGATAATATCATTGTTAAAAATTGTGCCTGGTATTTGGTTGATGTATTAAAATTTTTATTTAATTTAAGTCTAAAGAGCGGAATTTTTCCAGACGCCTTAAAAATAGCTGTTGTTATTCCAGTTTTTAAAAAGGGTGATGCTCTGCAATTAAACAATTACCGACCGATCTCACTATTGAGTACTTTTTCAAAATTATTTGAGAAATTAATTAAACGACGATTAGTCTCTTACCTTGGTAAAATAAAATTTTTTAGTGATCACCAATTTGGATTCATAGAAGGAAAATCTACGGAAGAAGCTCTTTTAAATTTTCTGAGCAATATTTATTTAGCTATCAACAACTCTCAGAAATGCTCAGCAGTATTTTTGGACATTTCAAAAGCATTTGATACTGTTAACCATGACATACTCATAATGAAATTGTCAAGTATTGGTGTTAGAGGCAAATTATTAGATTGGTTTATAAGTTACCTTCGTAAGCGTAGTCAAATTGTAAAAATTAATAACGTGAATAGTCCTCCAGGTCTTCTAAAATGTAGTGTTCCTCAGGGCTCAGTTTTGGGACCCTTATTGTTTTTAATTTATTTCAATTCTATCTTTGAAATTAATCTTAGAGGGTGTGCTACAGCGTTTGCAGATGATTTGGCTTTGACATATGCGTCTAATGATTACGTTGATATTCAACGGTTTATCAATTTTGATTTATGCACTCTAAGTAAATGGTTTTTTTATCACCGACTTGTTGCTAGTGAAAAATCTAGAATTATGCATTTTAGACGGCCCGACATAACAGTTGATCAAAACTTCTTCAAGTATCACGTATACCCGTGTGATAAGAATCCATGTTTTGGACAATGTTTTGATTTGCCCTGCATAAATGAGTTTAAATACTTAGGTGTAACAATTGACTCGCAGCTAAATTGGACCTCCCACCTAACTAATATCAGGAAAATTGTTATTACTGCAGTGCATAAATTTTATAATCTTCGACCTTTGTGCCCTTCTTTTATTTTAAGAAGGTTATATCATGCTCTTGTTGAATCTATCTTAATGTATGGTATAACTAGTTGGGGTGGAATTTACTTTGCTAATATTGCAGATCTTTTTGTAGCGCAAAAAAGAATTATCAAATTAATTTATGCTTGTCCAAGGAATACACCCACTATTCCGCTTTTTCGCGAGTTAAACTTGTTGCCTCTAAGGTATTTGTATGTTTTTAAAGTATTGAAAATGTTTTTTGTTCGTAGCAATAGTTATCATAGTCGAATATACCACGTGTATAATATGAGAAATCCAAACAATTTTGTCGGTCTTCGTTGTAATAGTGAAAGGTTTAGAAGATTTTATTTATATATGGCACCTTTTTGGTTCCATCTTTTACCTAAAAATGTGAAAATGCTTCCATCTGCGCAGAAGCATAAATTTAACAGGGAAATTCGGACTTGGTTACTTGACATCGATGATATCGAGCAATATTTTTAGTATAAATGTTAAATTACATTATATTCTAATGTGCCGTCGTGTAGTTAAATATATCTATTTTAATAACTGAGCTTGTATTTTGTTGAAGATTATTGTTAATTATGTAAACAAAGAATATTATATAAATTTTAATTAAAATTTGTTTTAAATTGCTCCACTACAGACATAATGTCTATAGGAGCTGTACTTTATTTCATATTTTATAATGTTGTTTCAATTAGATTTTAATTTTGTATTTATTTTATTGAAATAAAGATAGTAATAATAATAATAATAATAATATTATAAGTTTTTATAATTCTATTTAGAGTTGTTATCTACAAAAAACATAGAAACCCAAATTCCGAAAAAAATTCCAGAAACAAAAAAATCAAAAAATTAAAATTAAAATTTAAGAAATTTCTATAAAATTACATTTTTCCCTTAATCCTTAAAACTGAAGGTCCTGAAAAACTTCAGTCAACCTGGTAGGCGCAGAACAAAGGAATTGTATCCCTCATATAGCTTCTACTGAAAGGTTTACCATAAGTGTTTCAAGTTGTATTATGGTTGGCTTAATTCGTTGTGTTAGTATGGAATCGACGAATGTATTACAATGGAGTGCGAATTTTTATTAAATTGTTAAATGCTTCGTCAACCCTGCAGACAAAGGAGTATCGTCTGTATCGCTTTTACTGATAAGTAGTTGTACCACAAATGTTTCAAGTTGTGACAAAAACCTATTACTATGGATTGTCAAAATACTAATTTTTTTTTTTGGTAAATGTAGTAATCCCAAAAATATATTTTCTACTTAAATTCAACAAAAGATTTTAATTTTAATTTCGAGATAAAAAAATTTGAGAAATTTTTCAGCGATATTCTACAATTCGATATTATGAAACTGAATCAAAAATTGTATTCGATATTTTGTTTGTTCGATATTTTGATTTTGCGAGGTTTTAGCACTATCCCCTCTAAATAGAATTTTAAAAACTTATAATATGATTTTGTATTTATATTTTAATATTTAATAATTCAAAATGTTAAACTTCAGTGTCAAACATGAGAAATTGTACGTACAATAATAATTTTACAAAATTATATTAATTATTCGGGATTCAAGATAATTCGAGATTTGTATTTTGAGATTTTAAAATTTCGATATTTTAAAATTCAATAATTTGAAAGTAGAGATTTCGATTTCCAGATTGTGATTTCGATGTAACGTTTGTCGAGATATTTTACCCAATCCATAAAGTCACATAAATAAAATTGTAAAACTTTATAACGTTATTTGTTTTAATATGTTAATATTTAATAATCGTATTATTTAATAAACAGTCAAACTACAAACAATTAAAAATTGCACCGTCGAATCTTGAATAATTAATATAATATTGTAAAATTATTTGCGACGCCGTACAGAATTTTACAAAATCATATTATTTATTCGCGATTCGAGATAATTCGGAATTTTGATTTTGAGGTTTTAAAAATTCAATACATATTTCGAAATTCGAGATTTTGAAATTCGAGATATAACTTTTGTCGAGATATTATACCCAAACCGATTTCAATCCATTAACTGAAGGAAAATTTAATGAAAATTCGGCCTTTCGACCCAATCGGCCATAAGACATTCACCCTTTCGACAAATTCGGCCAAACGACATTCGGCCTTTCGGCATTCGGCCTTTCGGCATTTGGTCCGAGAGTAGTATTGGGGCAAAATAAAAGATTAAAATGTTAAGCTGACCCGTCGGTTAAAGAAATTATAAAATAAATTATTGAAAAATTAATTTCGATCTGATTGAAGGTAAGCATATCATTACCTGCTGATGCTAGAATTGAACAGGAAACGAAAACGATAATATCCAAATTGTAGAAAAGTAGTTAATGACGTGAATGCTTTTCGCGTATGATTTTTTGATGAACCTAAGAACAGAAAACACAATTCTGACTGTTGCCTTGCTTGCCAATGAGAACGAATTAATTGCTGACCTACAGTCGATTTTCCTAACTCAAGTACACAACAAGATTGCGGCGAAAGTGATGGCGCAGAAGAATTACCGAAAATGGCAAACTGACCTATATTACGAATCGTTAATTTCTGATTGAAATAAAGATCGAAGAGAACGGAAAAATAACAGGAAACTGGAAAAGATTTTTCCGTCATAGGTCGATTGTAAAAGAAACAAGTATTTAATTAGCTTGAAAGATCTCAAATAAATTTCGCAGCAGAACAGTAATAAAAGAAATAGGATCGTTCTACATTTCTCATGTTATTCCTTAGTTCTGGTGATTCTCTTTCAATTTCAATTAACAAAACTTTAACCATACAATAAATATTAGTACTACTTGAGAAACGTCTTGGAAGACCACTACAGAGATTTGTTTGTCTCCTCCAATTTAATGAACTCCCATGAGCCAGATAATAGAAAAACTATATGGAACTATAGTTGCGAGCTACTTAAAAGATGTCAATAAAAATTATAATGATCTAAGCACAGATCGAAAATAATTACTAATATATAAGAAATATGTTTTTATCACGTTGGTTGACAGCGGGTTAAAGATTTCTCCAATTATGGGTTTAAGTTGAATAACCGACAAATATTTGAGAGATATTTTAACTTTTATCGTGAAGGTTTATGTTCCAGCATGGTTTCAACTGATAAATTTCAATACCGAAAAAAAAATATTTAATATTTCCAATGTCTTAAGTAAATCGGGGGAACGATATGCGTTAAGGAAATGAGCGATGTTTTGTTGAGCGATATCTAAAAATTTCTAATGAATATAAAAGAGACGGTGAGAGCCGATAAACAATTAATTACAATTATTTAGTTTAAATATGTGGATGATTTTTGAGATGATTTAAACCACATACAATGATGGTATTCCAGGTGTACCACATCGATTATTATTATTATTGATTCAAGGGCCATGTGAACGATAAGCCACCTTGCACTGCGACCTAAAAGATCTATTGTGCTGAACCCTACTTAATTATCCGTCTAGTCAATATTCAGGCTCTTAATGATTCTGATAATATTGCTGGCCGGTACAAGATACATACTATCTGGGCTCATTGTTCTCCCTCCTAGATGTTGCAGCCTTTGCTGGAAAATGGCTGGACATTGGCACAGAACATGTTCCGCTGATTCCGATTTCAGATCACAGAAGCGGCATCCATCTGTCATACTTAGGCCCATCTTCTTAAGGTGATACCTTAAGGGGACATGACCTGTGAGAAAGCCAGTAAGCAACCTCAACTCAGGTTTCCTAAGTTCAAGACACTTCTCAACCCTGACAGACGAAGGTGATATAAATTTCTTCGCCTGTCGCAAACCTGGAATTCTGCGCCAGTAGGAGAACTTTTGAAGTCTGCTCTAAGGTATCTCTTAGTGACTCCGCAGAAGGGTTCTGGTCCAATAAATGGAGAGGCAGAACCCTCACGGATGAGGCCATCAGCTGCCTCATGTCCTTCGATTCCAGTATGACCTGGCACTCACATAAGTGTTACCTTATTTGAGCCTGCCAGATGATTAATAACCTTCAGACAATCCCATACCAGCCTTGACTCAACGAGACAAGACCTAAGAGCCTTTAAGCTGATTGGCTTGATACAATATAAATCTTTGCATCGTTTAGGCCTTTTGCTATGCCTATCCTAGCGCAAAGTACTATATCATGTACTTCTGTTTGAAAAACGGTAGCATTGGTACCCAAGAACTTCGATAGGGAAGTGCCACTCCCGTGTATTCCTATCCCCGCCCTATCTTCCGTTTTTGATCCATCTGTAAACCATACCATGGACGCTCGCTCAAAGGATGGTCCATCTGCACTCCACTCATCCCGGTCAGGTGACCACCAGGTAACCCTTGTGAAAGTCCAGTTTAGCTGGCATACAGTCGGAAGGCATTCCTATGGTAGGGTCTGTCTGAAATTTCTTAAGGATTTCCAGATGACCCACCATATTGCCTGGTTTGATATTTCCTTCCCCCTGCATTTTCAGGGCCATAATTGCAGCATCATATTTAACATGCAGGTGTAATGGTGTCAGTCCTAGAAGTGACTCTATCGCAGCAGTTGGACATGTTTTCATTGAGCCCGTAACACCGATGCAAGCTATACGCTGAACCTGATTCAATAAGGTTTGCGTTGCCTTCTGCTCAGTTTTAGGCCACCATACAACCGATGCGTATAGGTGACATTAGGTCTAATGATTGTAAGAAATGATCAGTAGATCATTTTTGGTTGTAGTCCCCAAGTACGCCCATATAGTCTTTGACAGGCGCCACATCGATTGTTTCAAAGATTTGGAATGGTAAAGAACACAAAAATATAAGGGATGTAACCCTTAAGGTCCGATTGACCATGAATTTTCCATTTTGTTTTAGAATTCTTTACGAGATATTCATAAAAATATGTTTAGGGGGTCGAACATTAGGGATAGTTTTACCCCATATATTAGCGAATTAGCACCAGTAAAATAAAAAGACGTAACTCATATTTTTTTGTGTTCTTTAACACTGAAAAACTTTAAAACAATCGATGAGATTCACCTGTGTGCCTTCCTTGTTAGTATTTAGTAAAAGTTATTTTAAGAAAGAAAGTTTATTAATTGTTTTATCAGATATATGTATATAATTAGCTACTTAAGTGTCTGGAACCTGGTTAATTTCCATAATTTTCGACACACCTTTCCCACCCTTCAGTTTTGTCATTCATGTACTTGAATGGTGTACGGCTAGGAATCCGGATCTAGGTAAAATCTAGTGAAAAATAACTTACAGTCTGCGTAATGATTTATTAAATTTATCTTATGGCATGTCCTACCAAGTGAGGAATTTTACATGGTGATAGCTTTACCAGATTCACACTAATCTCCTTTGGTAATTTTGAAATGCCGGATGATGTAGTATATTTCACAGATTTTGTTTTATATTTAGATTTTATTTACACATATTATAACTTTGGTGCTGTCCACTGCAGATGATTTCTATTCAAATTTTCCCGCTAAAGTTGTTTTCACATAAAAAATAAATTCATATACAATAGACAAAAATATAACGATACTTAACTAAAAATGTACAATATGTATATTAAAGCTGCCCATGTACTGCAAATATGTACAATATGTATATTAAAGCTGCCCATGTGAGCAAGAAAAAACGAAAAGTCGTTTGTAGCAAACCCCTCCGATTTCGATAGTTCAAACCTATACAAATGGGTCTCGAAATTTCTGATTTTTGTGTACATTTTGTATAAAAGTTAATTTTATCGAAAACAAACCGTGCTATTTTGCCACCAATACTCAACCAAAAATTTAAAATCTATCATTATGCTTCGATTGTGGTGGGGATAGAAATGATCGAAACGAAAGTTAGCATAATTTTTGTTTATGTACTTGGTGGAGTCTACGGTTCATTGAACCAACGATTTGTTACGCTAATTCGTATTTTCTGTAAATTCACAGCTCACCTAGCTTAAGTTAGATTACACACAATAGAAATAATTAAATTTTAAATTTTTATAATTTATATTGGACTGTTTATCGGCATTATCTTATCAGTTTAAAATTTGTGTTGTTTTAAAATTGTTTTGTTGTATGTGTACTGGATATATCGTAACTAACGTAATGTAACCTAATTTATAAGCAGCAGTGCTAAGTATAAAAACTAAAATCAGTAACAAAAAATGGTTTTTAATGAATTTTTCTTTTCTGTTTCGCGATTTAGTTTTCAACGACCATTCGTCAGGTTCGTTCATTTCGGGTGTACCTAAAACCAATTGATTATTTTGATTTTTAATCATTTTCGTATCACGATTCAGAATGTATTCCAATACAATCGAGTGTTTCAATAAAATGGTTGTTGGTATACCAATTTTGAAAAAAGTTTTTTACTTTATTCCATTGCGAAATGGGAATATGGTTTTAGGATTGGCTGGAACAATCTATTACTTGGTACAATTCATTTGTTTGATTATTAAGTATTCGGTTGATCCATTCACGGCACAAGACAAAATTTTCTATGGCGTTATAATAGTTGTGTCGTTAATACACGCGGTCGGTTGTGCAACGTTTGTTGTTGGTATAGTATATGTATGGGTGCATTATAAATATTTATTATCGTATTATATTTAACAAAACGACTGATTATTGATTTATTTATTTGTTTTAGAAAAATTATTTTTTGATTTTTCCATGGCTGTGCAGTCACACACTAATGACAGTGGACATTATTATTTCTTATATGATAAATATGCCATCACCTGAAGTAATTTCATTCCTTTTTAATTACTTGTTGCTTCAAGCATACATTTGGCTTTGTGGTTACTCCATTTTTGAACGCGTGCGAACTCGAGGAATAGCGTACAGTGCTGTTACTGTACCAACGAGCTTAGTTGATAAATATAAAGATACATTTTCAACAGTTCAAAATTCAGACACTAATTTGTCTTCGGCCCGAACTAAATCTAAATGTAATACAGTTGAAATTAAAATACACGAACGTTTGAAATAAAAAAATCGAAAGAAATTTTTTAATGTTTTAGCCTAATTGACTTACACTTATATTCGCATATTTCGTTTCTGCTGTTAAATTTTTTACAACTGCAACGCTAAATCGTTGGTCAACCGTTGAAAAAAAAAACATTAAAATGTATTTTGTGCAAATTTATTTTAATGTGCGAAATACAAAATTAAAAAGCAATTAACAAACAATTTGAAAAATATGTAAAAGTGCTGACTGTATTTATAGACTGTACAATTTATAAAACATTAAAATGTCGTATATATTTACAGAAAATTTAAAAAAGGTTACAAACTCCATCATGAAGATTAAGTTTCAACTACACCAATCTAGTGAAAGCAGGCAAAAGTATTAATTTTCATCTACAACACAAACCGCCTCATTATTTCGTTTAACTCAACAGCTAGATTTTTCACAATAATTGTCGCACCTAATTTGATTGTCTCTTTGATTGTCCAAAACAGCCACTTCATTTTGTGCAGCAAGAATAGAATTAATTGATTTTATACTCGTTCAATTCGATCAATATCAATATTATATATCGGATCCCAAAATAATTTATGCATACTCCAGTTTAGAACGAAGACGAGAACAGTACAAACCCTTAACGGAAAGTGGATTACGAAAATCCTTGTTGACACGACAACCGAAGCCCAGCAAACTATTAGACTGGTCCAAGATGACTCCAAGACCTAGTCCTTAAATCTCGTCACTTTTCGAGCGGCTGATTATTAATGTGTTAAGGACGAGTAATCATCTTTCCTCTCCTGAACAAACTCGTAACCTTACATTTTTCTAGATTTAAGTATAATTTATTCATAATGGTCCATTTGTATAATAAATCTAGACCAATCTGCAGTTACATATGTACATTGGTGCGTCATAGTTACGATTTTTGATATTTTCATGTCAGTTACATAAAGCTCGCAGCCACACTATTCGAACATCAATGAATACGATAAACAGCACAGGTTCAAGGTGAGAACCCTGAGGAATGCCTGAATGAACTTCAATGGTTTGGAAATTCGAAAATAAATTCCATACTCCAAATCAGTCTAATTTTCCAAGAAGAATGTCAAACTGCGGTGCATCAAATGTTTTCGTAAAATCAGTAAAAATGGCATCTACCTAACTTCTATATTCAAACGCTTTAAATATTTTCGATGTTACAGTTAACATATATAGTGGTAGAACATTGTCGGATGTTGTTGAATTGATAATGAAGATTTGACATTAAAATACAGATAATTTGTTGTAATAAGTTCAAATAAATTAGGTATGGATGGTAGTATAGATATTCCCCGATAATTTTTGATGTCATAACGTTAACCAGATTTGATGATTGAGATAATGATTGACTTCTTTCATCTCGCAGGGAAAATGCCGTTCTTCAGAGAAGCATTGAAAATCAAAGATAAAGGCAATGATAATGACTTACTGAGATCTTTAAGAATACTTGAGGGTATATTATAAAAACACACCTATATTTAATTTTGGATATACCATTGAAACATATATCGTATACATTTTTAGCAGTTCTGTCATCCACAGTCAAATTATCTTCAAGATTTGAGATATAGCTTCTGTAGGCGAGTCGATGCTGATTATCGAAATCTCGACGACGTAACTGCCGAAATGAATTAATATAAAGTATATTATCACCATTTAACTTAGCAAGCTTGTGAGCTTTATTCTTCCTATTACTTAAATTGATCAAATTATTATTAAACTATACGGTGCATGGTTATTTTTCCGATTATAACTTTTAGGTACATATTTATCAAAAGCCTTAAATAGAACAAAGTAAAATTCCTCAACTAAAGAAAATTCATCAACCAAAAATTTGATCCCATTCCAGATTTTTTAAAAACATATGCAATCCAGAAATATCCGCTTTTTTAAAGTTATAATTCATCGTAGATTGTTTATGATTATTAAATTTGCAAAATAGCTGCAAACAGTCAAAATCAATTTCTAAACCATAATGGTGTAATCTCTCAGGCACAAATGGCGCCATTAACTTTGTAATCAAACAATAATTAGGATAATTCACAAATACTAAATCAAGAACTCGGCGATTTAAATTAGTGACTTTACTAATTTGATGCAAATCAAGCGATGACATTGAGTCAATAAAAATGTGTTCATCACCATTGAAAATATTGGTCGGGAAGACGTGGGACGGATTACTATAATCGGTGTGCCATATTATGCCAGGAGTATTGAAATCTACTAAAACACAAACTATGTCTTTCATATTACAATCCGCAACAAAATGGTGAATGTTATCACAGAGTTAATTATAAATCTCGTTAGCACTATGAGGTGGAACGTACATCCACCATGCATCGTATAGTATATATTTATCTGCCACAAATTCAAGATTCAATTGTAAGCCAGCTTCGGTAAGAAGTCTTACCAAACACAACCATTCGATACATTGCTCAAATTATGATATATACCATAATGACCAACGTAAAGTGTTTAAAGATATAACAGAATTTGTTACAGAGGACATATCGTTGGATAGAACATGGCTTGTGTCGTTTTCTTTTGACTTTTTAAAAAAATCTCAAATTTCATGTCCCAAAAGAAGGCGCATAAAAAATGTGATTTATTTTGATTTTTACGATTTTCGCCATTTTGAAATGCTAAATTTGCTACATATAAAACTTAACATAAAATTAAATTAAATTTAAGGCCGGTACGCTGCTGAAGTGAAATGAAATTTTCCATATAAAAATGACACAATTGGAATCGAAAATGAAAATTTCACCGCTGAATTTCATTTTGTAGTACGTAGTTTATGTAGCGAAATTAGTGTTTTCATATTATTAATAGATGTCTCTAGTTTATCTCTACACATTTTCACTGCCTTTATCTACCAGTGCCCCTATTCCGGCTCTATTAGAACAATAAAAGGTCACTCGGCAAAAAAGCGCAATTTTAATACTGAACCAAAAGCTAAACTCGCTGCTTGTGTGGAAAAACATCCGGTTATTTGAAACTTGGCTGACTAGGATCACAAAAACCCGAATACCATGGCAACAGCTTGGAAGGCGGTAGCAAGAAACATAAAAAAAATCGTTAAGGCCCGTCACTAGATAAAATTCTAATAAATTTGTAGAACATATAATTTATTTGTAAATTGTATACTTATTTCCAGTTGAAGAATGTAAAATAGCATGGAAGAGCGTAAAGGACAGTCGAAGATATCATGTGAAAACCTCAAAACGGGCAAAATTAGGCACTGATTTGCAATTGGATAATAACGGCAACATATACAGCCCATATCTGATGGAACATGAGGTTGATTGGGAGTTGTTGGAATGTTTGTCATTCTTAGAACAACAAAGAAGGCGGTAAATATCTGCGATTTAGTATAAACTATTCATCACCTAATGATTTGTTCATCACCTAATTCGATGGGAAACTTTGCCGACAAGAGTATAAACGTGATGGATGAAATACGGTAATGTTTTTTATAGACCACTTCACGCAAAAAAAAATTCACCATGCAGAAAATGGGAGCAATTGACCTCCAGTTTACCAAAACTTGTTTATATCAGATGTAAGAAGCCAGAAATTCCTCCTGAAAATCCACAAAAAGAATTTAAACATTATGCCTATTACCTATTCTTAGATTAAGTGTCTGCAAATTTAACGCGGGAGCAACAAAGCAAACTAAATTTGAAATTTATACAGTTAGCTTACGAGGCTGTAAATTCTTCAAAGGAAATTAATAAAACTTATACTAGTTGTTTAACTTAATGTTTTATATTAAAGAATAATTATACAAATTCGATTGTGTTCTTAATTTAAGAAAACCGCTTTAATCTGCCATGGTAAACGCCCAATGTTAGAATTAACGTATAGTATTTCAAATGTTCCCTTATTCGTGTGCCAATATTCAAATCACGACCAGATGCAGAGGAAGTCCTATTTGGTACTGAATCAACAAATTTTTGCAATTCGCATTCAATTAAATTACCTTCTTAACGTCAGTAGTTGTGTAATAATACGATTGTTGTTAAGCATCCTTGGGCTCAATCATGGTGATAATTCATTGTTCGACTTAGACACAGCCATTTCGATGTTGAAATCCCAAAAACATTTTCAACTACGCGATTTGGATTTCTTCTTTGGTGCAGAAGTTTCGATGATAAATTTTGTTAAGGGCAACGCATCATCTACCACGAAGTAAAAGGAAAGTTTTACTCCTGCAACATGGGACTTTTAAAGAAAGTTAAAAGAATCCTCAATAATTTAAAGGGCTATATGCTTCCTAACATGAAATATTGCTGATTTTTTAAAAAATTTCTATTTCCATATTCCCTCCCGATTTCATTTTTCAATTTTCGACATATTGCTGTGAAAACATTGTTGAAGATAGCGCCGATGTGCTGCTTACTGATATGGTAGCAAGTTGCTACGCAATAGCAAATTTTTCTTTGCGGGAATACTGTCGGGTCGAGTTACTTTCCTCGAATCTAATTCATCTTCATAAAGACGATTATCAAATTGTTGAATTGGCATATGAAAGTTTTCTTTCAAAAACTTGTTATATAATCATTTCTTCGAACTACAATGCAAATTAGCCTTTAGAAATGTTTTATACAGTTTTATAATTAATAAACCTAAATCTGTCGAAAAGCGTCTTCTTTGACAAGAGCTAATCTAAAACACAACAATACAGCCGCTTCTCAAAAAAATCAAAACAAACTCAAATATGTTGTCATAGACAACATGATGTTATACGCACTAAAATATTTACGAAACTGGTCAAACTATAATTTTTCACGTTAGATTTATCTTCCTATTTTTGGAGGCCAGTGAAAATTTCATTACACTTAAGCAGCTTCACTTAACATAAAAATTAAATTGCTATACGCACAATACACTTTTGATAATATTCGCACAACTCAAAAATAAATTATCGAATGATCTACTAAGATGTACATAAAAAATGTATTGATGTTTTTGTGTCAAAAGAAGACTACATTAGAGACTGACTTGGAACTGGTGCTGTTGAAAATGCATTATTCTAAACACGCAACAAAACCCTGAAACTAATTTTTCACTTATTTTTTATGGACGCCTTTGAAGCATTTTTACGAGTTCTAAGAGAATCAAAGTGATATCAATTGACATCTTCCACTATATATGGTTGCAAAACGTATTCCGGATACCAACTGTCACGAGGTAAAAACCATTAATATCATTAAATATCAATAACAGATTTTTTAAAATACAGCCAATCCAATTTTTGAAGAATAAAACGGAATGCCTTAATCATCCGATTATTACATTAATGGTACAACATGGATACAACTACACCAGGACCGCAAGTTCTGCATTACAAACTATTTTAATTTGTCATAAAAATTTTCTAGGGAATTAAAAATAAATACCTACAACTATTGTTGACTCGAATGGTAATTTCTACTTAAATATGGCCAAAGAGAGCTGATTCGTCTGAGATGAACCACGTTATGTTATATAAATTTAGTAGTGTGGAAAGTTATTTATCAAAATAGTGAAGTTAAAATTTTTGATATCTACAAAAATGAAGTGGAGTAGTGGAGAAATCATAATTTTTTTGGAAATTTTCCAATCCTTTGAAGTTTTATGGGAGATTTGCTGAGATTTTAAATAACTACTTGATTTAATTAATTTGAGTACATAGTATATCAACTATGAACGCAAACTTGAATTCAAGTACTTGAAATCGTTGTTTTCGCGCAAGCGGCGTACCTGCCCACAAATTTATAATGTTCTTCAATGCTTCTTCATCTCAATCTGTTTTGGATGCACCAAATGATAATCGGTGATATCTAACCCAGAGGATCATATAATCTGAAACTTTCTGACAACATTTCTCGCTTTGTTCGTCATCTGGTGTTGGTAATGGTGGTTTATTTTAAAGATAAACATGTCCGCGCTGAGGATGCCACAGAATACCTAACGCCTCGGTGATTTACCATTTTCGATGTTTATTCAGCATTATCCATCTCTAAAGATTCTAAAAATTCCTTGGAGTTCAACTGCGTTATCTAAATCCACAGCTTTCTAGTATTTGCACCTATCACAAGAGTAATACCGGTTAGAAGGTCTTATATTTAAAATTGACTTTCGCTGCATCTGAATATGTTACCTCATAATTTGTTGCCAACTCTTCTAAGGTGCGGTTGTCAAGGAATGGCACACATGCCGCTCCATAAATAGCAGTCTTACACTTATATGGACTTAGCTATTCGTGTGGATTTTTTCGCCATAAAATTCACTGGAAGTTGGCATCTGACGGATCTACCAGTATATTTCTATAGTATGTACTAAAGAAGTATTGTGGTAAGATCCGGCTAGAGCTTTGGGCCAGTTAAAAAGCAGTCGTTCAAGGAAAGTGCTGTAGTACCTCCGACTAGATCGTACGTTGCATTTGATCCAGACCAATGTATTCCCCTATAAACACTTTGTATTCCCGGTGATGGTCTGCAGACCTTGCTTACCTTTTTTCAATGGCGACCACGTTAGATTTGGCTATTACCAAGCAGTCTCCTGGTTCAGGACATGGATTTACGAATGGAAGTCGCACTATGAATCGTCCATCGGCCGATCTGGTGATGGTTTTTTCCAACATCACTTCACAAGGATACTCGTCGTTATTGCGCTTATCGTCTGTTACCGGCTCTTCAATTTTCCTTCATAATGTTGGAGTCTATCTAACATGCCGTTATAGTTCTGGACGCTAGTGCAATTTAATTCATCTTAGTTTATTTTACGTGCTATTAGCCAACCAATCATTGGCAAATCATTAAGTTTCATTTTCTGTTCTCCTAGCATATCCAAGAAGAATTCAGTGCCTATTAATACATCCACTGCGCTAGGTATGTTGAAATGTGGATCTGCTTAGTCTAACTAACATAATTTTTGCGATATTGATACTGTCGTCACTTGCAGGTGAAATGATTTTACAGTATACCATTTTGCCTTTAATCTTTCCTGTTTAGCTCGAAGCTAGGCCATATATGGATATATGTGAATATTTTCGTCGTCATTAGACCTACATAGGTGTTGCACATAAAATTCCGAAATAAACGATGATTGAGAACCGGACTCGAGCCTGGTTAGCATTAATTCACCGTTACTTCATTGAATATTTACCAAGGCTGTCGGTAAAATTGTTTTAAAAGACTTGTTTATGTCGTAGCCAACAGCCACTCTCTCCAATCAACATCAAAACAGCAATCAACAAGCAATGGCTTGTTGATTACTGTTTTGATGTTGATTGTAGAGAGTTTTCTATAGTAAATTGATCAGAGGCTGAAGCTACTGGGGATGGTGAATTTATTCTAGTGATTGTATTCTTGTTTGTTGTTTGTATAGGTTTGTTGATGGTTGGTCATTTGCTACTTGTAGCACTTTTAATTATTGATCACTCTGTAGTATCACTGTGTAATTTGTATAATTCTTACAATTTTCCATAATTTTATACCGTTTTTTACACATTCATTCTTTTGAATAATGGACACTTATACAACGGGTGATCCTGTTTATAGGCTATATAATTCCATTTATTGGCTTCAGTAGAATTAAATGACCACACATATTTGGGAACCGTTCCTGTTGGTTTTTTATTTGATACGCATCTCGTATCACCTCATCTGAAGTATTACACAGCTTCCTTAGGTCCTGAAGATTTACTTGACTGCAATTTCTTTGATCCAGAAACAATCAAATCAAACCAAATATTATGTGACCTTCGGTTTGTTATATCCAGCTTGAAATTTGGCCCAAGCTTCCTCATAATTTTGCTTGGTTAATTTGAAATGACGTATTAACGTAGCCGCATCCTCTCCTTATAAACAGTTTATAATTTGTAGTTTATGTCGATAAATACTTGTTGTTTCGTTTAATTAATACCCCTATTATGGTTCTCACCTCACCTCACCAAACGTCAAAAATGTGACTTGAAGTCACCGCCTTGAAATTTTGGTATTATCGTTCTCGCGGTGAGTCAAGGTGAGGTGAGTACAATGTACAAAATCCTCACCTACAATTTTTTGGTGAGTTCATGGTTTTTTTTTTTTTTTTTGTAACAAAACTATAAATAAAAATGGAAGGAAAGAGCACTTAAGTTTTTTTTTACAGATATATAATTTTTTATGGTTTTGCATGGAATTAATTTATAATATGGTGTACGTAATATAATTATAAAAAAAATTATTATGTTGCCCGGAAGGGCGAATGGGTCAGATTTATTTCCCAGAGATTTTCTAGTTTTAGTAATTTGGTACCTTGCTCCTCTTCAATTTCGCCATCAAAAAAAAAATCTACGCTGGTTATCATATTAACTATGATATAATTATTTAATTTAACTGTAATTAAATGTTTTCAATTAAACACACCCAAACCTATTTAATTATTTATTTATATAAAACGCAGAAAAATTAAGTTCTATACGCACAAAACCTTTACGTAAAACGTCAGAAATTTTCAAAATCCAATAATATCAACTTGATAATAAAGAAACAGATCAAATGACACGCAGCGCCGCATACATACTCTCACCAAAAAAGAGGTGAGAATCATAATACCAAAATATGAGTCGCACGACTCAGAGTGGTGAGGTGAGGTGAGGTGAGCTGCTTGGTGAGGTGAGAACCATAATAGGGGTATAAAGGTTTCTCAATTATATTTGCTTCACATTTTAGGGTGACTCAGAACCACACTTCAATCTTCTCCACAGTATGTTTTTATAAACACTAAATTAAAACAAAATCGTGTGGGTACTTCCAATTTTTCAATAATAATTCAAATAAAACTAGGTTGCGAATTTGTTTTGGTTAACAAAATAGAAAATGGGAGAAAAACAGGTTTAGACGTTTCATTTGATTCCTCGATTTTCAAAAATTCAAGCTACCCGTAGAAAAAAGAAAAACCAAAGTACATATAAATTACAACTTTTATTTTTTGTTTTTATTTAAAGTCTAGAAATTTCTGTTTTTTTTTTCTCATTTTATCTTATAAATCTAAAATATAGTTTAAGTTTTATTTAAATAATTTATTAGGTATAACATGAAAAGAACTATTCAAATTTAATAGTAATAATAAATTGTGTGTATTTTATTTTATATAATTTATAAATATTCAAATTTTATAGTAAATATCTACTCCTTTTTAAAGTGATTAATATTTTATGCATAGTATCCAGCTCATATTCCATTCTCACTTAAATGTTTTTAGTCAATAAATATAAATTATTATTTTATTAAATATTTTTTTTTATTTTTAATTTAACTTAATAAAAAAAAAAAAAAAATAATTCGATTTCGAATATAATTTATTAATAATTTACTCATCCATTTAAAAACTAAATTATCATTATTTATTTAATATGTTATGTAAATACCACAAAAATTTATTTTTTTAAAAAATGCTTTGGATTTTTTTTTTTTTTTGCTAATTTACAAATAATTAAATTTCATTATTTATACGAGTGCGCACATTATTATTTATATTATATAATTGTAATAATATATTTTTGTAAATTGTTAAACTAGCATATACATTAAAAAAAAAAATTATTTCTAGACTAATATAGCCTACAATTTTGTAATATAACAAAAATACATTTTAAAATTATATTAAATTAAATTAATAATAAATTATACAAAATAAAAACCCTATCTATGCACGTGTTAAATAATTAAAAATAATACCAGTGGTCGCAAAAAACCTGAGAATAAACCATTCACCACTTTGCAGCGTAAATAAACATGGTTTGTTAAATTTATGCAATATTTTCGGTTACATTTTTGTGCATTGAAATTTAAATTGTTAGCCCAGTGAGGACCAATTTTTAATTTTTTTTTATTTAATGCAATGAGATTTGATACGTTACATTTAATTCATATAAAATAAGACATAAAGCATGACCGGCGTTCTAATTTTCATAGAAGATCATAAACCCTTCAATACGAAAAAAAAAAAATATTTGTTATGCACAGTTTGTGCGCAAAAATGAGATTTCAAATTATTTTAAATCAAAAACATATTTTGAAACCCTTAATATTATCTAAATAATTTCCAATTGTTACAATCAAGCCTTACTTTCATTTGATGATTTTCTTATTTAAACTTTTCAATGAACGTTATGAAATATGCTGCTGAACATTACAATCACTCGACAATTAGGCGAGAATTTAAAATGAAAAGAAAGCCAGCCTGAAAGCCAACCAGGATCATAATAGAGTTCTTGATAATTTCGACAAAGTTTGCGGAAATAGTAAAATGTTGTACTGGAGAAATTGTCGCTCATTTTCATTTTACACAATCAAAAATATCCAATCCGAATGCATGCAATGATTAGGCTAAAAGTAAGTACTGAAAATCTATATTTGGTAAGTGTTGAACAGAAGCAGCCACAATATCGACAAATCCAGCGTTTGGCAAATTAATATTGGTTTGCATACATTGGATCACAAATTCGAATATTGGGATATTCACAAGATGCAGATTAAAATTGAAGCAATCATGATAATTGCACTGCCGAAAGATAACTCTGAGGTGAGAGCATATTGCGGCTTAATAAATTACTGTGGTAGATTTCTGAAAGATTCATGCGAACGTAAACAACACATCGTGTCAACAACACCGCAGCGATTTGTTGAAAATTTCATCGCACTTTTGTGTTCCAGCCAAAGTACTAATCAAAGGTGTTCATGCAGATTTTGCCAGACCATTTTTAGAAAAATATATTTTTTTTTTTTTCATTTTATTGCACGCATACAGCAATATCTCTGAATGGACGGTAACACTGAGAAAAATAATTTGTTGGCGTACGGTTGCATTAACTAAAATTCATCGATGGTAATATAATCGTAATCGACATAAAAAAAAATCTGTTACTACAAATTTCGCGAGATCGTGAGTACAAAATTTTAATCCATTGTTCACTTTTTAGGAGGGATTTATTAAACAAAACTATTCATAACACAGTGACTTTTAAACGTGAAAAAAAACATGGCTATAAAATAGTTATAACGTGAAGTAAAACAAAATTGTTAAAGTGAAGGTAAATTTTTCTTAATTGTACCTGCATAATGTAAGTAATCGTAATACTTCTACTCGTGTGAATGTGACGAAGTTTATAAGGGAATTAGGGTAGGGTTATTATAATTCGCTAATACTACCTGTACAAAGCTATTTTAACGTATTACCACAAAACTGGATTAATTTTCTTATAATTTTCAGAAATATTAGACCTAACGAGTATCCGGCGCTTTTTTAATAGCTCAAAATGGTTTCAATGAATAGGTGGATAAATAATGAATTGTGGTATGTCTACGGACCAGTTTGTGCATATGCCGGTCTTAGTGGACCGCCACCCTAACCTAAACCAACCTAACCATCAGAAATATTACCTGCACATACCTAAGATTTAATTTATTTATCAAACGTTTTATGAAAGGTCAGAACGGTCAAAAGCCTTCTGGCAAACTTTACAACGCTTTTTCGAACGTCAGCTGACCCGTTAAGGGTTCTAGGTGATGAAAAAGTATCCACAGCCCTATATTTACAACTATTTCCTATATTTAAATTGAGCGGCAACATTGTTTCCAATTTGGTAATTAAAAATCATTTTCATATCATAAGATAAGACATAAAATCTTTAAATCGCGATATTTCGGGAAATCAGATATATGAAAATATCTTCAAATAATGTGAAAAGACAAGGGATACATCTGTGAGGCAAATTATCGAAATAACGAGAAATAGTATCGAAAGTAAGTTACGACACTAAGAATAAAAAAAAATTGTTATATGCAATTTCATCTCGCTATTTACAATGAAGTACAAACAAATAACAACGTTTCTATCAAATTACCATAACCCCAAACCATTGGAAATTGCAGAATATTTTAAATTTCACCATCGAGTGCAATTGGAAGGCTAAACGATTCGAGATTATGAATCTGTACTGTGGAAGATGGCAATTACTTGCAATTTCGTGCGGAATTCGGGATCGACGTATAACAGATAGGTTATGGGAGCATAAAGATCTAACGCTTCAAAAAGCAGTCGAATTAGCAAATGCGATGGAAATATCGAAGTCGGACAGCAATTTAACACACAAGAATTTAAAAGTGTGCACTCCGTTTTTCATCAAAAACACAAAAACAAAGGGAGTGTGAATATACACACAAATGGCACAATTTCCAGGGACAATCAAAAGTCAACAGATGCAGTAGTAAGCAACACAGCAAAAAAATATTAAATGTTTTCGATGTGCTGGACCACATTATGCGACAAATTACAGACATAAGCGAAGTAACTGCAACACGTGCAAACAAAGTGGATATGGAAATTGACAGTGGAGCCGCCGTATCACTGATTAGTCATAGTGAATATATTAGTAAATTTAATAATGAGAAATTGAAATCATCGGATATAAACTAAGCACTTACAAAAATAATAATTTACAAATTGTGGGTTTGGCAGAGGTTAGGGTCGATTTGGTTGGTAAATCCAAGATACTTAAGTTGTATGTTGTGAAAGGCAGCAAGCAAACACGCGCTTTTGAGAAGAGATTAAAAGTTTAGTGGCGCAAGAAATTCTGGTAAAAGTAGACCACAGTGACTACGCAACACCAATTTTACCTGTGGTCAAGGCAAACGGGATAATTGCGGTGATATTTTGCGGTGATTTTAAAATAGCAATAAACCCACAGCTAGTGATAGACGAACATCCCCTACCATCTACAGACGAATTATTTGAAAATTTGGTCGGAGGCGAAAAGTTTTCAAAAATCGATTTGAAAAGTGCCTACCCGTAACGGGAAGTTCGCGAAGATGATTGACATTTCCTTACGCTTAGCACTCACTTAGGTCTGTATCGAAGTAAACGACTGTTTTATGGTGTAAATTCTGCTCCGGCCAAATGGCAAAGGAAAATAGAAAGTATTTTAACTGGTATCGAGGAAGTAGCAATTTTCATAGACGATATCCGAGCCACAGGGCCAAATGATTCAATACATTTTCAAAGACTGGAAGAAGTCTTTAGTAGATTATCCAAATTCCGGTTAAAAGTTAACCTGAAAAAAAAACAGAATTCTTGAAAGAAAAAATTGAGTATTGCGATTATGTGTTAAATAGTTCCGGCATTCACAAAGCAAAGTCGAAAATTCAGGCAGTGAAAAATGCTCCACAGCCCAGAAATCGTACCAAGTTGCAATCATTTTTAGGTTTGATAAATTATTATCACAGATTTTTCCAAAATCTAAGTGACATATCAGAACCGCTGCATGTGTTACTCCATAAGGGAAATGATTGGAACTGGAATGCCGATTGTGAAACTCATTTGAAAAACTAAAGCAAATAATGCATAAGTTTTTAGTACATTACTCCGATAAACTCCCCATTTGTCTGGCCACAGATGCATCTCCAATAGGGGTTGGTGCGGTACTTTCGCACATAATACCGGATGGAACGGAACGACCTATTCAGTTCGCATCGTAAACGTTGAACGAATCACAACGAAGGTGGGCTCAAATTGACAAGGAGGCGTATTCTTTAGTTTACGGAGTAAAACAATTTTTTCAATACTTATACGGTCGGGACTTTATATTGTACACTGATCATAAACCGTTGATCCACATTTTTTCGCCGTCAAAACCCCTACGGCACATGTCCGCAATAAGAATGCAACATTATGCAATTTTCTTGCAAGGATTTAATTATAAGATTAAATACAAGCGCAGTGAGGACAATGCGAATGCTGATGCGTTTTCGCGACTACCCATTCATTCGGAAGATGAAATTAAAATTGAAGAATCTGACATACATGAAGTTAATCAGATAGAAACTCTCCCTGTAACCATTAAAGAGTTGGCATATGCCACGGCAAACGATATTGCCCTGACACCATTATTGGAAGGATTGCGTAAATGAACGGTTATTTCTTATGTAGACCGGTTTGTTATTGATCAACAAGAATTCTCATTACAAAACGATTGTATAATGCGAGGATCAAGGGTTGTCATCCCTGAAATTTTGAAATCAAAAATATTAAATGATTTACATTTGGCACATTTTGGGAGTACACGGATGAAAAGTTTAGGTCGTAGTTTTTGCTGGTGGAGTAATTTCGATAGAGATATTGAAAACTTAGTGAAAAATTGTATTTATTGTTCAAAGAACAAAAATAATCCCCCCATCCAGTCAAACCATCATTGGGAATATCCCGTTCAACCGTGTGAACGGGATCCATGTGGATTTTGCGGGGCCTTTTTACCGTTGTTATTTTTTCATTTTAGTAGATGCGTATACCAAATAATGGCCCGAAATTCACGTTATGAAACAAATTAACACGGATAATACTATCAAATAGCTCAGAAATATATTTTCAATTTTTGGGTTACCAAGTGTGAAACGTCTGACAATGGCACTCAATTCGTAAATCCAAAGTTCAAAAATTTTTTGCAAACGAATGGAATTATACACAAGAGGTCGGCTCCATATCAGCCTGCGACTAATGGTCAGTCAGAGAGATACGTGCAGACACTCAAGATCAAAATTCGTGCCATGAATCCAAGTATAGGTGATTTGGAATTTCGGTTGGCACAAATTCTGGTTCACTACAGAATTACGCCTCATCCTGTTACAAAATTTTCTCCTTTGGAGTTAATATTTAAATGCTCAGCGAAAAATAAATTTTCAATTATGGTTCCCAAAGAAAAACGAGATAAAACCATCAGAAGTTATGAATTAGGTGATAGAGTGGCAGCGAGGAATTATAGTGGAAATGAAAAATGGAAATTTGGTGAGGTTGATGACAAAATGGGAAAATTACATTATAATGTACGGTTAGACAATGGTCAGAAGTGGCACAGGCATATTGATCAAATTTACGGAATAGGTGTTAAGGTTATCCATCCAATGATTCCGGAAATACATCATTACCAGATAGTGTTGTTATTGAATCAAATCTGGATCAAATCATTAATGATCATGAGCAATCTTCATCTACTCCAGATCTTCTAAAATCGAGATGCACGAGAAATGTGTTGAAACTCTTTACTCTCATTTTCTATAGATATTAAAGAAAGCAGAAAACCAAGAGACAAATACTATTGAAAACCATCTAATCAGACAAAAGTGACATTTGTAGGCGGTATTGTATTGTCAGCTTACCTTACTCTAATTGATAAAAAAGATACTATTTCCAAGATCCAAGCGGAGCAATGCTAAACTGCAAGGTAATATATTTGACTTTAAATATTTTGTACCGCCTGAAAGGTTCCATCACCTGAAATTACGTCCAGCAATACGTATATGTATGATGTCAAAACAAAGTATGACATAAATTCATTACGAGCTGTACATCAAAAATAAACCAACCAGAAGTGTGCGTGCTTTTTGATTAATTAAAATGAATTTAAAATGGTTTGTTTGTGAAGATAATTTTGGTTCCCCACCCCAGATCATTTCAAAATAGATCATTTATATTTAACCCGTTTTTACTGTGATATTTTTATAAAGAAACGCCTAAATTCAATCATACAATATTTTCAATTTCAAGTGAAACAACAAATAAATCAGATAATGCTGTAAATTAGTAATGCTGCAAATGAAGTACCCGTAGAAATACAGACCCATCGTTTTGTAAATGTAATTCAATCAATATAACTGTGATGTCAACTTAAATGGCATGCAAATAACAGGTATTAAAGAAGAACTCAATCTGATCTTGAGAATTTTAGTATATAATATACTGTCACACAACCTTTGATGAGGAATTTGCCATTTTGAATTACTTTTTATCTTTAAAAAAAAAATATTTAGAGTTAGAGATAAAATTATTTAACGATATAGTCGCCAACCAAGAGTTATCGACTGGAAAGCATTTTATAATATTCCATTCCCATTAGCATGGGAAAGTCAATATTATTTAGCAAAGATGGAGAAACGTTCTATATTTCTAGGAAATCTAAATGTAGCAATATTGGAGAAGCAACGTCGGACTTTAATACAGCAGAATTAGTTCCAAAAACCATCAATAGCCCGTTGGAACCAACTACGGCACCTGATCCGACCAATGTTAAATGAAAAGAATCGCCGAAGAAATGTACAAGCGAAATTCAAAGACTTCGAACCATTATGGTATGCCGAAATTGTTTTTAACGAATAACGATTATTAAAATATATGTGAAGCTTCCAGAATTTATATTTTAAAAATATCAATTCCACCTTGGTTAAATCTGGTCAAGGTGGAATTGAAATAAATATTTCGGATCAAATTAGGCACTTTAACGGGAAATTCCTGTTTTATATAACTTTTTGAGAAACATGACATTAAACAAAATCATCTCTAACCAAATAAGGTGAAAGTGTTCAAGTCGTGTAGAAATCTCGAAAACAAAAACTTATGACTAAACTCAATAAAGCATCATGTGAAATAAACGAAACTCCATTAAAAATGGAAAAATATTTTATTCAACAAGCTAAATTTATCGTCCAAGGCAAGAAAATTTACGCAAATGTAAGACAAAAAATAAAAAATTAGAGGAAATTTCGGTAATTTACACAATTAACATTCGACGAACATTAAATTAAGCAAATAGCTCAGTTGAGACTATGACGTTTGAAATTATTCAAACGCCATTTAAAATCGAGAATATTTCGGTAATAATAAGTATCGTATAGTTGTAATTAATGTCAAAGGCCAAATAATTTACGCTCATTCATGCGACGACATGCCATTCAAAATGGAGAAAATTTCGGTAACAAATTATTATCGTCGTTCAGGTAACTTGAATCGCAAACATAAATATGCCCAGTATATTACGATATAATCAAATAAAGTTGTCAATTAGACAAAACAGCTTTAATATTAATGCAAACTGACCGTTAGCCTAACAAGCAGCTTGCACTTTCTACGCCTTGGAATGTATAACAAGAGAAAAATGAGCCGCTGTAACTAACTTTTAAGATTGTAAGCTATTCTCCTCACGCTTTAGAAGGCCGATTAACTTCTGTAAGGCGATTTAACTTTTTGGTTAGAGAGAGAATATCGCATAAAGTTGAATATTCGGAACGATCATCTAATAATTTTATGAAGCATTGTTTAGATCATAATAAATATGATGAATAAAATAGAGTGAAGATTAGTAGCGGAAACGAGAACTTTAATTTTGTAGGGTTTACAAAAATTGCATTCACCGTTATCCCTTCAAGCTTATCACTTAGAGCTCACCTTAAACACTTGCTTAATTTTCAATAAAGTTTAATTAAAATTAAAATAAAACATTCAACAGTTTTTTTAAATTAATATATTTTCGACGTTGACTTATGCAGGTATCACCAGATTTTCAATAATGGTAACTTCATAAGTGGACGTCAAATTAAAAAAAAAAAAAAATTAATTGTTTTATAGTGTTTACATGAATTTTAAATGTTTGACGTTTGAATTTAAAGAAACTAAAACATGAGACTTAACTAGGCGTTTAAAATTAATAAAAATCCTTTTGAAATGGATCAAATTTCGGTAATTTACAATTAATATCCGACAGACGTTATATAACGCTTTTAAATAAAAACCATTATTTGAAATTAGCGCAAGACCTAATACATATAAACAATTTATGACAATTAAATTATAACTCAAATTTAAATATACAAAAATGTTCACACTTCGACACTTCAGAGCTTATCTCCCCAAATGAAGTTTACATCCAAGTGGTGTTCAAGTCAGATAGCATCGAAGAGTAAGAAAATGTGGCGTTTGAAATTAAACAAATGACACATAAAACCGAGAAAATTTCGGCAACAATTAGTATCCTACGGTAGCGATATTGTCGAAGGAAAAGTGCTATTTTCCCAATCTTGCGAGAAACTACTATTCAAAATGGAAGAAATTTCGGTAACAAATTACCATTTTCTTAAAACAAATAAAAACGAATTTATGTAACCTTACATACCAAATTCGTATAATGGAGCTTTTGAAAATTTTATTAGAAAAGTGAATTTGCAAATATAATTTAAAGCTCTAAAATTCGGATAGATAGATGATCAAAACCTATTTCGAACAACTACAATTTTTGACAAGTTCTGACCTAAAAATTTTTGATAGTTTAAAAAGCTTTTAGATAAAAAATTATGAAAAATTGTTACTATCCCAAATCTATTCCAAAATGAAAGTTTAAAGGAAAAATAGAAATTAGCAATTTAAATAAACAAGTTTTAACTCCTAAACTAAAAATTCGTAAAAATCAAATAAAAACTCAAATTTCAAATACTGACCAGTTGACCTTTCTAGCCCTTAATTCTCAATAAGCTAGCGGATTTTAACCTGAAACTAAGTTCACGTATCACAGAACTTCAATCACGTTGTAGTATATGAAATTGTTGATTTAACATAACACAGTCGTGTACAAGAAAATATGGCGTTTGAAATTAATCAAATGCCCTTAAAAATCGACGATATTACGGTAACAATTAGGTAGAAGTATCGTCACTCTTGAGAGGAAACGCTTGGATCAAATGTAAACAACAAATTCCTTTCTGACATAACGTGTTACGTTAAAATAAGCAAATATGTTTGTAAAAAGTTATTTTTGTTGAAACCAAAATCATATATGCTAGTCAGACAAAAAATAAAAAAATAGAGGAAATTTCGGTAATTTACATTCTTACATTACCAAGTCGATTACGAAGTCAAAGTTATATATTTTCCGAAGCAAAATTTAAATGTTTTTTTAACAGGCTTTAAATTCAATCTATCGACCAATACTCAAGTAAAATAAGCATTTTGTATAGAAGTCAAATCCTGAATCAAATTTAAAATTAAAAACACGAAATATATTGAAAAAATTATTACCTCTGAGGTTCTGAACAAAATATTTTAATAGCTTGAAACTTTCAGTTCAGCTTATTTCCTCAAATTAGGTATACAAATGCTCAAGCCATTTAGTATCAAAGAACAAAAAAATGTGCCGTTTGAAATTTTAATGATACCATAATTCAATATCATATTAAATCGCAAGTCTTAGTTTAAACATAAAATAAATTCAATTAAGAGGAGGAGGAATGTCTTATGATTATAATAAGAATAAATTCGATGTATTATATCACAAGGGGTTCGTATTCTAATAAAATCTTGAGATAACCAAGAAATAATGTACACGTTGTAACTTACACTGTGCAGTGTAATTTACACAGTATAAGTTACACTTCTAGATCTTTTACGTATTGCGCGATACAATCCAATTGAATTTTCATATATCTTTATGAATGGCCCACGATATTTTTGACTCTGTATCATAAGTAATTATCCGAGTATCGAAACGTCAAGCTACTCTCGAAGTTCAGGAGAGCGTTATTATGAAATACCTATTAGTTACGGTAATCAGTCAACGTTTATGATAGCGTAAAGCCGATTAATTATTCATTATGGAAAAGAGATGGGTTGTTTCACTGTATGATGGGCTCAATGTATTAAATGGATGGAAAATGGTGGTGTCCTCATCCAACAATTCATGATAGTATCCCCTTGTATAATGAAACCTGCTAAAGAACTTGAATATAAGTATCGGGATGCGGCTGCTTTAGCAAAAGTTAGGATTATACTCTAAACATGATGTAGGAAAATTAAGACAACAACTCATGTTTACAAAAGAAACAGAAGAAGCACAAAGCCAGAATCAATTTCTTGCAGTTAACAATAATAACGTTCAGGTTATCTATTCAAACAGTATAAAAGTGATCGCCCAGCGCGCTAACATTAAATTTTTTTTTGGTTAGAAGCTGTTTGCAAAAAACTTTAAATCCAATGTAGTTCAAAATATAATTACTATCCAAAATTAGACCAAACCCAATTCAAATGAAAACAATTCAAACAACAAAGTTCAAAAGAGGTTTAGTCCAGATTAAGGCGAAATTAGATTAATTCCAACCAGAACGCTATATGTTGAGAATTTTGTGTTATTGATTTATTGTACGCAGAAAAATTCAAGATCTACCACCATACCTACCGTATTTTAAAAATTTACTTAACACAATTTAATTGGCATTTGAATTGGCATTCAAATATTCAAAAAACCAATAGAAATTCCAAATAGCATTTTTCCATTTATTGTACTCTAATGAGCTAACAGATGTTAATCTGAAACTCTATTATGGCGTATACTAAATGTCATGTATAGTGCACCTTGATGTTAATTTATCACTTCAATTCATTTCTGCATAAAAGGGTTCAAGTCGTAATTGCGACAAAATAAAGTGCATAATATGGCGTTTGAAATTAATCAAACGCCATTTAAAATGGAGGAAATTACGGTAATAATCAGGTATAACCCCTGTACACGTATAGTGTTAAAGCTAAAATGATTTATGCGAGGAAACGCTCAGCGCAGCCTAGAACACAATTTTAATTCTGATGAAATACCTAATGGTAAATAAATTTACGTGCAAACCTTACACGCTAAATCTAGCGATTTTAAGTTTTGTGGATGGCAAAATAATCTACGCCCAAAGTCACAAAATAACGAAATATTGGAGGAAATTTCGGTAATCTACGATTAATACCAGATAGATTTGTTCAGAATTTATAAAAAGCTTTAAATTCAATGAAGTTCAAAATATATTTATTATCAAAATTAGACCAAAAAGAAAATAAAACCAATTCAGACAAAAAAGTTCAAAAGAGGTTTACTACCGATTAAGGCGAAATTAGATTAACTCCAACCGGAACGCTAAATGTTGAGAATTTTGTGTTATAGCTTTATTGTACGCAGAAGAATTCAAGATATGCCATATTGTATTTTAAAAAGTTTACTTATCTCAATTTAATGTTCAATGTCATAGAACAGCGTTCAAATATTCAAAAATCTAATAGAAATGTCAAATAGCACCTTACCATTTTTGGTGCTCTAATGAGCTAGCTTGATGTTAAGTTCGAACATCAGATGGCATGTATCACGATCGCGGTCTGTTTAACTTATTACTTCAATTAATTTGCGTCAAAATAAAGTGCATAATACGGCGTTTGAAATTAATCAAACGCCATTTAAAATAGAGGAAATTACGGTAATAATCAGGTATAGCCCCTTGTAAACTTATAGTGTTAAAGCTAAAATGATTTATGCGAGGAAACGCTCAGCGCAGCCTAGAACACAATTTTAATTCTGATGAAATACCTAATGGTAAATAAATTTACGTGCAAACCTTACACGCTAAATCTAGCGATTTTAAGTTTTGTGGATGGCAAAATAATCTACGCCCAAAGTCACAAAATAACGAAATATTGGAGGAAATTTCGGTAATCTACGATTAATACCAGATAGATTTGTTCAGAATTTATAAAAAGCTTTAAATTCAATGAAGTTCAAAATATATTTATTATCAAAATTAGACCAAAAAGAAAATAAAACCAATTCAGACAAAAAAGTTCAAAAGAGGTTTACTACCGATTAAGGCGAAATTAGATTAACTCCAACCGGAACGCTAAATGTTGAGAATTTTGTGTTATAGCTTTATTGTACGCAGAAGAATTCAAGATATGCCATATTGTATTTTAAAAAGTTTACTTATCTCAATTTAATGTTCAATGTCATAGAACAGCGTTCAAATATTCAAAAATCTAATAGAAATGTCAAATAGCACCTTACCATTTTTGGTGCTCTAATGAGCTAGCTTGATGTTAAGTTCGAACATCAGATGGCATGTATCACGATCGCGGTCTGTTTAACTTATTACTTCAATTAATTTGCGTCAAAATAAAGTGCATAATACGGCGTTTGAAATTAATCAAACGCCATTTAAAATAGAGGAAATTACGGTAATAATCAGGTATAGCCCCTTGTAAACTTATAGTGTTAAAGCTAAAATGATTTATGCGAGGAAACGCTCAGCGCAGCCTAGAACACAATTTTAATTCTGATGATATACCTTAATGGTAAATAAATTTACGTGCAAAGCTTACACGCTAAATCTAGCGATTTTAAGTTTTGTGGATGGCAAAATAATCTACGCCCAAGGTCAGAAAAAAACGAAATATTGAAGGAAATTTCGGTAATCTACGATTAATAGCCGATAGATTTGTTCAGAATTTATAAAAATCTTTAAATTCAATGAAGTTCAAAATATATTTATTATCAAAATTAGATCAAGAAGAAAATAAAACCAATACAAAAAACTTCAAAGAGGTTTAGTACAGATTAAGGGGAAATTAGATTAACTCCAACCGGAACGCTAAATGTTGAGAATTTTGTGTTATTGCTTTATTGTACGCAGAAGAATTCAAGATCTGCCATACAGTATTTTAAAAAATTTACTTAACTCAATTTAATGTTCAATGTCATAGAACGGCGTTCAAATATTAAAAAATCCAATAGAAATGCCAAATAGCACCTTACCATTTTTGGTGCACTAATGAGCTAGCTTGATGTTAAGTTCGAACATCAGATGGCATGTATCACGATCGCGGTCTGTTTAACTTATTACTTCAATTAATTTGCGTCAAAATAAAGTGCATAATACGGCGTTTGAAATTAATCAAACGCCATTTAAAATAGAGGAAATTACGGTAATAATCAGGTATAGCCCCTTGTAAACTTATAGTGTTAAAGCTAAAATGATTTATGCGAGGAAACGCTCAGCGCAGCCTAGAACACAATTTTAATTCTGATGAAATACCTAATGGTAAATAAATTTACGTGCAAACCTTACACGCTAAATCTAGCGATTTTAAGTTTTGTGGATGGCAAAATAATCTACGCCCAAGGTCACAAAATAACGAAATATTGGAGGAAATTTCGGTAATCTACGATTAATACCAGATAGATTTGTTCAGAATTTATAAAAAGCTTTAAATTTCCATATTAAAATAAGACTCAATCAAAATAATCAATTTGTAGAAATTTAATTTTAACTCAAATTTAAACAAAAAGTAATTTTCATACATGGGTCTTCTTGACTGTTCAGAACAGGGGGAGGTTCGGTAACAATTATTTACCTAGGATAGCCGTGTTGTCGAAGGAAAGGTGCTGTTTGCTCAATCTCGCGAAGAAACGCCATTTAAAATGGAGGAAATTAAGATAACAAATTATAATTCGATACAACAAGTATCGTCGACGGCAAACTCATTTATGTCCAATCTTTCACATTCATAAAACATATAAAAAATTATTTTTGGGAGCCTTACGTAAATGCAGGTACTTCCTTCTTACTACCAAGTTCTTGCCTTGGTTTCGCCTTTTCTTATTTACTTGAATAAAAGTGCTGTGATAGATAGTCACAAACCTATTTCGAACAACTATAATTTAATAACCTCTGACCTAAATATTTTCATTAAATCAAAAAGCTTATATAGTAGCTTTGTTAACTTTTACTAAAAATCTTCGAATAATGTGATTCTCCCTTACTTTCCCTCAAGATTTAGAGAGCCGGCTACTTACTGAACCCTACTGGGAATTTATAATATACAGGAAAAAGCTATCACAAACTTCTATGGCAAAGGCATCCAAGAGCATAAAGCCAATAGCTGTCGGGAGTACAGATTTCAAAATTTATTCTACTCTTCTGGAAAACATATTTTCGCATCAAAGCCGAAGTTCTCACATTAAGACTAATACAAGAAAATTTTATAAACTTCAGCGACATCATTTGGAACTACTTGAACTAAAGCGTTAACGTTAATTAGAAAATTGGTTTTTCCTCGATTTTTAGAATATCGCTTTGTAAAATCTACGCTGCTTTGACAAGACTCCAGCTTTTTCCAAAGAATACACAAGTTTTACTAAAAGTTGATATGAAGCTTCCTTCGATTGAAAGTTAGAGGCTTTACTTATTTAAGGCTAGTGTAGATTGAGAACGAGCGACCAAAACGAAATTTAGTTTTCCACCAAATTAGTTTAGAAAATTGTTAAAATAGTGAAAAACGGATCGGATTAATTAATGATAGTTAAAATATTGTGTAGAGTAAAATTTTAAAAATTTTAATTCAAAATTTCAATTTATTAGTTTAAATTAAAAATTATCAACGATAAATTGAAATTTTCTTTGATATTTTAGCTATCGTTAATTAAAAACATACGTTTTTCACTATTTTAATAATTTTCTTACATAATTTGGTAAAAAAGGAAAATTCGTTCTCGTCGCTCATTTTGAATTTGTTCGCGCCTTGTTCCCGCTCACAAACCATATTTTAAGCTTTTAATGGCCCATTTGCTACTCAGTTGGCACAGAATTTTTTACGATAATTTCCAATATCAAATAAAGTTTAATATTCGTAAAGTTGTACCAATTTTGCTTTATTAAGCTTCAACCACAGAAATCATTGAAATCCAAATATTATGAAATAAAAGATATCAGTTAAGTGTTTAGAAATTTTCCGGAGCAAAATACAGAGGTTTTTAAATTAAAAACTTTTGTAATTGTATTGCAGAGAATTTTAATTAACATTTGTAAAAACCTGTAAATTCAAAGAAGTACAATTTATAATTAGTATCCACAATTCGAACAACTCGTACCATCATGGATATTAAACCAAACCTGGGAATATTTTTACCGGCTGACCTCCCAAATTATACTTTACACATTCAAATATTCCAGTCACATACTATCGATGAGGAAGAATATATGGCGTTTGAAATTAAACAAACGCCAAAATGAAGAAAATTTCGGTAACGACTAGAATCCTACGGTAGACGTATAATCGAAGGTAAGAAAATTTACGCGATACCCGCTCGTTCGATCAAATGAATTTTTAATCGAGAAAATTTGATAATAAATAACATTTCAATGCAATATCTAATTAGCAATATTAATCTAAATTAAAAGGAGATTGTAGAAAATTTGTACATACTAAACCAATAATGATATGCTTGTTCACATTAATGGAGGACGGTCATGAACCAAGTTATTGATGAAGTTTTCCCAAGAATAGAAATTCTTTAATTTTAGGTAGAAAGTCAAAACTATATTTAGTAAAACTGGCAAATTCTAATTCCTACCAACCCATAAAAAGGATAAATACAGGGTAGTAAATAATAAAATTTAAAGGCCACGGTAAGCAATTACATAAATTTAATTTAATGATGAAAATATCATTAAAACAAAAAGTTCACTGTAGGAGGCTTTCTATGAAAAAATAAAAAGGCTTTCAAGTAATTGTGTTGAAAAAAAGTTAAGATCGAAAGAAATAGTGCAAAATTTGTGACGTATACAAATCATTGTCCTGCAAATTAGAGGAATAGAATGTGGAACTTTCATTTCCTAATAAGGAGAAACAAATGATGAAAGGAGGAACATAAGATTTTTAACCATCTGGACTCTATCTGGCGCCCCGTTACAATATCTTCTCAAACATTGCACAACGGTTTTAAATAGCATCAAAGCAAATATTATTAAATAAACTTAACGCAGGAGGCTTTCTAGAAAAAAAATCGAAAGACTTTGAAGTAAAAGCTTTTACGGTTTTACCAAATATGGGTTCTAATAGAATTTTAAAGACTTTCAATTAAAGAAAGTTCACGATAAAGCTGTAAGCAATTATTCATAACCCCATTTCTATGGACATATTATTAAGCTTACATTTTTTCCATGCTTTAGGTTAGATGGCTTATTCTAGTCAAACTGTGATAAAGTGAAATGGTAAGTTACAATATTTATCTGATGTCACATTTATCGTTGAAGACAATTTTACGCGTGCCATAGATTCCCTAAGCTAAAGTTCAATATAGAATTTATCATTATATGCTAAAATTACCGTCGTCCTCAAATAAAGGAAATATTATTAAACGAAACAACTTATCGTAAGAAGCTAATCTAAAAAAACGTTCAAATTTTACAATTTCATTAAAGAGGATTTAATTAAGAATTGTTTAAAACATTTCAATTTAACGAAGAAATGTCAGCTTTTTTCTATCCTCAATAAATGTCCAACTATGTGTTAACCAAACTTTCAAAAAAAAAAAAAAAAAAAAAACACCTGATCGTTCCTAGCGCCGTATAGTGTATAAATTAAGAATCAAAAAAGAATTTAGAATGAATTAAATACCATTTCAAATTGATTGTGCAGATATCGAACAACTCAAAGATGTGAATGCTCACTCGTACGAGCTTATGAAACAAATATAGCAAAACCTATGTAGTGTTTAAATCATTGCAAATAAATTTAAATTGGAGTAAACATTGGTAATAAATTACTAATCGGTGTAAAATTTATC
Source organism: Tipula vernalis (assembly GCA_958295665.1). Taxonomy (NCBI): domain Eukaryota; kingdom Metazoa; phylum Arthropoda; class Insecta; order Diptera; family Tipulidae; genus Tipula; species Tipula vernalis. The sequence continues at coordinate 372,112,627 of OY282558.1, forward strand.
GCCCTTACCTAAAGGTTAATTCGGCCCTCTCCTACGTGTCAATTGAACAAATAGAACAGTTAAAAATAAGGAAAGCAATACCATCAGTTGTTGATGATTTTTAAAAAATTGTTAAAAGAACACACTCATAACAAAATTTTATTTATTTAAAAAATTATAGTTTTAAATTAATTTACCCTGGTCAAAGACAGTTAAAATACTAGAAGCAACAAGATAGTACCAATGGGTACAAATATCATTAGTACATTTCAAATGTGCATGCACACTCACTTGAACTGATCAAACACATGCAGTGTCTCTGCTTTAAATTGGAGGAAATGTCGATAACAAATGAATCGTCCGAACGTTCATGAATCATTTTAAACCAAGAAGACTTCATTCAAATATCATAATTTTATTAAATTTCAAAATTAGATCCTTTTAGCATTTTTAGAAAAAAATATTTCGTACTTATTAGTCGAAAAAGAATTATTCTAATTTTGTTATAAAAAGTATGACTTCTCAAAATCATAGTTTAAGATCGAACTTTTTTTTTTAAAGTTAGTTAGGATTTGCGAACAAACGATAAGGCAGCTTAATTAAGGCATACATTTGTAGAACAATATAGAACAAAATGATTCTAACCGAAGCAAAAAAAAAACTGCAATAAATGTTCGTTCAAGGCCATAAATCGAAAAAATACACCTAGTAAACCTGTCGAAAAGAAAAGAATAAAATTTTTGTGAGATATTACCAAGAAGGAAGATTAGAAACATTGCGTAGCATGAAAGGGCGGCGAAAGAATTCTTCGCCGGACGAAAAATTTATTTTACGAGAAGTTTCTAAAAATCTAAAGCTATCGATTCGTGAATTAACAACGCTAATGTATTAGTTTGATAGTATAAAGTTTAATCCAACAACTTATGTTCGATGTTAAATATGTAAAATTTCAAGGTCAAAACCAAATGGTGAAGGGTGCAATGAAAGGAACTTTGGTTTTTATTGAAAGCAATATGAACAAATAGATGACTTAAACATCCTCAAAAGCAATTTAGAGGATTCTGCTCGAAGAATGGGAATACAAAATATGTTTGTATTCTGGAGTTTGGCTACTGTGCAATTCCCCTAAATGACTGCCCTAACTCTACTCTAAAGTTGTATCTACCCAATCGTAAATCTTTGAGAACTTTTAGGCCAAAGACTAAGAGTCAACCACACCTTTAGAACAAAGTTCAACAAAAAAAGGCAATTCTGGAAGAATGGCAAAAAATTGGTACGGCGGAAGATACCAAAATTTGGGAGAGTTCATCCAAAAAGGGTTGAAAAAAAAATCGAATTTAGATTATTTTTGTTACTGTTACTAAGTTTCTGATGTAAAAATTAGCTAAACCTATGAATTGTATGTTCTAGTAAATCTGTATCTTTTAAGATGAAACTCCTCAAAATAATCGTGTCGTATACACTGAAAGCTCTCGACTGTATGTACATAGGAAATGAAAAATATTTCACAACTGGTGACGAAATATTCATTTCAACAGCAGTTTATGCATACCTGATTTACAAAAAAAAAATTGAATGTTACATACACATAATGAGGCATTTCGTAACTGGTTCCATAAATAGCTAATTAATCCCTTTCAGAACGCCATCGTTTGTGCGTGTACTATATTTTCGCTAAAATGGTTGACATTTAAGCTAAGCTGATTTTTATGTTCAAAATGAACCCGTTCTGAAATTTTTATTTTTTGTACCATGTTCTATCATACGGTAAATTTTAAATGTGAATTTTTTTGCAAAGTGGTCTAAATAACAGTCTAAGGTGAGACATTAATTCTCATAAAATTTCAATTTGGTAATATTTTTTGTGTTGAAGATATGACCAGTCAAGCCAGTCGCTTGACTTACCCGCGCTATAATAAATCCGACATTTTCGGTACCCTCGTTCCATTACGTTAAAATTTTTTCCAAAATCTTATTTTATGTAAATTTTTGCACTGTTTTCAAATATAATATTAGATTTTATCAAAAAAAATTATTTAAATCTATTATAACCGATTTAGCCGTATCCATCTTGAAACGAGCAGTCATGTGAAACTAACGTCTTTGATCGGCTCTAAAATAAAGTATTAGTGATTTTTAGGCAGTTTAATTCATCGTATATCTCGCCGTTTTGTTAGGCGGTACCAAAAATTCATATATAAACAACTAAATATAGGAGAAGAAGCGAAAAATAAAACTCGAAATTATAAATTTTAAATTTGTTCACTGACGCCTAGTTGACCTTCAAATGGCCTTGACTTTCAGGGTCAAGGTCACCAACTTAGCACCTTATGTCTTGATGCCAAGAACTGCTAATTGAGTTATTCGCCATTAAAATGCATCATCCGCTGGTTCAACTTGAAAATATTGGGTCAAAAATGAGGGACAAAAAAATAATACTTGACCTTCAATTAACCTTAAATTTAGATTTCAAGGTCAAACTTAAGTTCAATAATCGATTACCCCCTTATATCATATAAGTTTTATTTAGGTTCTTTTTGATTGGCAGCTTTCTTGACGAAATATTTGAGTGGCTCGTTTAAAATGGGGACACCCTCTATATGGAACTACTTACGAGTATATCATTTATATTGTTGAGATATATACATGGTCGGTTTAGCAAACTTTTCTTCGGTAAAATCTAAACGATGACTAAAAATTTCATAGTTTCGCTCTCTAAACAGTGACGTCACGCTGCCACTCGGCTCAAACATAGTTGAACTCTTAGACTAGCAACACCCCGAGATATATGTTTATCCTCTTTAATTAAGTAAAAGTCAATAAAAGATTGTTTTAGAGTCGACCAGAACCGTTAATTATACATGCCTGCTCGTTTCGAGATTGGCACGGCTTATTTGTTCAGTTTTTCCATTAAAAATCCTCATTTCTTCTAAATAAATTGGTTATAACTTATTTAAATCAAATTTTTTATGAAATCTAATCTTATATTTGAAAAGAGCAAAAAATTTCACATAAAAAATTATTTTGGAAATTTTTTTAAAATATTGAAAGGGGTCACCGAGATAGCATGGGTAAAAAATACGTTTAATTTGAAGCTTGTTATGTTATGTTAAATTATCATTTAGATCACTATTTAATAAACTTCATGAGGTCGACGAAAGGGGCGTAAAATCACGGATTTTGGAGGTTACTCTTTAAAGTCGACGTTTCGGATCAGACAAATATGTCTGCCTATGAGAGCCTCTCTAATCACTCCAATAATTATACTGTCCCGACACCGCTGAAGTGAGGTCAGCTGTTTATTATGGGGTACTATTTGACCATCGATCGTTTGTCAACTTAATAGCTCCTTCTTGAAGCACTAGTTTGCACAACGTGATTGGCATTTCAATATCCCTTTTGCTTTTTATAGTAAGGGCCATGGTGCCACGTCGAGTCAGCTCAACTACTTTCATAGTCCTTGTAATATTGAAATGCCTTGGCACACATATTAGATGCGGTTTGAACTGATCTGCCATCTCGGTAAGAGATGTGAGACAGTTCTGACTACTTTCGACGTGAGAAGGTGTGATTGAAGCGCTTAAAATACGAATATCACTAGCCAATATTACAATATACCTAAGCTGGTCTACGACTATGGCAGTTACTTTCGCTTGGAAAACGCTACAATAGTCGGGGTTTGAACAGAAAGTAAAAACCGACCATTTCTGATTCTCAAGAAGATTTCAAGTCAATTCCAAGGAGACTGGCTACGAAAAGGAGAAAAATGCAAAAAAATTGAACATCGTGCTTTCATTAAATTCTTTGTGAAAAAAGGTTTAAGGGATATGTAAATTTATAGTGAAGTGGAAATTGTGTTAGTTGATGCTGCTCCTTCAAAATCAATAGGCTACCGAATTTTCTCACCTATGATCTTCGTTCGGAAAGTCAAAAACTGCTACTGCCTAAAAACGACTTCTACTCCTACTATTTTAACCTTTTTTCACAAAGAATCGAATAAAAGCATGAGGTTAAATTTTTTACATTGTAAAAAAAAAAAATACAAAAACAGTCTACTTTAATCAGCTGTTTAAACGAAACTATTTGACAGATTGACTTGAAATTTCGTATGCACTCATATGAAGAGTGAATGCGTTTAATTTAGTTATAGACGTATTTCTAATAGTAATATAGGTGGCTCTTCACGAACTTTTTAATTCAACTACATAGTACCTAAATTTTCAAAAGCTTTGGATATTTGTGAAAATGTTTTGTTTCTTTTTAAGCTTCAGTATCCCACAATATGCAAATTACTAAGAATTTTTATTCAAGAATACGTTAACAAAGGTTGAACGCTTTTTTAATCAGCTCCTTCTATTTTTAAATTTAAATTTGCTCAAAGCGATTTCACTAATTCCTGTAAGTAAATCATTTTCGTTTTACCTCCAAATTATTTAAAATTACAAGGTTTTTCTCTGGGTGTAGTACAAATTAAGGCTCAGTCTTTCAGATCTTTGAATTAAATAGAACAGAAATTATTGAAATATATAAGTTAAGATACAATAAGTTTCAAACTTGGTTTCAAAGGAGAATGAAAAAAAATATTTTTAATTGGAAGCTTTCAAATTTTAGATAAGAATTTTTGCAATTTTATTTCTGCCAATTTATTAAACAAAACAGGATGTAATATTATCCTTGACTCCAAATGCACGTGGAAAATATAAGCCACGGACTCAATTCAAGTAAACTAGTTAAAAATATTGTAAACTGCAAAAAATCAAATCAAAAACCTCGAAAAAGCTTTTTTAATTTAATGTCAATTTACTTACTCTTATATTGGCAATTGCAATATTTATCGCACATGATGTACATCGTTGAAGGCAATCCTAGGAACCTAATGTTATTCATTAGCTTCTGTTCAAGCTTTACGACGTGATTTGAAACGTATCGTTTAAGTAAAACCTGTCACAGACCTTTATTCCATTAGTAGTTTGGGAAATACCTACGTTAAATTCACCATCGTTGAAAAAATAAATAAAGATAATTTTATTATTAGAAGCAACATTATCGTTAGACGCTGTCTAGGGAAAAATAAATAGATTTTCAAATAGAAGTTTTTATAATTGTACTAAAGAGGATTTATTTCAGAATAAATATAAAAAAGTTTTAAATTTATCGAAATTCTATCGAAATACGCCATTCCTAATTAGTGCTCTTATATATGTAGCGAATATCTCAAAAATGTGAATGCACACTCGATCGAACTCATGAAGCAAATATTGGAAAAATTATGTTCAAGTCGTACTAGAAGCTTTTTTAGTTTTTAGTCAAAGCTCATGCAACTTAATAAACTGAAAAATTAACGCTCTAATTAATTAATAATTGCTTGCTTTTTGTTCAAAGGTCAAAGGGACACAAAGGGATAAATTTGGTCAATTCAGGCCCAAGTTTTATGATATTAAGTTTTCAAGTTTTCAATATTTTTATTTTGAATACAGACTGGGATCTGAATCGACCAAATTTATTTGGTGCCTAGCCCTGCTTAAGCTTTAGCAAAAAGTTATATGTTATAATTTTTTGAAAGCTTTTCAAAACTAATATTTCATATCAACATAACTTCTCAAATTCCACAAGCTTTTTAAATATCATTCACTTAAGATAATGAAAACAATCGACTTGAAAATCTAAAGTCAAATATATTCAAGTAATTTCAGTAATTTTCAATTGCATCGAGGTGTTATCGAGTATGATCAGAGCCTTCTAGAGTATAGAGCCATAATCTTAATGACGTATTTTTAGAAGCTTTTTTAGTGGTATAACTTTTCACTGATCTCCATAGGAATCCATAGTAAAAATGGTGTTTTTTAGCTTCGAGTTTTTCAATGAAAAAAGCAAAAATATTATAAAATGTTTATATAAAAGTTTTCTACATATCTTTAAGAACAATATACAAGAAGACCATATTGGTATTAAGTAAATATTAATTGCAGAAATATTAAAATTAAATTATTTCTAAAATATATTTTATCGAACTTTCATTTTGAAAAATACATCAAAGTTGGCTCTGACAAATTAAAATAATACTTGCTAAATTTATCTTTAGTCTTACTAGTGTACGTAAGATGTCTAAATGATTACAGAAAAATACGAAAAAAAATTATTTAATCGCAAAATTATCACACGTTCCTATATTTTGTGAATTTTTTTTGATTTTCTTCAATTTTTGAACCTTAAATTTCCCCAGGTGGTAATTTTTGGTACGATTTTTCCAAATTTTTACGGCCATCACTGCCATCTATATAATGTATATTGACTTAATAACCAAACGAATCGTAGTAAGCTTTTATTTCAATTTGACCAGAATTCTGTTGTTATGAATTTTTTTTAATATTTTGGTTTAAATAAATCAATTATTACAAGAAAATAAAAACGATTTACTTAAACGATATTCTTATATGTTAAAATTCAAACATTTATGAAAGTATCTCAGAAATCATAATTAAGAATTTGTAACGTTTTCATTTAAAAATTTGTCTTAGGAAAAAAGTGATTTCCCATATGTTTTGTGTGTTTTACTATGAAAAGTTTCGTTTTTTCATCGTTTCTAATTCCCTTATAAAAGCTCAGATTTTTTGATTATGGCTCTATAAAATACAGGGTGCTCTGGTACGATACGCGAGTTATTTGTTTTGGCAAATGCAGCAGCAATTTTCCAGAAAATGATAAATAAGGTAGCTGATTAGGTTGACGGAAAAATAATTGTCTACCTAGATACCATATAATCACTCCAAGTTTGATTGATTTTTAAACGAATTGAAAAGGCATGGTCTAAGTCATATGGTTTCGGAATTAGAAATAAGACCAGGGAAATTGAAAACGGATTAGAGAAATACGAAAATACAAAATGTAATAGTAATTAGATTTAAATTTTAGACCCTTTTGTTTTGTATATTTTTACAATCCCATATGTTTTATTGTTACCAATCTTATCAATATATATTAGTTTTAGTTAGGGTATATATTATATTATATAGAAGAAGAACTTCTATTGGTTCATTTTTTGTGTTTATGTAATTTGTAGTAGGGATAAAAAAAACTTATCAAAACTCAATGATCAAATCAACAGTAATAAAGTCGTGTTTATACAATAGAGTAAAAAACAAAAATACAACACTGAAATAAACGAAACTCTATTTCAAATGCAAGAAATTACGGCAACAAATACGAATATGCAAACTCCCTTGAACTTATGAAGAACATTTCCTTCATAAATTTTTCTCAAAAATTAATTTCGTTAAACTACATATAGTAAATTTTGGTAACAAATTGCGACCATGCATGTAAATAAAACTAATAGAACAGAAATTATTAAAAGCTTAAAAATACCAGTATTAAGTTTCCAGCAGCTTACAAAGGAGATTATGTAAGCTATTGAATTTTTAAGAACTTTTGCAATTTTTCTACAAAAAAAAGCTTTAAAAAAATGCGGTTAACTAAGTCTAAAAAAAGAAGGGCAAAAGCCCGTACGTTCAGACCTTTATTCCAATATCTGAAGTAAATAATTTGTAAATATTGTCAACTTGTAAAATTAAGATCAGAAAACTTCAAAAAGCTCTTTCCCACATGTAGCACAAGCACTTAAAATAGTGCCGAATTAAGTGTCCATAAGCTAGACAAATTAGAGGAGAGTTCAGTAATTTTCATTAAGTATCTATCCAATGTTGAATTTACTGCCATTAGAAATTAGAATAACTTATGAACGTATTAAAAAAGCTTATCTCCTCAAATCGTTTAAAAATACTAGTTATATAGTGCATAAATTATTATACACGATGAATTCCAAATGATAGATGTATTGTACAATTCAAACGTGATTGCACACCCGCTTGAGCTGATGAAGCTAATAGAGCAAAAGTTATGAAATGTTCAACTCGTGCACTAACGATATTAAGTGTAGAAATAAAATAAACTTTGCAATAAATCAACACCTCATTCACAATGGAATATATTGCGGCAAACTACAATAATAAGTCCTGCTTTAAATTAGAGGAAACGTTGGTCATAAATTACAATCGAAAATTTATCATGTGTAGTAAAATTGAATTTAAAAAGATTTTGCATTAATCAAGAGAATAAAAGAAACTAGATAAGCCTTAAAGTTAAAGAAGTTCATTGAAAAACCAATGCCGAGCAAAAAGGCGGAGCTTTTGATAAATCAAAAAGCTGCGTTCAAAATATTATCAACTTGAATAAGAGAATACTTTTGAGTATGATCGATCAGAGATATTTCAGGTTATTAGTTCAGCTGACTATGCTTTGCCAAAACTAAAGTCATAATTTTCTCTTTAAAGAAAAAACTGTTCGACGATTTTAAGGAAATTTTTCTGCATTCAGAAAAAATCTGTAGAGTAGATAATATTTGTGATCTAGGACTAAATATTTGTCATAATTTTAACTGGGTGACTCAAATTAACTACATTAAGCGGAAGCTTGTGGTATAAATAGCGATCTTTCAGCGTATTACGCAATACGCTTTAAATTTATCATCTGCAGGTTGTATTAAAGAAACGAGTTAACTAACCTACGGGAATCAAGCTTCAGTTAAGGTCAAACGGAACATTGGCATGAGAAGGACAAGCCTTTGTGTATTTAAAAAAAATATTTTGTGAATATTTCTTAATCATAATGGTTTTATATTCGTATCGTGCATCTCAAACATATGAATGCAGACCCTATGTTGCTTTAAATTGGAGGAAATTTTGGTAACAAATTACAATCTTACGTTACATGCAACCAAAGATTAGTTAATCCAGACTTCAGAAAGAAACAAATTTGCAAGAATTTAAAATCAACAAAACGCCTATTCAAATGCTGAGAATTGGGCCAAAAATTTGTTCAATCCAAAAAAATCCAAAAAATTCATTCAACGTACTCGCTGGAACTAATAACTGATAAATTATAAATTAGAAATAGAACAGAAATTTTTAACAGCTTCAGTAACAATATCATTCTTATGTTTATCGCGATATGCAAGACAAATTCGAAAAGCTTTCAAAGGTAAAATATTAGTTATTCAATTTTTTTTATAAAAGTGCTTAGGCAATTTTACTACAGAAATTTTTTAAAATTAATTTAAAATTATTTAAGGGTAATGAAGTTAGGTAAAGAAAAAAAGAAGGTCGAAAGCCCGTTTAGGACAATATTTAATATGTGTTTAATTGTCTCTTATTAGAGTTTCTAATTTAGTTCTGTTGATCAAAAAATTCGATTTCCCCAAAAATTATAAGGACAAGCTTTTGAAAAATCAAGGATTTTACTATGGTTTAATATTTCCAGTGTAGTTCATTTCACTGTGGTGTAAACCTATTATACCTACCTTGTCCACTACTTCCGAAAGTGTGAAAGTTTTAAAGTTGTATATAGTGAAAGAATAAAATTTGAAAGAGTTTCAAATAAACAAAACGCCTTTCCAAATGCAGGAAATTGGGAAAGAAAACTTTTGCCCACTCGCTGAAATTAATAACGGAGATAAAGCAAATATTTAAATTCGAGGAAATTTTGGTAACAAATTACTATTCATGCTACCTTCCATAGAACAGCAGTTATTAAAAGCTTCATTACCAGTACCATTTCTATATATCACGAAATGAAACTTGAACAAACTTTGTAAATAAAAAGGCTTTAACAAATCTTAACAAACGTTGAATTTAAAATTTACCAACATAGTCAAATTAGAGGTAATTTGTAATGAATCAAATGAAATAACTTTACGTAGAAGCAGTAAAAAGGATTTCCCGTTACTAGCTGATCAAACTTGATGGAAATCAAGTTCTCTTCCAAAAAATGTAAATATGCACACCCCTTGGAATTAAAGAAGAAAATAGAGCAAAAATTATTTTGCGTTCAAATCGTTGTTCTTGATAAATTAAAGGAAATTTTGGTAACAAATTACTATTGATGCTCCCTTCCATAGAACAGCAGTTATTAAAAGCGTCAATACCAGTAAACTTTCTATTTATAACGATATGAAGCTTGAGCAAACTTTGCCCATAAACAGACTTGAAAGTGTAAAAGTATTAGAGTCGTGTACATACTATAGAAAAAAATTTGAAACCGTTTAAAATTAACCAAACGTTTTTTCAAATGCAGGAAATTGGGCCAACAACGGTACCCGGTACGCACATCTCAAACATAAAAAAATGCACACTCATTGAATTTAACGAAGAAAATAGAGCAAAAGTTATTTTGCGTTCAAATCGTTGTCCTTAATAAATTAAAGGAAATTTTGGTAACAAATTACTAGCAGTCATTAAAAGCTTTATTACCAGTAACATTTTTTATATCACGATATAAAACAAAATTGAATAACCGCTTTACAAGGAAAAATATATGCTATTACAACGTCTTATAAAAGAGCTTTTACAATTTTGGAAGAGAGATTTTATTTCATGAAGCATTTAAAGTGATTTAAAATTAATATGTTATGGAAATAAAACAGAAGACCAAAAGCCCATTTACGACAATATTTAATATTTGTTTAATTATGATTAATTATAGTTTAATTTAATTCTACGGATTATTAAAAAATTAAATTTCCCAAAAAATTGTAGGGTCAAGGTTTTGATAAATCTAAAAGCTTTTACTAGAGCTTGAAATTATCTTCGTGGTTCATTTAACTTTTATAATGACAAATTTCTTCTTACAATAAGTGTTGACTTATTATCCCTAAGCTACCGTCAAGATTTAGATTAGTAAATACTTACTCAGCTCGATGTGAATGAAAACGAAGGAATTTGTCGAATTGGAGGTAACCAGATAACTTTTAATAATGCTGAGAAATAAATGAAGTAAAAATTATTAAATGAAATACCTAAACGTTGAAGTCATAAAAAGTATTTCAAGTTGAAGCTTTTACAATTTTACGAGAAATTAGTGAATCCAGACTTTTCAAAAAGCTTTAAATTTAACGAACTTCAGTTACAATACAATGCTAATTGGAAGCCAGCTTTTTGGGTCATGAATAAATGTTCATTTAATAGTTAATTAAACTTGATGGAAATCAACTTACCACCTCAAAAGTAAGAGTATTAAAGTTGCGTTGTGAAAGAAAAAAATTTGAAGCAGTTTGAAACAGATAACGCTTTCTCAAATGCTGGAAAATGAGCAAAAGTTATTGTCCAACGGTACACGGTATATACATCTCAAACATATAAATTTGCACACCCGTTAGAATTAATGAAGAATTGACTTGTTATAAATTGGAGGAAATTTTGGAAATAAATAGAACTAAAACTATTAAAAGCTTCATTTCCAGAATCATTTGTATATGTACTTTGAAGACAAGTTCATCATCAAATACAAACAATATTGTCCGTCAGCATGTAACAAGCTTCTTTAGGATTCATTAGTTAATGTTTCAACTTGTGTTACGAAAATAAATGCCGTAAATTCGGCAATGTAGCTTCCGGTTAAAATTATGAAACCAGAATAGATCTAGACAGCAGCAAAAGATCAATCAATTTTAGATTTAATCTTGGTTAGTAATCTCGTTTTCTATGTTTCGGAGTTTTTACATCTAAATTTAATTTTTTAACAGCCATTTATGGCGCTGTATAAGTCATATTATGTTGTAAAATGTTTTTTTTTTTTTTTCTAAATTTAACACTTTTCCAAAATCAAATATTCATCCGATTGGTAAAATTGATTTATGGGACATACTATCCTGCACATTGCGAGGCTCATAGCTTTCGGTATTATTTTTCCACAACTATTAATCAATTCGTAACAAATCCTCACTGTCAAGTATTTCACATATTTAAGTTGCGAAAACGTCAATTCAGAAAAAAAATTAGAACCCACCGTCATATTTTTTTAAAATGGTTTAAAACTAAGAGAAAGATAATAATCCATCATAAATAAGTCAAATTGGAGGTAATTTCAGTAATACCCATTTAATATCAGACGTTAAATTTACCATAGTTGCTGAAAGCTTTTACGAGGAATTAATTAGGAATTTTTAAGATGCTTTGAATTTAAAATAGTTTAGCTTGATGAAAATCAACATCAAATTATCCAAAGTAATAAAGTATTGTAGTGAAACAAAATAATTAGAAACAGTTTCAAATCAACGAAACGCCTTTTATAATGACAGCGCCTTTTCCAACAATCTCCAACAAACATATGACTATGCACACTCGCTGGCATTAATGAAGAAAACAGTGCAAAAGTTTTTTTTAAATTGGAGGAAATTTGGGTAACAATTTATTATTCGAGTGAACATGTTTTGTCCAGAAATTATTAAAAACTTTCACAGTCTAGTATCAAAATAGCATATGTATCATGATATGGCAATTGGCATAATACTTTCCAAAAATTTTAATAAGAGGTTCATAATTTTATTTCTGTGGATTTTATAAAAAATTTAAAGTGCTTTAAAATTAAAGCAGTTCAGCTTTTTAAATCAAAAAGCTTATACACGGTCTAATATTTTCATTGGCACCAAATTAATTTGAAAAATTCAGACTCCATTCTCAGTGTATGTAAATAAGTTAAAAATATTGTAAATTCGCAAAATTAAAGTTAGCAAGCCTTAACAAGCTTTTTAGATCCAAGATAAATTTACTTAATATTATACTATTAAGTAGTGTTCAAATGAAGTGAAAGAAAATTACATAATTTCAAATCCACACAATAAGCCATTTGAATGGAAGAAATTTACATAACTCGGAACATTTATCGGACATCACGTTTATCGTTGAGGGCAAAAAAAGTAAAAGCACAGAATAAATTTAGAAAATTCAGATCTAAGAAAATAAAACATATCGTACATCAATGTACATTCGCTTGAATTGATGAAGCAAATAGAGCAAAGTTATGAAGTATTAAACATGGACTATAAAATCAACAAAGTTCCGTTAAAGTTGCAGTAAGTTATGCTTCGAATTGGAGGAAATTTTGGTAACAAACATTGAACACTCAAAAGATACATTTTACTAGCTTTCAAAGGCAGCTGGAAAAATATTTTTAATTAGAAGCTTTTTTTTAAACAAGAGTGCTTTAGAATTAAAGCTGTTGGGTCGAAAAGCTAGACCGTATAATAAGACGGAGCTTTTGGTTATTAAAATAAACCAAATAAGTTTGGAGAAAAACTGGAAAAAGCTTTAAAAATAAAAGGTAAATATTTAGAAAATTCAGACTTACTCAGCTTACTGGAAACTCCTGAAATTGTCTAAAAATGAGTTAAAGCAGAGCCTTCTAGAGTATAGAGCCATAATCTTAATGACGTATTTTTTAGAAGCTTTTTTAGTGGTATAACTTTTCACTGATTTCCATAGGAATCCATAGTAAAAATGGTGTTTTTTAGCTTCAAGTTTTTCAATGAAAAAAGTAAAAATATTATAAAATGTTTATATAAAAGTTTTCTACATATCTTTAAGAACAATATACAATAAGGCCGTATTCGTATTAAGTAAATATTAATTGCAGAAATATTAAAATTAAATTATTTCTAAAATATATTTTTTCGAACTTTCATTTTGAAAAATACATCAAAGTTGGCTCTGACAAATTAAAATAATACTTGCTAAATTTATCTTTAGTTTTACTAGTGTACGTAAGATGTCTAAATGGTTACAGAAAAATACGAAAAAAGGTTATTTAATCCCAAAATTATCACACGTTCCTATATTTTGTGAATTTATTTTGCTTTTCCTACAATTTTTGAACTTGAAATTTCCCCAGGTGGTAATTTTTGATACGATTTTTCCAAATTTTTACGGCCATCACTGCCTTCTATGTAATGTATTTTGACTTAATGACCAACGAATCGTAGTAAGCTTTTATTTTAATTTGACCAGAATGCTGTTGTTATGAAATTTTTCTTATATTTTGGTTTAAATTAATCAATTATTACAAGAAAATGAAAACGATTTACTTCAACGACATTCATATATGTTGAAATTCAAACATTTATGAAAGTATTTCAGAAATCATAATTAAGAATTTGTAACGTTTTCATTTAAAAATTTGTCTTAGAAAAAAAAGTGATTTCCCATATGTTTTGTGTGTATTACTATGAAAAGTTCCGTTTTTTCCTCGTTTCTAATTCCCTTATAAAAGCTCAGATTTTTTTATTATGGCTCTATAAAATACAGGGTGCTCTGGTTAAAGTCGCTCACTGAAAAAATGAGAATAATAAATAAAGAGTTGGAAATAAATAAATCCATTTAGATAAGTAAAAGCGTTTTTTCCCAAAGGCTTCCAATAAATTTGTATATCGGATTACAAAATCGGTGGTTGTGTAAAGAGGTTTTACTTCTAATATAACATGAAAATAAATAAAAATAATTGGAAATAGATCCAAAATCAGACCTTAAGACAGGAAAGTAAAAATGTTCAAAATATTCTAAATTCGTAAAATTACGATACGATTAAAAAGTTTGAACTAACTTTTTAAATAAAAGGAAATTTTACTGCCACTGATCTCCTCAAACAGTCTAAAAGTGTTTCATTAGTGCTGGAGAAATACGAAAATACAAAATGTAATAGTAATTAGTTTTAAATTTTAGACCCTTTTGTTTTGTGTACATGTTTTGTTGTTACCAATCTTATCTATATTAGTTTTAGTTAGGGTATATTTTATATTATATAGAAGAAGAATTTCTATTGGTTCATATTTTGTTTATATGTAATTGGTAGAAAGGATAAAAAAAAAATATAAAAACTCAATGATCAACTAAAAAAAGATCAGATAATATCATAGTGTCAAGGAGAACAAGAAAATTAAAAATTAATAAATGGTTTTGTTTTTATCAGAAATAAAAAACCAAAAAACTTTTTTAAATAAATCAACAGATAACGTTTTCTAAAATGCTGGAAAATGAGCCAAAAGTTATTGTCCAATGGTACACGGTACATACGTCTCAAACATGTAAATTTGCACACCCGTTAGAATTAATGAAGAATTGACTTGTTATAAATTGGAGGAAATTTTGGAAATAAATAGAACAGAAACTATTAAAAGCCTTATTTCCAGAATCATTTTTATATGTACTTTGAAGAGAAGTTACTCATCAAATACAAATAGTATTGTTCATCAGGATGTAACAAGCCTCTTTAGGATTCATTAGTCAACGTTTCAACTTGTGTTACGAAAATAGATGCCGTAAATTCGGCAATGTAGCTTCCGGTTAAAATGTTAAAACAAGAATAGGAAAGTTAGGAATTTGAAAATTTGTTAGTTTCAACAACATCTAGCAGCAGCAAAAAATCAATCAATTTTAGATTTAATCTTGGTTACTAATCTCGTTTTCTATTCTGATCCTCTCGTATTGTATCCAATCGAAATATTTAGTTTCGGAGTTTTTACATATAAATTTAATTTTTTAACAGTAATTTATAGCCCTGTATAAGACAAATGTTTTTTTTTTCTTCTAAATTTAACACTTTTCCAAAATCAATTAATAATGCGTTTGCTAAAATCGATTTACGAGACATACTGTCCAGCACTGTATTATATTCCCGCATATATTAATCAATTCGTAACAAATCCTCACTGTCAAGTAAATGACATATTTAAGTTGCGAAAACGTCAATTCAGAAAAAAATCAGAACCCACCGTGATATTTTTTTTTTAAATAGCTATAGTGTCAAATTAAGTGAAAGAAAACAATCCATCATAAATAAGTCAAATTGGAGGTAATTTCAGTAATTCTCATTTAATATCAAACATTAAATTTACCATAGTTGACAAAAAAAAAATTAAGCAAATATTATTAAATGAATTGCTTTCTAGAGAAAAATTAAAAGAATTTCAAGTTAAAACTTTTACGAATAATTAATTCAAAATTTTTAAAATGGTTTGAATTTAAGATAAGCTTGATGAAAATCAACATCAAATTGTGAAAAAGTAATAAAGTCATATAGTGAAAGAAAATAATTAGAAACAGTTCAAAATCAACGAAACGCCTTTTCTAATGACAACGCCACTTCCAACAATTATTGTCCAAAGTACAAATCGTAAATCTCTAACATGTGACTATGCACACTCGCTGGCATTAATGAAGAAAACAGTGCAAAATTTATTTTTAAATTGGAGGAAATTTTGTCCAGAAATTATTAAAAACTTTCACTGTTTAGTATTAAAATAGCATATGTATCTTGATATGGCAATTGGCATAATAGTTTCCAAAATTGTTAATAAGGGAATTTTATTTTTGAGGATTTTATAGAAAGTTTAAAGTGCTCTGAATTAAACCAATTCAGCTTGATAAATCAAAAAGCTTATATATGACCTAATATTTTCTTTGGCACTAAATTAAATTAAAAAATTTAGACTTCAGTCTTAGTTTATGTAAACGAGTTAAAAATATTGTAAATTAGCAAAATTAAAGTTAGCAAGCCTTAACAAGCTTTTTAGATCCAAGATAAATTTACAGTAGTATTAAGTAGTATTCAAATGAAGTGAAAGAAAATTACAAAATTTCAAATCCACACTCGCAATATTTATCGGACATCACGTTTATCATTGAGGGCAAAAAAAGTAAAAGTACAGAATAAATTTAGAAAATTCAGATCTAAGAAAATAAAACATATCGTAAATCAATGTACATTCGCTTGAATTGATAAAGCAAATAGAGCAAAGTTATGAAGTATTAAACATGGATTATAAAATCAACAAAGTTCCGTTAAAATTGCAGTAAGTTATGCTTTGAATTGGAGGAAATTTTGGTAACAAACATTGAACACTCAAAAGATACATTTTACTAGCTTTCAAAGGAAGCCGGAAAAATATTTTTAATTAGAAGCTTTTTTTAAACAAGAGTGCTTTAAAATTAAAGCTGTTGGGTCGAAAAGCTAGACCGTATAATAAGACGGAGCTTTTGGTAAATAAAATAAACCAAATAAATTTGGAGAAAAACTGGAAAAAGCTTTTAAAATAAAAGGTCAATATTTAGAAAATTCAGACTTACTCAGCTTACTGGAAACTCCTGAAATTGTCTAAAAATGAGTTAAAGTCGCTCACTTAAAAAATGAGAATAATAAATAAAGAGTTGGAAATAAATAAATCCATTTCAAATGGATGAAGCGTCGGTAATAAATAGTGTCCAATGGTACATGTAGCGTATAATAACGCACATTCGCTTGAGCTGATGAAACAAATAGAGACAAGTTTTGAAGTATTCTATTTAAAAAATGGATTATAAAATCAACGAAACCACACTGTAGAAAATTATGCTTTGAATTGGAGGAAATTTTGGTAATAAATATTGATGACACGATCTGAAAGTTACGTTTTAATAGCATACACAGGCGAATAAAAAATAATTAAAAGCTTTTGTCAATGAAAGCTTTTACAAAAAACAATTCCGTTTAATGAGGCGAGCTTCTGGTAACTAAAGTAGTTTATACAGCGCCTTGGAACCAAATAAATTTGAACAGTTTTTAATTAAAGTAAACCATTCAAAAATATTGTCAACTCGACAAACTCTAATATACCAGTTTAGGAATTTATCATAGATAAGTAAAAGTCTTTTTTTCCAAAATCTTCCAATAAATTTGTATATCGGATTACACAATCGGTGGTTGTGTAAAGAGGTTTTACTTCTGATATCAAATGAAATTAAATAAAAATAATTAGAAATAGATCCAAAATCAGATCCTTAAGACAGGGAAGCAAAAAATGTTAAAAATATTCTAAATTCGTAGAATTACGATACGATTCAAAAGTTTGAACTAACTTTTTGAAATAAAAGGAAATTTACTTCCCCTGATCTCCACAAACAGTTTAAAAGTGTTTTATTAATGCAGTGAATCAGTTCAAATTGAAGAAAGTTTCCATAATTCGCAATATTTGTCCGATGTGACGTTTATTGTCGATGATATTGTACTAAAAACAAAACTTTCAGACATTCCAATTTGTAATAAAACGTGTAATGTTAAAATTTTGTATTTTAGCAGCTTATAAAATTAATTTAAATGTGTGTAATACGGAAGCCGGTTAGTTTTACAACTGTCCTATATGTACTAACAAGAAACTTAGATTTATTAAAGAATAATCATAAATCCCGAAAACATGACAGAAAACTTACTACCTAGTACCGGACATGGCGTATCATAGAAAGTAACAGAGGCATTGTCTCCGTAAGAAATCATCTTAACTGTACTAAACAAATAAAATAAAATTTACAGGGGTAAACATATACATAATTGAAGAAGGTTTGGCTTTACATTAAAAATAACATAATAACTTTGTTTATTCTCCTTCCCCTACAATTTTTCGGGGTTTCACTTTCTCATAATCTCACAATTAATTGGTTAAACTTTGTATGTATTGTACACTAACTTTATAATATTTGCTCAAACACAGCACAAATGTCAATACAAACCGAAGTTGTTCGCATATTTATTTAGTTATCATGAACGAAAACAAAAAGAATAAAACCAATTACTTGAGTTGGTTATTCTCACAAACTTAAGGAAGCAGGAAAATAAAATTAGATAGCAACGCCTCTAAATTGAGGAGGGGACCCAAAAAACACGATTTAGTGAAATATCATTTCTCTTTTTCTTGGCTAATTTATATACAATTGTATACTAAATAATAGTTGTTAGTTTATCCTCCCACGCCTATGATCGGTATTTTTCGAAACAGTTAATTTACCATTGAGAATTTTATAAACATTCTTCCACAACTCAGATCAGTACTAAATACTTTTGGCTCCTCGGCTTTTTATTTTAATATCTACAAGTAATTTGGAAAATGTTACAACACAATTGGTCTGGAAATTTAAACGGAAATTTAAAACTTCCTATTAGTTCCTATTGTTGATTTGCCAAAAGCACAAAAGTGGTAACCAATCGTGGCCTAACAATAAATAAATTATTCGTCATTTTTATTAAAATCCTTAGCCGGGGTGCTTAAAATTCGGAAGTGTAGTCAAATTGTCAACAAATTATCGAATGTTGAATTTTTCGCCTAAACAAAACTTTGGCTTTGAAATGTCTAAAGTGCATTAAAACATTTTAAAGAATAGTTTTAGAACATTTTTCTTTAGGTGTGAAAACCCCAAAATGGTAGACATACAAGACCTTTTATATTCAAACCAAATATTTTTAATCTACTATTGAAAGAATATTGTTGGAGAGTTTCTAGAATGTCTTTTGAGTTTGCTTCTCTAGAACTTGAACAAAAGCGGAAAGAAGCTGTGCCTATGCTAAGTAGGAAATTTGTAATTTACCCTGCTCATACACTGACCAGAGGTCGTAATTTTACTTACAAAAATGGTATTGCTCGTGGCAGTTGGTCGCCTTCAAAAGTATGCTATTTATTTGCGAGAAGCAATGGTTGCCGTTCACGCCTTATTCTAAATAACAGCTCGACACAATTAACAGAATAATGAAGAATTTTTCTATTTAAAAGAAAATGTTTTGAAGAGTGGATGCATTCTAGTCATTAGGGTATTGTTAAGGCTAGTGCAAAGGTACTGGAATATTTCTGCGGGCTAGGAATTGATATAGATATTGCGACAAACACTGTGCGATGCTTATAGGTAAAAAAAGCGATCCTTCAAAAGTTGATCCAATATCGTAGCATATGGCAAAACAGCCTCTTTGATAGAGTACAGTTGAGTTTTTGTGGAACGATGGAGCTGAATTCAGGAGATGGAATTAGCAAAAACATGGGGATCAATAAAAAATCAGCAAACTTAGTGGTACAAAGCAAAACTTCCAATTTTAGTAGTCAATAATTTCGATGGCCCACCAATACTCGAAAGAGATTTTCTTACAATTTTTAAAAATATTTTCGCACAGTTAGGTAAAATTAATATTTTGGAGGTCATTTTTCAAAATTTGATATGAAGAGACCACTAATCAATTTTGACGAGGAAACTGTTATTCGCATCAAAAACATCCAACAGGACGCTTCCACTGCCTACACATGTAACGACGAAACATGTTTAGTACATTTAAAAAAAAAAACAACAATATTTTCCATTCCTTGCACAGACGGGACGGGGTACGTATGTACCCTAGCATGTCTTTAAACGCTAACAAGTTGCGAGGGCTTTAATTATTTTAAATTTACTGAGCAAGAAGTTCCTGATTGTTTGCTTAATCTTAATGTTAATTAGGGTGCTGGTCACGATGGTATTCCACCGATCCTTATTAAGTATTGTGCTGAGAGTTTTTCCCGTCCAATTACCTTCATGTTTTAAGAAAGTTTACGTAGTGGTTTTTTCCCCACCTGAGTCTTGGAAAATTGTATGCATCCATCCAAACGAAGCAAGTAACTATCGGGGGATTGCCAGTTTTTCTATAATACCCAAACTATTCGAATCTATGGTTTACAGGGTTTTGTAGGACTGTGCTGATTAGGTTCTAATCAGCAAATTGAACAACTTGAATTATCAGTTCATCCCATTCACAATTAAGTATTTGCGTTCTTACCTTTCCAACCGCTGACAATCCGTTAGGATTTTTTATTCTTGTTCCAAGCTATTTCCGGAGAAATCTGGCGTACTTCAAAGTAACGACAAATTGGTCCATTATTATTTGTAGTGTTTATCAACGTTGTTGTTGACTCTGCGAGTTTGCAAGCTGCCTTTTCCATCAGTATCATCTGTATTATGAAGATGTTGACAGGTTGAAGGTCATATTCGATCGGGGTTACTTTTTTCACATTACGGCACCTTTAACAGTTACATGTAAGGAATTTAAAGACCCGATTACTATTACATCACATTACGTTTCTTTTGTTTTTTTTTTCTAATTTGGAATATCCACCGCCAGTATGCTCACCTTTTTATCACTGTCATTCTGATATAATAGATAGTGTTGGATATGTTCTTCCGCCCTTATAATATTGAAGTAACCTACTAAAAGTACAGCAGTTAGATTATCGATGGGATCAGAAGAATTCATTTGTGATATTTTCGCACACTTATGTAAATTTGTACGGTCCTGTACGCCAAATGCTTCCACGCGATGGACTGTTACTCAGCGATCTGGTATCAACAAATTGCGGTATTTCTGAACCGATTTTGAGAGCATCGCGTATATTTAATTCAGCATTTGGTGTTTTTGGTTTTCATGTACCAAGAGTTTCGTTGAAACAAGTTTTATTTAATATTTTAGGCGATACATGATAGTAAAGAAATAAATAAAATGCAAAGGAATCTGTCAAGAAAACGGAAGACATGCTTGATTTAATTTACACAGACCTACTTACGATCCAGTAAATTACTCCAAGGGGCAACAAATAAATTTTTAATTTAATAGACGATTTCACGAGATACTTGCACATTTATTTGTTGAAATAAAAACCCGTTACCCGATATGCGAACTCAATACGGTAAAACACCAAAGGCAGTGACATGAAAAGATTAATACCCCTATTATAGTTCTCACCTCATCAAGAAATACTATGGAAATGTAACCAGATTTGTATGAAATTTTTCGGTGAGGTGAGAACCATAATAGCGCTATAAAACACAGCTAACTATCCCGAATACTCCACAATAAAATGGTGTCGTCGAACTTAAAAAAGTGGACCCTGATTGACATGATCAGTTGTTTATTTAAAGAGTTCAGGAATAGATTAAAAATATTTGGGTGAAGTAGTGGCCACGATGTACCACATACTAAATCGCTTACCAACTAAAGTTGCAGTTTTGATACCTAATGAGCCAGTCTGGCATGCATAAAACACCAATTTAAATTATTTGCGTCAATTTTGAGCACAAGTAAGCGCACATATCCTCAATGTGTCATTTATGCTGTAACTGTTAAATCTTAACCACCAGTGTAAACTCATCATGTAAAACCATTAGTGTAAAGACGATTGATAGATATATTCATTCCAAACATACATATACTTTTTTGTACGCCATTATAATAAAGAGAGTCAGTCAGCAATCCCAGTTAATATACTGCGTTTTACTTATCTACAAAATACATAACAAGTTGGCGACGAGGACAAGGAAAAAAATAATAATAATAATAATTATTCGTGCAATTTCTACATCAAAAAAATTTATAATCGGAAGATTCGGAGTTGTGTGATTTTTTTTTTTTAATTAAATCTAAAATGGCGACTACTACAGTAATGCAAAATACGATTACAATGGAACCATTTGATGCCAAAGTGGGAAAGTGGAGCCGATGGGTTGATCGTTTCGAAAATGCTATTGGACTGGTAGAAAATGGCGAGGGAAATAAGGTTAGTTATCTCCTGATGTACATGGGCGGTGATGCGTACAACTTGTTGTGCGATAAAATTGCTCCTACAATAGCCAAAGATCAACAGTACAAGGAAATTGTGGCTAAATTGAAGGCTTATTACGAACCAATACCGAATGAAATATTGGAAAACTATCGATTCCATTTACGTAAGCAAAAAGACCATGAAAATTGTGATGAATTTCTGGTGGCGTTGCGTCGTATGTCAACCGAGTGTAAATTTGGTGCACATTTAGACACTGCTTTGCGGAATCAATTCGTGTTCGGTATGAAAAATGAACGTATTTTAAATCGGTTATTGGAAAAGCAAGATTTAACGTTGGAAAAGGCATTAAGCACTGCGAAATCGATGGAAGCATCGGAACGAGGTGGCGCTGAAATTTACAAATACAAAGACACGAATACAGTTAATCATGTCAAAATACATACGAAAAAGAAGAAGTCATACAGTGGTAAAGGCGGAGGCGGTACAAACGGCGATGCGAAGAAATCGAATGAAGTGGCTACTACCACAAATACAAATGGTGGCAGAAAATGTTTTCGGTGCGGCAAACCGGATCATTTAGCCAACAAATGCACATTCATAAATGCAAATTGCAATTTCTTCAAACAAAAAGGTCATTTAGAAAGAGTTTGAATGAAAAAAAAACAAATTCGAAGCACATCAATTGGAAGAAGTTCAAAATAATATGCAGATCAGTGAAATTTTGCTCATTGAAAATAAAAATGATCTTCGGAATAAATATTTTTACGATTTGAAAATCAATGATATTCCTTTTACATTTGAAATAGATACCGGTAGTCCAGTTACGATTATTAATTTGGACGATGCACGTCGATATTTTAGTTCATTGATTTTACTACCCAACGATACAGAATTGGAAAGTTACACCGAAGCCAGACTGGACATATTGGGATTCACTTACGTCAAGGTTGAAACCGACGAATTACCCACAGATTTGAAACTGTACATTGCTCGATCATGGCGAAATCCATTGTTGTGACGTGAATGGCTAAGTCAAATTAAATTGGATTGGGCCAAGATTTTTAAGCAGTTTCAACAGGAACAGAAGGGGGAAGTAAGTATATTGCAATCAAATATACATGCTGCAATAAAATGCGAACAAAATTTGAAATTACAATCGCTGCTACAAAAATACGAAAAATTATTTTCAAATACAATGGGTTGCATCACTGGTTTTAAAGCACGTTTACACGTGAAAAGTAATGCCGTTCCAGTGTTCATAAAGGCACGTCGGGTTCCATTTCCATTAATGCAATCAATGGAAAAGGAATTGGATAAATTAGTTGTGGACGATATAATGGGAAAAGTGGACACTAGCGATTGGGCTACACCAGTTGTGTCTGTGCGCAAAGCGAATAATCGAGTCCGTATATGCGGCGACTACAAAGTGACAATCAATCCATGGTTAGAAATCGATGAATACCCATTGCCATCTATTGATGAATTGTTTGCGTCTATGGCCGGTGGTGAGAAGTTTTCAAAAATCGATTTGTCAAAGGCATATTTACAATTGAAAATACATCCAGATGACAGAAAATTGCTTACCTTAAACACACATAAAGGATTGTATCATCCTAAACGTTTAATGTTTGGGGTGGCTTCTGCTCCAGCGAAATGGCAAAAATACATGGAACAATTATTAAGAGACATTGATGGCGTAGTTGTATTTTTGGATGATATTAAAATCATTGCTCCTGATGATATTACACATTTGCTACGTTTACAAGAGGTGTTCAAAAGATTAAATGAAAGGAATATGCGGGTGAATTTGGACAAATCGGAATTTATGAAGGACCGAATTGAATATTGTGGATATTTAATTGATCGCCACGGTATTCATAAAATGTCAAGTAAAATGGATGCCATACAATAGATAAAACGTCCTACATCAAAGGAAGAAGTGCGATCATTTGTCGGCTTAATAAATTACTACGGTCGATTTGTGCAGAATTTAAGTACAATGCTACATCCATTGTACAATTTAATAAAAGATGGTGTTGAGTTTAAGTGGAATACAATCTGCGAAAAAGCGTTCATCGATGCGAAAAATGTCATGCATTCGGATACAGTTTTGGTTCATTACAATCCAAAATTACCACTAGTGTTAGCGGTTGATGCAAGTTCGTACGGTGTAGGGGCTGTGTTGAGTCATACATTTCCAGATGGCACAGAGAGGCCAATTCAATATGCATCACAAACGTTATCCGATGTTCAAAAACGATACAGTCAAATCGATCGTGAGGCATATGCAATTATTTTTGGTGTCAAGAAATTTTATCAGTACATTTTTGGCAGAAAATTTACATTGTGTACGGACAACAAACCGATTGCTCAAATCATTTCACCGAACGCAAGTTTACCTGTACTATCTACTACAAGAATGCAACACTACGCTATATTCTTAAGTTCATTTGATTACGTGGTACGACATAAAAAATCAAATGAAAATGCAAATGCTGACGCGATGTCTCGATTACCAGTTCCGAATACAACCAATACAATCGAAGAAACAGATGTAATCGAAATTAATGCAATCGAAAATTTGCCAGTGACTACAATCGAACTTGGTGAAGCTACAAAAAAGGATCCGACCGTGAAAAATTTAATACATGCGTTGAAAATTGGTCGCGAGTGCAATGGAACTGATCGTTTTGGTATCAATCAAACTGAATTTACATTACAACAGGATTGTCTAATACGTGGTATACGTGTGTACGTACCAACGGAATTACGAAAGCAAGTGTTGGATGAATTACACACTGCACATTTTGGTATGAATCAAATGAAGGCATTGGCAAGAGGCTATTGCTGGAGGAATAATATGGACAAAGAAATTGAGGAAATGGTGATAAATTGTAATTTGTGTCAATCACATCGTGCTCAACCGAGTAAATTACATCCAGTCCATTGTAGGGAAACGCCAACAAAACCATTTCAACGTGTGCATGGGGATTTTGCGAGACCTATATACACGGACAATATTTATTCGTGTTGGTCGATGCGTATACAAAATGGCCAGAAGTTCATATTTTGCCGAATATTACTGCGGATACAACCATTCAAACATGTCGGGAAATTTTCTCAACATTTGGTATTCTTTATTTACTTTATTTATTTATTTTATTTACTTATTTACAACAAATTTATAAAGGTAAACCAACCCCACTTACACAATATACTTTGAGCTAAAGCTCATTCGTAGCAGATTATGCAAGATGAGGTGGGAATTAACATATGGTAAACATCAAAACTTTGAAGCCGAAGTTGTCTATTTCTTAAAGTGGAATATTTGCCGCTTGGAACATTAGATTTTGGTTTTTTCAAGTAATGGATGGATGTATGACCTTATTTACACAAAAAGCTTCGTTCCGCGAATTTTGAATCGCTTCAAACGGTATGACAGGACACCCGACCCACTGTTGGTACATGTTCGCATTTTATGCAAAATTCTTGATGGAATAGAATTTTTTCGTACAGCGCGCACAGTACATGAATCGCCCGATCATTCCGCTTATATTAATTTTGGCAGTTTTTGTTAGTGATTGTGGTACGCAATTTGTATCGCATGAATTCAAAAAAATTTTACAATCAAATGGTATCCAACATAAACAAGGTGCACTATATCATCCGAGTACGAATGGACAAGCAGAAATTTACGTGAAAATGATTAAAGACAAACTAAAAACTATTAAAGATAAACGAAGTGATTTACGAATGGAAGTTGCAAATATTTTGCTGTCCTACAAACGAAGTATACATCCTGCTACTGGGCGATCACCATCAATGCTTATGTTTGGTCGACAAATACGTTCCCGTTTAGATCTAATGATGCCAGTCGAAAAACAAATAAACAAATCGCATGAATGCAATCCACCAAAACCGAAATAGAATATTGCCGATCGTGTTGCTGTGCGTGATTATTTATCTAAAAACAAATGGCAATTCGGCAGGATCATCGACAAAGTGGGTGTTTTACATTTTCAAGTGAAATTGGATGATGGTCGTGAGTGGAAGCGACACATTGAACAAATACGAAAAGTTGGTGATAATTTGCAACCATTTCCTACAGAAATTCCAAATACATCGATACCATCTACAACACAGGCAACATTCGTTTCAGGAATGTCAAGTGGAATTGTGCAAACGGAGGCTCCAGTAGAGTTGCGGCGATCCACAAGACAACGAAAGGTGCCGAAACGTTTAGATTGCTAACATACAAAAAGTACGAAATTATATTCACAGAAGAATTACTTGCGAGGGGAAGAGCTGTTATATCCTAACCACCAGTGTAAACTCATCATGTAAAACCATTAGTGTAAAGACGATTGATAGCTACATTCATTCCAAACATACATATACTTTTTTGTACGTCATTATAATAAAGAGAGTCAGTCAGCAATCCCAGTTAATATACTGCGTTTTACTTATCTACAAAATACATAACAGTAGCATAAGTGGAGAAATCAGTCACCGACTTCTAGACGTCATCACGAATAAAATTAAAATAAGCCATGATGTAAAATTCATCACTAAAATCGAAAGTAGAACCAAATACCAAAAAAGGCATAAGAAAGTCAACCAAGATGTACAAAATAAAGATTGGGCAAAATCAAACGAAAAAGAAATTCATTCACACGGTATCAGCACTGTAGGCGATATTGCAGAGAGACTGACAAATCGTATAGGATCACGATCTACCAATTGTATCAGCGTATCAAATCATAATTTGCAGTCGAACTGGAAATTTGTACACAAGGTTATAAAGTTGTGATTCCAAGGACATTGAGAAAGACTATACTTGCGGAGTTGGACGGATCTCATTTTAAAATTGTAGGCTAATACATATTTATAATATTAGTGATTGGTCGTAAAATGAGTATTGCAACTTAAAGAAAAATAAATTCTGCGGTTGTATTTCTAGTACCTATCTACATGAAAATAGCAATTTTCAAATTTTTTTTCGAATCACGAAGGAATATGTTAATTGAAAATTTCGTTGACTAAATGGTCGCACAAGATTCTGCATTTTGAGGGTTCTGCATTACAACCTGATTGGTCCTGCATGACAAAACATCTAGCTTTCAAATCCAATTTTGGCGATTACACTTCAACACGGCTAGCCGGAATTATTTTGTCTTTGGATTACGAGATGAAAGAATACAAAGCATACGGAATGTAAATTTCCAATTAAGCAAATGTTACAGATATACTTCAGGATTAGTGTGTTCGAAAGAAAAATTGCTTACGAATCAGTTTGAAAAGTAACACCAAACGAAATGAAAATAGATTAGGTAAGCGACAATAAACCAGAGTACAACTTCGAAGTGGACTATTGGGTTTCTAGGTTCTTGATAAAGGCGCGAAATGTGTTTGAGATGGAACAAACTTTAAAATGAGACTTTAACATCATCACTTTTAAAAGAAGGTGTGAAAATAATTATTTTCATACCATGAAAGGTAACGTTCGCTTTCAAAGTTAAAATTGACGCTGAAATGAATGCGATGGAGATAAATTTACAAATATTAATTTTGAGCAAACATAGAAAAGTGTGACCAACCAATGAAGTGATTTTTATTTAAATTAAATCGCTCACTCTCGTGTATATTTATTTAAATTAGATTAAACTCGTTCATTTTCGCTGATACAAATTTTTTTGTGAATTTCATAAAAATTGAGCCACTAAAATACAAACACAACAAAACAAAGCAATTTTTTGACCAATAACAATCACAAATACTAAATAAAATACATAAAATGAAAAGGCAATACCTGATCGCAAAGTTGGACAGCACCGCAATTTATGATCCCAAAAACCACACACACAAAAACAAATAATAATAATTTAATTATAAACAAACAAAAAAAAAAAAATACAAAATATAAATAATTATTAAAAATACTTTATAATACCAAAAATTAATTTAAAAAAAAATAATAAAATTAAAATAATTACATACAATTATAATTATTATCTTCGATATTTATTATTATTATTATTATTATTTTATGCGACTCATTTCAAATTTGTTGCATTTTGGCAATAATATTATATTTATATATAAATTTTTAATTCTACTTTCATTATTATTATATTAAATATTTTTGTTAATAAAAAATTCGCGTCCAAATTTATAATTTTTTTGCCCAATACAAAAAAAAAATAAATGGAATGAATTAAAAATGTTTTATAATTCGTGTTTAATTTTTTTTTTTTTTTTTTTTTTTTTGTTAATTTAAATAACATACCGTGAAAAGCCTTTTAAGCCAGTCTTTTCGTTTTACTTATTTATATTTTTTTTTATTTATATTACATAATTTCGCGGATACCTCCGAAATTTTTTTAATGCTGTTATTATTTTTGTTTTTGAGGTCACAGATGAATTTTATTTATTGGTTTTTATAAAAATAAAAAATAAAATATATAATAAATTAGGAGTTTCATTTTAGGATTTTGCGTGTTTTTTTTTTTTTTGTTTTGATAATTTCAACTAAACAAATATTATAATTAATTAATTTATTTTATTTATATTAGAATTTATGGTTTATGTTTTAGGCTTAAAATCTAGAGATAAAATGTACGTGTTTCATTTTTTTTTATAATAATTTAAAGACATTAAAAAAATTTTACAAAGATCTAAATTAACTACATTTATTTATATAATATGTTATTATGGATCATATTTTATGTAATATTAAAAATAATAATAAAAATATTTTTTTATTGGAGATTCACTGACTGGTTTTGAAAAAACAAATCAAAAAAGTTCGCAAAAATTTTCTTTTCGCTCAAATCTCCCGTAATTATTAATTTAATATTTTCAATTATATATTTGGTCTAACTAAACTTGTTTTTTTTATTATTCCCCTAACACGAAACAATACGACACGAGGTTTTATCTAAAAAGAAAAATTGATTTGCTTTTCTTCGTTTTCATTAATTAATTACAATTTTTATCTAAATAATTATAATTAATTTATTTCGATTTTTTTTTTTTAATTATTTATTTTTTTTTTTGACTAGAACTGTTGTCAACATTATAAAGTTAAATATTTTTTTTTCTTTATTTTTTATTATGATTAATGTAAGTGATAAGTAATTTATGAAGTAATTCCGTTTTTATTAGGCGCATAGCAAATTTCAAATTAATAATTAAAATAAATTTGCAATGACTTTTAATGAATTTAAATATGAATTAAGGCGTGTACAGTATCTTGAGCTAAATTGATTAAAGCGTCAGTCTGTTATAAAAACCAAAAAATAAGAATTTAATTAATTACATTTTTTATGGTTTTAAAATTAAAATTTGTTTGCAATTTATGCAGTAATGCACACCTTCACCTTGAATAAATCTTGTTGAAATTTGTATGTCAACTTCACGAAAGTAGTTGTTTCAAGTCAAACCTTGATTCTAAAATATTTCAACATATTCTACAATACAATATTGAAATTCATAATCTGTACCATTAAAATTTTTTATACTTTTGTGCATGTGATTTAAAATTTCAAACTACTAAACTTCTTTTCTACTAAACTAGCTAGATTATTAAACGAGTATCGTTGAGTTTTATTTTAATTGGGAATTTTATTAAATTTTTGAAATGGCATTAAAATTCGTTAATAACATAAGTTTCCATGTTTTACTTGCAAGTAGTTTTATTTGGCTCCTTTTCAAGTTTTAGTTGCAAGTTTTTTTTTTCAGTTTTCTGAAAAATTGGCATCTCGTTCAATTAATAAATCTTTTATTAATTACATTTAATTTTTTTTTTAAGAATTTATTTATCTTGTAGAATTTATAATCCTAGAATTTTATTTTAGAAACCAGAATTGAGATATTCGTCGGCGACCTCCTTCTTTATAACTCAAGTTGAGATTATTTCTTTATTTGAGAGAATTTCAAGACTAACCAAAAAGTTAATGATTTGAAAAAAGCACAATATCACAGAATGAACAACACCCCTAAAAATATTACTTCATCAGATTGGTTTGTGACGCCAACCTTAAAATCCATGTGAACTACCCAAAAAATTCTCTTCACTTGCCATTGCCAGTAATAAAATAATTTCATTATGTCGGAAAATATTGGGAATTTTTCAAACTTAAAATATTAAAGCATTACAAAAATCAACCAATAATAAATATTAAATAATAAATTTTAAATATTTTAACTAAAAAATAATCAAATTAAAATTTGGCCCAAGAACCTCTTAGTACACGCTTAATAGCTAAAGTTTGTTTAATTTTTTCTATTTTTTAAAATACACAACAAATGCAATTTCAATTTTCTAAGCAATTTAAATTATAAAACATGTATTAAATTAAAAGCGTTACGGTCACAATACGATAAAATGTACAGGGTACAGACACTGCGTGTATATTTATAAACGAAATACAATTTTTAAAATATTAAATTTTCTAACACGTATTGGTTTTGTACTGAAAATTTTTAGAATTTAATTTTTTTTCATTTTTAACTTGATTGTAACATTTTTTGTTTTGTCTATATTGTATTTTGATTTTTTTGGTGATGATACTGATGATATTGATGTGAATAGTAATAGTAGTAGTAATATGAAAGTAGTAATAGATAAATTAATTTAATATAATTGTAATTAAAATTATTATTATTATGTTTGTCATATATTTTATTATTTATAGTTGATGATGAATTACTAGAAGTATTATTTATATTATCCTGGTTAATTATAATTTTGTTATTAGTATTACTGTTATTAAAATTCTTTACGACAATTTCATAATTTCTACGATGTTATCAGCTCTCCACCTCAGTATTTGTAACTGTTTGACTAGATGTTAGGTAATGGTCTGGAATTGGTATCTGTTGTGTTCGAGCTGGTTGTTTTTTCTTAAATAAATTAACAAAAAACTTTAAATTCATTTTTATTAATAAAAAAAAAAACGTTTTCAAACTAAACCGCATTAAATTAAATATTTACCTTTCGCCTAAATGGGAAACAACCAGGTTTTTCAACTACGGGCGGTCCATTTATCAACAGATCTGGTGTCGGTATCTCATTCAGTCCAAACACATTCAAATCGCGAAAACATTCGGTCTCAACCATTTCATTTTGCCACGATATTGAAACAGATCCAGTATTAAATTTTGTGTAGAAATTTTCATCCGATGCGTCTAAATTAACACCTTTAACAGTTGAAAATTGTTCAATGTCTAATACATCTTTGGCATAAACGGCATGTGGCTGTAAATATAAAAAATAAAATTATTTTAACAAATTAATAACCAAAAATCAGGCTAGTCACAAAACTTACATCTGGTAGAAATGGAGGATCAACCATACCCGCATCGAGTCGTTTCCAATTGATACAATTGAAAAACGAATGTAATTTTACTTCACGTGCTCCATAACGACCATTTCGACAGCCAAGGCGCGCTTTTGTGGTTTTTGCAAGTAACTGTTGGCATAACGATTTTGCTTCATCACTGTACTTATGAGAATATTTTTCAGCGTCCTCCTGCATATATACATAACAATAAATAAAAGATAAGTTATATTTATTTACGAAGCTTACCTTAACCCGTCGATCAACTTCTTCCCGCTTAACTTTTTCCTTTCTCGCCCTAAACGGCGCCTGGCCTTCGATCATTTCGTACAGCAAACAACCAAAACTAAACCAATCAGGCGAAAATGAGTATTTTTCGTTGTCTATAACTTCTGGTGCCATATAGCCGACAGTACCAACACGTCCTCGCACCATCTCCCCTTCTGGTATTTCAACAGCCAAACCCAAATCTGATATTCTTACATGTCCATGATCATCGAGCAATATATTCTCTGGTTTACAATCACGATAAACAATACCCTGTTGATGTAAATGTTCTAAACCACAAACAACTTCGGCACCATAAAATCGGGCCCGTCCCAACTCAAAACCAGGATCACCGCCCATATTGTATATATGAAATTTCAAGTCACCACCATTCATTATTGTGAGCACAAGACATAGAGCATCTTTTGTTTCGTAGGCATACGCTAAGTTGACAACAAACCGTGAATTGATTTTTTCCAAAATTGTTTTCTCAATCAATACCATAGATTCACCTTTACGTTTTTTGATACGTTTCTTTTCTAATTTTTTACATGCATACATTTTACCGGTGGCTCGGACCTGTGTAATTAATTAACAAACAAAAAAAAAAAAAAAGATAAATATTTTGTTTTTATGGAAATAAATACTGCGGGTCATAAAAAAAAACAAACAAAATATCACCTGACAAGCGCACACTTCACCAAACCCTCCTTTACCAAGAACACGATACATTCGAAATGTTTTGTATGTGACGGGTTGTGCTTCTAGCCATTTCCATTGCAGATATCTGTAAGCAAAAAAAATTAAAATTTATTATTTGTTAAGGTCAAAATTTTAAACCACCAAGTGAGAATTCAAAAATAAATTTTAAAATCACTACCTTATAAAATAAACCTTCCAAACTACCATTTGAGGTTGAACATTTTTTGTAGACTCAAACTCAAAAAGTTTTACCGTATCTAGTTTAGGTGTCAAAATACTAAATTAATTATTTCAAACTACCAGGCCTAATTTACTTATTAACTCGCAAAGGCTTTTACAAAATGTGAAGCTAATCATGACCACAATGGTTGGCTTCATATGTTGTATATTTCAAAAATATCATCGAATTTTATAAAACCCTTTTCAAGTTAATATGTTAAACTACTTAAGAACTATTCGAAACTCTGATAATCTGATAATAAATTAAACCTTCCAAAATACCATTGGAGGTTAAACATTTTTTGTAGACTGAAACTCGAAAAGTTTTACCGTATCTAGTTTAGGTGTCAACACACTAAACTAATTATTTCAAACTACCAGACCTAATTTACTTATTAATTCGAAAAGGCTTTTATAAAATGTGAAGCTAATCATGACCACAATGGTTAGCTTCATATGTTATATATTTCAAAAATATCATCGAATTTTATAAAAGCCTTTTCAAGTTAATATGTTAAACTGCTTAAAAACTATTCGAAACTCTGATAATCTGATAATAAATAAAACCTTCCAAACTATCATTTGAGGTTAAACATATTTTGTAGACTCAAACTCGAAAAGTTTTACCGTATCTAGTTTAGGTGTCAACACACTAAATTAATTATTTCAAACTAACAGACCTAATTTACTTATTAACTCGAAAAGTAAAATGTGAAGCTAATCATGACCACAATGATTAGTTTCTTATGTTATATACCTATTTCAAAAATATCATCGAATTTTATAAAATCCTTTTGAAGTTAATGTGTTAAACTACTTAAGAACTATTCGAAACTCTGAAAATAAATTAAACCTTCCAAACTACCATTTGAGGTTGAACATTTTTTGTATACTCAAACTCGAAAAGTTTTACCGTATCTAGATTAGGTATCAACACACTAAATTAATTATTTCAAACTACCAGACCTAATTTACTTATTAACTCGAAAAGGCTTTTATAAAATGTGAAGCTAATCATGACCACAATGGTTAGCTTCATATGTTATATATTTCAAAAACATCATCGAATTTTATAAAAGTTTTTTCAAATAATATGTTTAACTACTTAAGAACTATTCGAAACTCTGATAATTTGATATAAATTAAACCTTCCAAACTATCATTTGAGGTTGAACATATTTTGTAGATTCAAACTCGAAAAGTTTTACCGTATCTAGTTTAGGTGTCAAAACACTAAATTAATTATTTCAAACTACCAGACCTAATTTAGTTATTAACTCGAAAAGACTTTTATAAAATGTGAAGCTAATCATGACCGCAATGGTTAGCTTTATATGTTATTTTCAAAAATATCAACGAATTTTACAAAAGCCTATTCAAGTTAATATGTTAAACTACTTAAGAACTATTCGAAACTCTGATAATAAATTAAACCTTCCAAACTACCATTTGAGGCTGAACATTTTTTGTAGACTCAAACTCGAAAAGTTTTACCTTATCTAGTTCAGGTGTCAACACACTAAATTAATTATTTCAAACTACCAAACCTAATTTGCTTATTAACTCGAAAAGGCTTTTATAAAATGTAAAGCTAATCATGGCCATAATGATTAGCTTCATATTTTATATATTTCAAAAATATCATCGAATTTTATAAAAACCTTTTTTAGTTAATATGTTGAACTACTTAAGAACTTTTCGAAACTCTGATTAATCAAACCTTCCAAATTACCATTTGAGGTTGAACATTTTTGGTAGACTCAAACTCGAAAAGTTTTACCGTATCTAGTTTAGGTGTCAACACACTAAATTAATTATTTCAAACTAACAGACCTAATTTACCTATTAACTCGAAAAGGCTTTTAAAATATGTGAAGCTAATCATGACCACAACGGTTAGCTTCATATGTTATACATTTCAAAAACATCATCGAATTTTATAAAAGCTTTTTCAATTAATATGTTAAACTACTTAAGAACTATTCGAAACTCTGATAATCTGATAATAAATTAAACCTTCCAAACTACCATTTGAGGTTGAACATTTTTGGTAGACTCAAACTCGAAAAGTTTTACCGTATCTAGTTTAGGTGTCAACACACTAAATTAATTATTTCAAACTACCAGGCCTAATTTACTTATTAACTCGAAAAGGCTTTTATAAAATGTGAAGCTAATCATGACCACAATGATTAGCTTCATATGTTATATATTTCAAAAATATCATCGAATTTTATAAAAGCCTTTTCAAGTTAATATATTAAACTACTTAAAAACTATTCGAAACTCTGATTAATCAAACCTTCACAACTAATATATGAGGTTGAACATTTTTTGTAGATTCAAACTCGAAAAGTTTTACCGTATCTAGTTTAGGTGTCAATACACTAAATTAATTATTTCAAACTAACAGACCTAATTTACTTATTAACTCGAAAAGGCTTTTATAAAATGTGAAGCTAATCATGACCACAATGGTTAACTTCATATTTTATATATTTCAAAAACATCATCGAATTTCATAAAAGCCTTTTCAAGTTAATATATTAAACTACTTAGAACTATTCAAAACTCTGATTAATTAAACCTTCCAAACTACCATTTGAGGTTGAAAATTGTTTGTAGACTCAAACTCGAAAAATTTTACCGTATCTAGTTTGGGTGTCAATACACTAAATTAATTATTTCAAACTACCAGACCTAGTTTACTTATTAACTCGAAAAGGCTTCTATAAAATGTGAAGCTAATCATGACCACAATGGTTAGCTTCATATGTTATAAATTTCAAAAATATCATCGAATTTTATAAAAGCCTTTTCAAGTTAATATGTTAAACTACTTAAGAACTATTCGAAACCCTGATTGGTACGCACGATTCTATTAAAAAATGTTGAAAGAAGTTTCTTTGTCTAAAACCTCTAAACACTTGAATTAAACTACCTTTCAAATCTTTGATAGATATGGTTGATGTATTAAATATCATTCTCATTGAATTAAGCGTTTTATCAACCTTGGTAGCTGTATCGTAAATTAAACTAACTTTCAAAACGACAGTGTGTTAAACTACATTGTTAAAACGATTACACCGGAAGCTATCAAGATACCTTCAAACTATGTCTATAAATTATGGAAAAAGCGGAAAATTCTCCAGTTAGTTTATAGATAAATTTGCCTTAGTAAATTTCAATGACTAAAATCTATTAAATACATTTAAATTAAAATGGTGACAACTATTTGACTTAGAAATTCAGTTTTAAGATTTTTTTAACAGTCGCTATAATACATCATTGAAGGTATAGTGAGCAACTTATCAAAATATCCAACCACACTAGCGGGAATAATAAACTTTGATTTATTTGGTTAACTCAGCTCTTATTTTTATAATAATATAACCACAAACATTATATTGCTTGCGAAGACTTCCATAAAAAAAAACTTATCAATGTCACGAAATCATTAATTTTGCAAATACTGGCTTATACATAAATCACAGCAAGCGTCAATATCCTTTTTGCACGCACACCCATTTTGTATTTCGCTGTCGTCGTCGTTGCCTTCGCGCAATCCTCCTCCCTTCCCCTCTATATAAAAATAAAAACCGCAAATAAAAGCAAACGTCAAACCAAAAAGATATATAACAAAAAAAATCTAAATCAAACCACAAAAATCAGGAACAAAAGTCTTTTGCCTTTTAAATTTGGTTTCATTGGTGCTAGGAAGAACAAATATCTTGTCGCTAAACGAGAACGAATTTCTTATAAAAATGTCAATTTAGGAACAAAAAAGAAATTTGTTTAGAGTGGTAGGGTGCTGAAATTTTTATAAAATAAGTGAGTTTTCTATTTAATTGACTGACTTTTTATTTTTAGAAAACTCTCGAAATATTTTTGGTGACGGGTATATATAGTTACTTAGAATAACATTATGCTGTTTTTAGATATTTTAGGAAGTTTTTTTGTAGTCAAATTTTTTTTTTTTTTTGGTAACATATTTTTATGTTGACATATTTCGTCGGTTACATTTTTAATAGTTTTTTTTAAGTGTGTGCTGTTAATAGTCTAATTGCCTATTTCAATAAATTTTTGAAATATTTTCACTTTATTCTATTTTTATAAAATATTGTTGTTGTACTTAGTAGATTCTTGGGGGAGATGTCGCTATTATATAAATATTTTTTTTTTTTTTGGTTTGAACGGTGACAACAAAACCAAATTAGTTTAATGAGATTTTTATACGAAAATAGTTTTGATCCTAAGCCCTGATTATATTAAGTATTTCGGAGTATTTATCGGGATAGTCTCAGTAATGGTTGGCTAATTTTCTTTTTTGGGATTTTATTAAATTTTACCATGATAAAATACATATTTCCCAAAATAAAGAAAAAATTCTTAGACAAACAGATCCAGCAACAAATGCAAATTTATAATTTCTTTCTTTATTATGAAAGAAATAACTTTGGAAGTTTTAATGGCTTTCTACGCTCTTTACAAAATACAATTTCATTTCGGTTGAATATAATTATGTAGATATAAAACAAATTATGGAATGAGGGATGGATATTTTTCCCAAAAGGATTGAATACTTTTCCTCAAAGTATTTTATAATTACATAAATTGGAATTACAAGTTTGAGATTTTGTAGACTGAAATTGGTTTCTTATAGAATTTAAAGACGAGTCCCTTTCCACCTCACGTTATGAAACATTTTCATTTAAGTTTTCCAAGCATTTATTTGACAGCCTTCTTTCCGACGCTTTACAGAAATTTTAATTTAGATGCATGGAGAGCGGCCTGGTATCCTGATAACTGACTATCCTGATTGATCAAACGTATCCGTCCAGTACTAATAATTCATTTTTCAATCATTTTTTTTTTAGTTTTTTTTTTCAGAAGTTGTTTATGCCAGTATTTACAGAGCATAACAAATTGGTACATTTAAGATAAGCAGCAACCAAATTTTATAAAATAAAAATTATTCCGGTAATCAAGCATCCTCAAATTGGATCATGCCCCAGCATTAGACCAAACTGGCACGGCAAGTATCTCGAACAAAGAATTGGTTAAGCAAAAGTTCTCTGCACGATGGTGCATCGATCAAAAACGTGAAAGAGTTCATTTTTCTTCTGAATGTTCATTCGTGCTCATTTTCGTCGCATTCCGAACGAATTTTTGAATTTACGAATTTATTCAAGTCAGTAACCTCATCACCAAAAATACATCTGCTCTATAGCGTCGAGTTGCATTATCAATCCACCGCATAAAGATCTCTTCAATAGTAACAATCCATTTCATAATTTTCAGTTCGCTGAAAAATTCATTCTGCATTTTTAGTGGAAGATATAGTAGGTGACATTTGCAAACAACAAACAAAATTGTTTTAGAAACGTGAATTGCTTAGAAATCTATGGTACAGTTTTACAAACTGCTTTGCATTTTCTAATATGTATAGTTTGCGATTCGCGTCACTTTGTCGCGTTTTAGAGCGATACTCTTTTAGTCATATCGTTCGGCACGCCAAACAATATTAAGTTTTAATAAAATTGAATCGCTTTGCAGAAAGCTATTGAAGTCATTAGGAAAGGCCTTGGTGTCAACATTTCAAACAACAACATTGAGTATTGTACCGTAAAAAATATAGCAAACAGTAATTGAATTAAATTTGGAAATAATATTAAATAAGGAAACCATAAGACGAACAAGATTTCGAGGACACAATTAAGCAAATATTATGTGTGAATTCATAAAGGCCAAACAAACAAACAAGCAGAATCTCACATTAAAAATATTT
The DNA here is from genome assembly GCA_958295665.1 of Tipula vernalis. Lineage (NCBI taxonomy): Eukaryota > Metazoa > Arthropoda > Insecta > Diptera > Tipulidae > Tipula > Tipula vernalis. The sequence continues at coordinate 372,151,127 of OY282558.1, forward strand.
AACTGAACGGTATTAATGCATAGGGTAGAAGGTGAAGCTTTTATTAGAGTTCGACGCTTTAAGGATGTACAAAACTTATGCGCAGTCTAAACGTTAGCCTCCTTTATTTTTGTTGTTGCCTTAACCCATTTTAGAAACGGTCTTACTTCTTTCTCCAACTTTGTTTATGTTGCGTGTGTTGTGCCGTAAAAGGTCAGAACGGCAAACAACCCTAGTAGCAAAACTTGTAAAAGTCGATAATTTTAAAGAACATGACAATGCAATTAGATATAACCCACATAAATTGTTTCTCAATTGTATGCATCCTCGACAAGCCACTTCCAATTATCATCATCCGAAGAGATTTGCGATAGGTATCCTTTACAAATCGGGAAAACTGGGTTTGAAGTAGTAATCAAAGAAGCGGAAGGCTGTCCGGAAATCAGGTAGTGCTTGCAAAAAATCAGTGTGCGTTTCGCTCAAACGATTATAAGATGCATAAAGGGCGTTTAGTAAATTATTCAACCAAAGTGAATTATTTCTATTTTGTTTTTGTTTTACTTGTGATATGACGAAATCAAACTTTTAATTATTTACAAAACCATTAACCGGGTAACCGGTTATAGAAGAAGGTAGTACAACTTGAACAAACCTAATGTCCAACTCCTATTTGAAAATAGCTAAAAACAATCATTTTTAGGGTGTACCGGTTAAAACCCTTTGTAACCCAAAAATTAAGAATTTTACGAACATTTCAAAAGCAAACGGCATATATACATAAAGGGTTAAACATAATATATCCGTCCTGTCTACTCGATTTTATTGGAACTGTCAATTTTTTTATTTTTTAAACAGAAAAGTAAACACAACGACGAAGGGAAAAAAGCGGAGTGGATACTAAATTTAAAATTTTACAAACCTTAACTTTAATCATTTTTATGGCTCTTAAAGCTGATTTATTGTATTTGAAATATCTTCAAGAATAAAACAAATACCGCATTAAGACTAAATTTTAAAATTGTTAGTGGGCGAAACAGCCAGTTAAAAAGCGAACGAATTGGGACGGAAATGAACGTCATTTTGTTTGGACCTATACCGAATATTTATGTCAGAATAGATGTAAAAAGGACGTAGTGTTGCCAGATGAGGGAATTCCGTATATTTTAATTGAAAAATACGGACATGTCAATAGGCTAATCCTTTAGTATTAAAATTCAAAACTAGAACTTATCATAAGAGGATTTCACCACGCTCATTAAAAAAAACTATCAAAGATTTTGGCTGTTCCAGGACTAGAGAGGTAGTGCAAAACTGATTCCACATCGCCAAACACTTAAAAGTTTAGACTCTTAACGGTCACCATGACGGCCGTCATGCCGTTAAAATAGGGTAGAATTGCAAATGAAGTAAAATTAAACATTACAAAAGTAAACAAGATTAAATATGTTGGGATTCCATAAAAACAAACTAAGAGTCTGTACTTAGAATGCACAAAGCAAAGAAGCTTAAAGCAAAGAAGCGCGAGCTTCAACATTTTATAATGCTTTTTAAAGAGACACATTTAAAGCCAAATATTTAATTTTTTATTCCGGAACATTCTGTGGAGTAGCAATTTTAACAAACTGCCTTATTTAGCGGGGAGTGAGTTGAATTGTCACCATCCCAGTTGGAAGTTATTACGGATTAATAAAAGGGGCCGCATTCTTCAAACAATTATAAATAGTGTCCACGACTGATTTAATTTAGCACCAGACCATCCGACACGATTTAGGTATAATGACTTACATGTCAAGTAAGATTTCTTTCTTTCTAATAATATCAAACATTATTAGAACTAAATTCGGATCATTTCCCAGTTGTGTGTGAGCTCGAGATTTCTCGACCTCCCAAAATATGTGATTGCCAATTTTTTTTTAATTACATACTAACAGATTGCAATCGATACAAAGCGATGATAGAAATGAGCTTAAACGGAATCTATGATGCCTTTTATATCAAATTTCTACTAAAATAGGTTTAGCGATGGTTTACATTGCAAAGCTTATTGTTTTGCGTAATTTTAGGCGCAGAGAGTGAATCAGGTTCAAATTCAGTTTTTAAAAACATATTGTCAACCTACTAAGTAAAACCATTAAAAAATTAGTTAGAATTGGTTAATGTAAAATGGCAACGGTTAGAGAAGTATTTAAACAAATATTGAAAAACCGTAAAAAACGAATAAACCACAAGCTATTTCTCAGCTTAGCGTTTAAACGGGTCCCATTTGAAACGCGATATATATATTAAAACGCGATTTGACAAAACGCGATATTTTAAAACGCGATACGGTACAAAACGCGATATGGTACAAAACTCAATATTTCGAAACGCGATATAGTACAAAATGCGATAATTCAAAACGTGATATTTCAAAACGCGATGTGGTACAGAACGAGATATGATACAAAACGCGATATTTCAAAACGCATATCCTAGTTCCATCGTACATGCCCAATTTCATCATAAAGGTGAAGGAAAGTTTTATTAAATGTAGGAAGATTAATAATTTTAAAATATCGCGTTTTGTGTTTTGTTTTTCCCATATCGCGTTTTGAAATAGCATGTTTTGTAGTGATGTATAGAGCTGCAAGCAACATACCTAAACAACCTATTTTACTAAACAATATCACGTTTTAATGGAAGGCCCCTAGGTAAGATATTTGGCGATAGTTTTAGATAGTAAATTAACCTTTAAATCTCACATCATATATGTATATATCCGAATTATATGATCATATAGCAAATTAAACTTCTCGAATAAGCTTCTGCTTTACAAAGTTATGGTGCAAACGGTCATTTTGTATGGATCTCCTCTACAGGGTACAATAGCATTTTTCCCATATTCATTAATTACAGATAATCCAACACAAATCCGACTATGACTGATTTTGTGCTTGTAAAATGGTGAAACAAAGAAAATGTCAAACATTAAGAGATAAGAGGACAATATCAAAAATCTTTGAGTGCTACAGTATGTAGCAAGAAGAAAGAAAGGAAACTTAGTAGGAGTCCAGCAGCTGTTGATTAAAATAAAAACGAAAATTGTATTTATCTTCACGTGTACTGTCAGTACTATTAGAATGAAGACAAGATATAAAATAATCATAAACAATGGAATCCATTTTAATACTTAATATTTTTTTCATGAACCTTTTACTTTCTATAAAGATCTTCTTACACATTTATTTATCTACTAATTCATTTGTATTTAGAAAGATAACAAACAAACACTTTTTAAAGCCCTACCAGTTGAAAAACTTCTTTTTCTGATTCGGAAGGCGACCAAAATACAAAAATCCCCAAAAATATACAGCATACTTAAGAAAATATTGATGACAGCACTAGGACATAACCAAAAGGAACATCAAACGATTTAAACGCAGATAAGTAGACCGATGACAGCCGTTTAATATTTTCATTTTAGCAATTTTATCTCGACGTACCACAGCATAAAGCGATGGTACAAACAAGATAATCATTGCTCCTTTCCAACTTTTCTTAAAGTAAAATAAAACAATAATTGACATTATTAATAAAACCATAAGCTATTTATTTTAGGCGAACGACAAACTTTAAGTAAATTACAACACAATCTCACCAAAAATATAAAATGATGATAGGATCTTGAGATGTAGTACCACAACCAAAATAAAAAGAGTACATAAGTTTATGTTGTTGGTGTTGTACTTGGCTAAACAAATATACAAAATCGTGTTATAGACGCTTAACCTTTGTTGTAGTTGGTGATTTTTTTTTCCCTGAATCTCGACGATATTATAAAATATTATTCTCCATAAAATATAAATTTTTCAAGAAATTCGAAACTTTCTTATCTTTCATCTTTTTTAATCAAACAAAAATAGCAACAAAATGAAACTCATTGTAAAAAAAAAGGATAATAATATTCTTATCCATGTTGTTATTCAGAACATATTTTTTTTTTTTTTAACAAAAGACAAAATTAAAATATTTTAAGTATGAAGTATAAAAATAATTCTTTAAACTAATCTATCATTAGAGAGCAATGTATAGGATACCAAGTCTCGTGTACCAGTCTCTTTTATCAGTATACTGCCATTTTGATTTTCATCATCTTGTTTAAAATTAACGACTATCGTGTATACCGGTATCTACCGATTGAATTATGGGGTCCGAATGTCTCTTTAATAAAAAATATTTTTTATGAATTTCATTTTATCCATAAAAAAATTGCATTACACAAATTTTTGTTGTTGTGACACATCTCTAATTTCACTTGGTATTGTTATTATTATTATTATTATCTTAAAAAGAAGTAATAAAGACATGCTTTTACATATTTGTTGTACTTTATTATTTTTTTCAAAACACATGAAGCGTTTAATGCTTTTTTGGTAATATGTACATATATGTACATACTTGAATATCAAATATCTCTCTGTTGTTCAACAAATTTTTATGAAAAACGATATTGATTATTTCTTAACAGAATTAGGGTTGCTATAAAATCGTTTTATCTAGATTATGTGTAATAACATGTTTTGATAAACAAACCAAAATTTATAAACAAGCTTAGATACAAAATGGAATGGGAACATATTAATCAGGCTTGTCAGGTATTTAGCCCTAATTTGCAAAAAATGTAAATAGTGCAACAAAGCTAGACAACGCAACCCTCATAACATAAATAACGCGTCGTCCTGCTTTTGCTCTGTTTATTTTGAAAATTTTGCAAACTGAACAGTCAAAATGGAGCAAAATTTTTCTTTAACAGAAAAGTGGGCGGGCAATCCCAGCAGAAAAGAATACATTTTTAATATTTGTTGTAACGTTTCTAGAAAATGTCGAATAGGGAGTAATATTGATGAGGCAAATATCTATACATTGAATGTTTCGGCATACTTCATACAAGGAAGCCTTTTGAACTGTCAAATTCAAAAAATTATAAAAACTGTTGCAGGTTATCACACACTATGAGACTTTAATGTAACCATTTTTCTATTGGCGAGCAAGCCCATTTTTGGGCTTAAAACCACCCCTTAATTTAACCTCAAACGCCTTTTTCGATATATCTCGGCTTCTATTTCACTTTTTTTGATAAAACAAATTGGTCATTATTCCTCATAAAAAGTACAAGAAATCCGTAGTAAATTATATTATGAGGGGTGGTTTTAACCACTAAAAATAGCTTGGTTGCCGTTAAAAAAATGATTTCGTTAATGTCTCACAGACTACTACAACATATGAATATTTTTTAAAAGTTTAAGAGAAGAATGTCTGTTTATCAAATGATTTTTTCGGCTTTTTATAAACATAAATATATTAGTGGTATTCACATAAATGGCATTCACAAGATTTTCGATTGGTTAATCAGAAACAAAATGAAGAGGGCAATTATTCATAATACCCACAAAAAAAAGTAGAAATCTCATTACCCCCGTGCCTTACACCAAAAGTTATACAAAGTGTATAACACTGAACAAAAAAATGGTAACTTTCTTTGAGCTCATAATGTTGGTAGTTTGGTTTGTACTGAAAAAGTTGGTCTACTCATCAGGTAGCTACGACCAAACTAGAAAAATACAATTCCTACTTAACACAGATAGTGTCAAGTACGAACGTACTGATTTAGCGAATTATATTCACTAAATCAAAAACCCAAGGCAAACCCTCATTTGTGTGTGTGTGTGTGTTTAATGCCCACATAATATTTAGAAGTTTAAGAGAAGTATGTCTGTTTAACAAATGATTTTTTCGGCTTTTTATAGACACAAATATATTAGAAGAAAAGTTTTTATAATTTTTTGAATTTGACTGTTCAAAAGGTTCCCTTGTTAGACATAAAGGTAAATCAAAATATATTTTCAGCATACAAATCTGTTTTTAACTTTTAAAAATAGTGTTGTCTTTTTCTTTCCCACTATTTATATAGATCCTTTTCATGATCCTTTTTGTAGCCAGTGTCATAATAGCATAAACGAACATTGATAAAATGTTGCTTTATTCTCTATTATTCATTGAAGTAGTTTTTTCTTTGACTTTTCTATCATTATTAAATTTGTTTACAATCAAATATGCCTTTGTGTAATAGGGAAATCGATAGTTTAATTTATTTTTCAGGATCGAGTTAATTTTGATTGAAAATAAATTGAAATAAAATAATTACAAGAAAATTACAATAAAATTTGATATTCAGATTTATCTATAGGGGTCTGAATACACATAAATACATACACATAATTGTGATTCGTCGTAAAAGCTAAATAAATTAGACCTAATGTTTAGACAATAAAAATAGATTTTTATGTTTTAATAATGTTTGTTATAATTTATATAGCATATATGGCATTTTGAAACCAGTTCATCTTTTTATTTATAAAAAGTTTTGAATTCTTCTCGTTTTTTGTCGAAAAAAGATTGTACACCTACAAAAATTTACATCCGCTGTTCTATTCATCAAGAACCAACGATATAAACAGAAGGTAAAATAAAATTCACCAATTAATTTTCTTAATTATCATCGTTCTTCTAATAGGGCCATAATATTCCCCCATTGCTTTGCTAGAATATGCTAATTAACATCTCTGTACTTAGTCTCGAAAGCAGCTTTAATGATTTTCGATAAATTATATAAATAAAAAATTCACCGTTTCTAAGAGCTTTCTTATGGAAAATGTAGATTGGGTTATCATAGCTGAAAATAAAAAATATAGTCGTTATCAGCCAATAGAGTTCAGCTAAAAGTTACCATGGATAGCATTGAAGACTTCTGTTAATAGTTATACGTGGCAAAAATCTAATCTCTTATAAAAAATTTTAGAAAATCAGGGAATTTAAAAAAATGTCAAATAAACATTTTTTGGAAAAAACTTCAGATCTGGTTATGTTTGAAAACGGATTGGTTTGATGTGATTTGTAAATAGGTATCGCGGGAAAAAATTTCAGTTCTAATTTCCCCCTAAGAAATTTGAGATAATTCGACTTTTCAAAAATCAGTAGGAACTTTGTATGCAATTAGCTTCTAATAATGTTTGGGAAATCAAATTTTTCCAGATTTATCGAGGGAAACTTGAACTGATTTTTTTTTTTAACAATGGCTATTTGCAAGTTACATCAAAGCAATCCATCTTTAGAGATAACAGTCAGATCAATGCAATCGATCTATAAACACAATACTCTACAGGCAAATTTTCTACAAGGCCATTTATGATTTTTTGAAAATCGAATTATTCCCAATTTCCCACGGGAAGCATGAGCTTTTCCGGTGATACCTACTGAAAAATTAATTAAAGACAATCCATCTCCAGAAGTACGATCTAGAGGTTGATTTTATTTCAATTTTATTTCATTCTTTTGATTTTCCGATATTTTTCACGAGCAGGTGGAATAATGTTTTCCACGACTATTGAGCAGCATGCTTATAGTAATCATTCTGCGATGTGTTCCGCGAAATCCAGTTTGAGAGATTTTTAAAACTAACACAAGTGGCCACATTCAAAGCTCTTTTTGCAAACGAATCTACCTAAAATATAGCAGTAGCGATTTTAATTTTGAACTTAGTCTTACAGTGGTTCTAACCAGAGAACTGGATGTTCTAGAGGAACAAATAAAAATCTTTAATAATCTTTTGGTTAATATTAGGAAATTATTTAAATAATAATATTCATTGATCTTTGTTTGAAGATTTTTAGACGTAGGAACTCATACATTTTTTGTATAAAGCGAGGGAAACACGAAGAAAAGTTGTTTTTCAAGTTGAGACCATAACTCAATTAAAAAAGTTGAAAATGAAATCGAATCAAAGGATGAGGTAATTACAGGGCGAGGTATTTTAATAGGCTTAGTGCGTACTTGTGTCAATTGATTAGAGACGAAGTTAATTATGGAAAATTTCGACATTTTATTGGAGTTGGAAAAAATTACAAAATCTTGAACGAACAAATAATGCTTCAAAATGTTTAGCTTGGATAACACAGACATTATTGTTTCGTTGTTTGATAGTGGTAAAAGAGGTTTATCGACGAAAAACTCAACGGCTAGTTTAATGATCTACCCATAAATCAGTTCAGCCGATAAGCAGTTTCAGTCTTTTTCACTGTTGCTTGGGTACCAACTAAAATGTTTAGGATTTCTAAGCTTTTATGCACCTTGATCGATCCTAAACTGGAGTATGTTTATTTGTTTATTAATTTTGGTTTAAAGTTCTAACAGGAATACCTATAAATTAAGTTTTTTTCTATTATGTCAATAAAACCAATTTTCCACCCAAAAAATCAAAAATAGTTATAGAGAACACTCGTCATACACGAATGTACTGATTTAGCGAATTATATTCAAAAAATCAAAAAACTCAAGGAAAACCCTCAATTGTATGTGTTTAATGCCCGAAATATATATGTATACAGTTTTACATTGATATAATGTTTGAGTGTGATTTTTAAGGTAAATATTTTTGAGCCAAAAATATGTTAACATTTCTTCATTTATGATTCAATTTATCAGCCATGTGCATTATTGGTGAAAATTGAAATAAATCAAATAATTTAAAAATGTTACGCTCAATTCGGGTTAAATCAATTATTTTGCTTCACTTAGTCAATTATTTTGCTATTTCCTTTTTCAAAATCTTACCTATATTAAAATTTTAGAAGATTAAATTTATAATTTGGAAATTTCATGTTTATTTGTGGGATAAGGGAACATTTCATTTACACAGGGTCCTGGACTAAGTTAAATAAGTTATTAGTTTCTATGCACAACTGATTTTTGTATATAATTAGATTATTTCATTATAAATTAATTATTTTTAATCTTAATTTTGATTTTGAATTGACATTGGTTATTTAAATTTCTAATTTATTTAAGGATTTTACACTAATTCTAATTAACTTATAGTTTTTCAATTTGAGGATTTTAGGTGGGTTTAAATTATTAACTTTAGAATCTTAATTTTAATTTAAAATTGCCTGTTTAGTTGTAAGGATTAGATCAATTAAACTTGAATTTAACTTAAACATTTTATCAGATAAATAAAAGGAAGGTGGTATCCCGAGGCTAACAGGAAGCCAACAATGAAATTTGGGGGAAATTTTTCCAGTAGCTAGACTGGATGATTTACTTAATTCTTAATTCTTAATCCTTAACTCTTAATTATAAAAGAATAAATAAAACTAACTAATTTAATTATAAATTTAAGTTTGTCAGATAAACAGGAACAAAAGTTCTGGAACAGTTGCAAGGATCTAATTTTTATGTAGATTAAGGAATAATTTAATTTGTTTCATAATTATAGAGGGCTACAGAATTAATTATTCTTAGAGAAATTAATTTTAATCCTATTTTCCGAAACAAAGTTATATCCGAACCAAACCAAACATCCAAGAGCAACAAGCTGTAAAAATCATATAACTTAATAATTGTGTTGTCTTGTATTGTCTTATTTACTAACTATCAAATACAAGGCACGAAATTTTATTAATCGATTCTCATTGTGTCTTCCGAAAGGAAAAATTGGTGAAAATATTAATTGTGATTGTGAAGTTAAAGTGCGGTAAAAGAATTAACATAAATAGTTGCGGATTTATTTGATTAAAACGTTAGTTTATTGGTGTCTCAGGTAACTCCTAGTTTTAAGCGGTCGAGTAGGGGGCTACTTTAGGGAGTAGTGATTGGTGATACAACTTCCGAAAGGGGGGATGGGGCAACCCATATCCCCATCACTTTTGATGATGATGATGTAATCATTCCAGATACAGACTCAGATTCTAGTGAAGATAATAACGAGGGTAATGCTAAAATTATTAAATTGTCTAGTCACGAGGTAAATAATTTTGTCAAAAATTCCATACGGTTTGATGATACAAAAAGGAAAGTATCTAAAAACATGGCGGCGAAAAGCACATGTTTAGCTGAAAACACTTTAATAAAATAAGATCCTTCTGTTACCAATATCAATATAATTTCAAGTATGAATAATAAAACCACACCTTTGTCTTCTAATGACATATCTGAGAATAAGGCTATTCCAGAAAAAATGGTGAAAAGTAAATACTCAAAACTTGATTCAGGTCCCTTTAAGGTTATGGCATAGAAGGAAAATATAAATTTAATTTTTCTGGCCAGAGCATTGAAAAATATTAGAATCAATAACATAAAAGAAATTGAACAATTGACTAAAAATCTAGCCAGAATCACATTCAAAAATTATAGTGACGCCAATTTATGCATCGAATCTGAGTCGATAAATAAATTTGATGGCTATGAAATGTATACTCCATTCAATTTCAATCACACGATAGGATTAATCAGAAATATTCCTGTGGGGATAAGTAATGAAGAACTGATGGTAAATATAAAGTCATCCGTACCGTTTGAGAAAGTCGAAAGGATGACCAAGTGGAATCCTGAATCGAAGACGGCAAGTGATACGGAAATGTTAAAAATTACTTTTAACGCTAGTACAATTCCCAACAAAATTACAAGGTACGACAGCATCTTAACGGAAGTAGAATACTTTATTCCCAATCCTTTACTGTGCTACAAGTGTTTGAATTATGGGCACACCGCGAAAAGGTGTAAGTCAAGTGACCAAGTGAGGTGTAACTATTGTGCTAATGGAATACTAGATGACCATGAATGTGATAGAGATAAGCCAAAATGTAAGTTTTGCGGAGAGGGACACAAAACCAACCACTTCAAATGCCAGGAAAGGTTAAGGCAAAAAAAAAATTTCACAGGATATGGTGATCTACAAGACATCACATAGAGAATCCAAATTAAAGCTATTCGGATTGAGACAAAATATACTCACCAAGAGGGAATTTCCACATCTAGATGACAACCAAAAGGACTTTGACAGGAGAAATGACACAGCTATAATGCATTAAAACAAAAGAATAGAGATACTGAACAAAATAGTGAATGAACTCAAAATTCAATTAAAAAATAGAGACGATTTACTTAGAGATCTCAATGAAAAACTGAGTAAGACAACACCAAAAGCAGAGGATGTAGCAGACATTGATCTCATGAGGATGAAGATCGGAAGTTGTCTGTCAAAAGCGGTAAAGTAAAAAATGAATGGATTTAAACTATTCTTTCAGAAACTTGGACAAAAGACGCAGATTGATTACCAAAAATAGAGCAGATGGATACGGTGGAGTGGGATTTCTAATTAGAAAAAACATCTCATGGAAAATAGTAAACCTAAACTACAATTACAATAGACTGGAAACTTTAAAAATTAATATTAAATTTAAACACATCAATTTAAACATCACCATCTTTTACAACAATTCCAGACGGGACAAAGACGAGATATTAAAAGAATTTGAGATGCTGATAAGAGAAAATTGTAACGACAATTCAATAATTGCTGGTGACATTAATGCAAGAAGCGGCCTATGGGATAACGATATTAATAACGACTACTTAGGCAATGCAATCGCAGAACTAATAGTGGACAACAATATCTATATTTTGAATGACGGTAATCCAACTAGAATGGACAGTTTTAGACACACTAATTCGGCTTTGGACATCTCACTCTGCACACCGAGTTTATTAAACTCGCTCACATGGAGAGCCACTATTGATAATCTGGGGAGCGACCACTTTGCTATCCTGATAAATCACAGCCTACCAATAAGAGAAGAAAAACAGTTTACCAACTGGGGAAAAATCATGTCTGAATTCAAAGATAGCTGGAATGTTAACTATCCGTTAGATATCGAAAACTATTTAGAAAAAATTATCAAAGAAAACACAAACATCATTAAAGTTAAAACAAATCACAAACCAAAGGCCTGGTGGAACGAAGAACTTCAAAGGTTATGGACAATCAAATACAAGAAACAAAAGATCTATAACGCCAAGAAAACACTATACACAGCACTAGAGTTAAAGAAAGCAAACCAAATTTTTAAAATCAAAATCAAAAGGGGAAAAAAGATTAGTTGGCTAAATTTTCTAGACAGTATAAACCATTAAAAAAACAATACAGACATTTGGAATAGTATTAATAAACTAAAAAATAAAAAAACAATCTCACTACAAAATCTTAAACTAACACTACAAAACTTTCCATACTCATTCGAAATAGATCCTAAGAGAACATATCACAAAATTGAACCAATAGAGATAGGAAACAGATTTTGGACATTATTAACAAAACAAAAAACACGGCCCCAGGGAACGACAACATAAGCTACAAGTTCATTAAATCAATAATCAACTACAACCCAAGGGTACTGGAAGCCATTCTAAAACTATTCCAAAAAATCTGGTCGAATCAACGATACCCAAACAAGTGGAAAACTGCAAAGGTCATAGCCATCACTAAAAAAGGGAAAAACGACAGAGAAATCTCCAATTATAGACCTATATGCGTATTGCCAATTTTTTCTAAAATCTTTGACAGATTAGTCCTAAAAAGAATACAAGAACATCTAGACACACATAAAATACTGAATAATAACACATTCGGTTTCAGGAAAAACAAAAGCATCACGGATTACATGGTGCGAGTTATTTAGACACAAACACATTAAGAAGTAACAAAAAGAAAAGCATTCTCATCAATATGGATATTACCAAAGCATTCGATAATGTTAACAAAAATATACTGATAAAAAAAATGGAAAAACTTAAATTCTCTAATGCAATATCGAACTGTATACTAAAATTTCTAACAAACAGATCAATAATAATTAAAAATATAAACACTTCAAGCATACATTACACAAACAAAGGAATCCCACAGGGAAGCTGTCTGAGCCCAACTTTATTTAATATATGTATATACAAACCATATACATTAGCTCAACAACACATTTACAAAGATATTTCAGTTTGCGGATGATATCTGCTTGGTAATAAGTGGAAACAACAATGAGGACCTATCCAGAAATGCAGACAGTGCTTTATTACTACTTACACAACACCTAGAATCAATAAATTTATCAATAAACCCAGAAAAAACGCACTTTTTAAGACTCTTTACCAACATAAACGTCACTAACTCCATTAATCTAAAAATAAACAACCACACAATCATAGAGAATCAAGTCACAAAAATTCTAGGAATTACCTTTAATAAGAACTTAAACCTGTCAAAGCACTACCAAAACCTAAAAACAGACACGTGCAAAACCATCAATATATTAAAATCTCTATCAAACCCAAAGGGCGGGGCCCGCCCGCCCGCCCGGAAACTCTTAGGCATTTCTCCGTTGCCGACAATTCTAGCAGAATTCATAGAAATGACTACTAAATTTGATAATAAAACCAAAACTCTAAAATATATCACTAAGCAGCTATATAGGAATTCCAAAATCGGCATAGATATCAAAAATCAACAATCATTGGCAAAACTAAATAGATACTTCACAGACTTTAACTTCCTGAACAGAATCAAAGCAACTCACCAAAAGTCATGTTGCCCAACGAACATTTCAACCTCTCCATACATGGAAAATATCATCGAAAAATTTCAAAACAATTCAATCGAACTTAGGAAAGCATCAAATGAAATTATGGAAAAATATTGCGATTCGGATATAATTTTTTCAGATGGCTCACTCAAAATTAGCAGTGCAGGAGTGGGAATTTTCTATAAAAATCGCAACCTTAACTTATCCATAAAACTCAAAAACGTTACAAACATCAAAACAGTATAAATCATCGCAATAAAAATAGCCACAACTACGAGTATAAGTCAACTAAGTAGAAAAACAGCATATTGATTCCCACAGATTCACAAAGTGCCTGCACTTCACTAATCTCAGCAATGAAAAGAAGAACAGACAAACATTTTAAAAACCAAATTATCTGGTGGGCAATAATCCTAGCTATATTAACATCCAGTGGATACCAGGACACATTGGGATCCATGGCAACACTAAAGCAGACCTCTTAGCAAAACTTGCACATACAAGGCCATCTCACACACTTGACAATGATCCTGTTACCAGTGACACCTTAAAATCAATTAAAGTAAAAATAGAAGAAGAATGGTCCGAGCACTTCGAATCTTTATCCACGGAGGTGGGTCACTACCACAAAAACCTATTTCCGATTTTACCAATGGACCTTGGGTTCTTGTTCACCAATTTCAAAAACAAAGAAATAAGAATATTAAACAGACTAAGATCAGGACATGCTTTTAACAACAAATACAAACATCTTGCCATATGTAACACAATTGAAGATAATGACCATATAATTGATGTATGCAGTAAATGTATCCCCACTAGAAATAAATACCCATCTCTCTCTCAATATTAACTAAAGGGAATACTAGCTAGACAAAATTTTAATGAGTATAAACAATTACTAAATTTCTTGGGAGAAATTGATGTCACCCTATGACCGCTTGAAACTAGGACCCACATTTGATTTCATTTTAAAAGTCGATATATTATTTTTCGAATTTCCAATTTCATTCATAATCATAAATCACTTTAATATAAATGAATATATTTCAGGCAAAACCATATCCAAGACACAGTGAGAATCATTTTGATTTTCTGGCCCGAAAACAATAGTTACATAGGTCCAGTCTGTGCAGGCTCTAGGAAGGTGCGTGGGCTCTGATATGAGAAAAGTTGTACACTCTACACATATCAGATACCTAAAGACATAATTTTTAGATCCTGTACATGAGATCAAAAATAATTTAACCCCCCAACTGTAGAGTTAACAAAAAAGAAAAAAATTTTTTTTTACTGAATTCTAAACACAATTTTTGAATTGATGCAATTGAGGGTTATAAAATAGATTACTAACACTTTAATAATACTAACAAATAACATCTAACACCACTAACCCACTAACACACTAACACTTACGTAAAGCATTTGAATTATCTCAGTATTATATATGTCAAAAATATATATCTAATTGGAATTTTGTTTTTATCTCTGATTTGAGACTTGTATTAAAGTAAATATTCCAAATATAGTTTATTAAGTTTATTAAATAATACATCACAGTTAGTATAATACTCAACTCCTCTTAGCAATAAGAGCTCAGTTAGAAGTATAAGAATAACAAATAAATTCGCTGCTGCAGTACTTTCCCTGAAAAGCCACTGTAAGCACAAGGCGGAGAACAATAACTAGCGGAAATCGCTTGACCACAACAAATTAAAACACAAAAAAAAAAAAAAAAAAAAACTTCAAATACTTAGGTGTCTGGAACCGGGGGTTGATTCTTTGTTGCTAACTTACCTTTCCTTTCACTCGGTTTTGTTATTCGTAAAAGGGTGTACGGTGGACCCGGCGTATCCGGGAAACTTTCCTTAGGCTTAGTCGTACACACTAAATCAATCAATCAATCAAGCGAAAGAAGTAGATAGGAGTAAATGGAACGATATTAACTAATTTTTACATCGAGAAGATTTGCACATATAATGCACTGAATTCGCGAAGCTTGCATTTTAGCTACGTCAGCACAAAATAATTACGCCTGTCCAATTGTTCTTATTCTCAATTTATTGCATTGACGGGGATAGAGCATGACAATCTGAATGAAATAAGCCCAAACTATGGATTTAAACTCGTTATGTTAGCCGTTAAGATTTTGCGAATTTTTCCAATAACATACAATATTGTTAAAAACGGTAATTATAAAATAGTAGCCCTCCTTTCCGCCTTGCCATTAACAGAAGGATTGAAAAATTAAAACAACAGCGTTTTGAAAAAATCTTTGATTGATGGAAAATAAACCAAATATGTTAGTGATCTGAGGACCGAGGTGCGATTTGGATTAAGCACGCTGTGTACGCTGTACTATTAACGTGCACGATATATACAGCGATCTCTTCTCGCGAGACGAGTGTAAGTGTTAGCTGCATTTTTGCAGTCCTTTACGACAGTAAACGATTTGAAATATATCAAAAAACAGATTTTAGCCTTTCGCCAGCTCGTATTAGAAACATTAAAAAAATTATCCATTAAGAAGAAAAGATTGTTCAGGCTGAAATGATCTTGTCGATTGATTGAGGTTTGCGATCCGTTGATAAATGGTCTTATTGAGAGGCTGATTTTTTTTTTCGGCATCTAATAAAATCTTTGAGAACAATCCTAGCGGCCCCCAAATTGGAGAGAGTCCCGTAGGAGTTAAATCATTTCTGATTAAACTGTTCAGTGTCTGGTATACTGTGGTTTCATTAGGATGATGTTGAATTTTCAAGTTAATTTCATTTTTCAACAAACAAAAAAAAAACCTAATTTGGTAACAACTAAAGTTATTAACTTCGCTCGACTAGAAAAGAGATAATTAATTCTAAAGAGTGTCTTATGCCAGATTCAAAATATTAAATGCGGTAATACCTTGACTATACCATTTATGTCTATTATTATTTTAGGTCGATTAAATCGAATCTGAAAATTCAACCTAAGCATTTTACGCATAAATAAAAAAATCGAGGGAAGCGCTTTATAAGTACTGGAACTGACGTTCTATTGTATTCTGAAATTTTTATAGCAGCTTTATAAAATGCGCAAATAGTCAAATTTGAGGAGTTTTAATAACAACAAAATTCTAAATTGGTGAACTAAACTGTATTAAATAAATTTTCTTAAATCAAATTTAGGTTTTAAAACAAATTTACGATATGCACTATAAAGTGTAAAGTTTAAATACTCAAGGCGCCTGATAAAGATCTTATATCTAATAAAATGTCTACATATTATAAACTGCCGCTATTAAAAGAATCTTCATTTCCTAACCAGCATGAAATCTTTAAACAAGCAGCCAATTCGAAGTAGATACTCAAAATTATATAAACTCCAACAATAATAAATAAAATCAATTAAACATCATAGCAGGAAATTATTTTCCTCTCCACACAAATTTTCTTTCTATATTCATCTCTCATCACTCCACTCGTCATAAACAGGGCCATAATAACCAACCATCATTTATAGATAATATTTGATATTTATTTAGGATGGAAAATAATTCCAGCGTTTTTAATTACTTTGTTTTTTTTTATAATCGTTTTTATTATTATTACAGAAAATTCCTAAACAAATTTTTAATTGACGATCAATCAATAAAATGTGTACATAAAATAAATCTGTAATAATTACAGAAAGCAACATTAGAAACGTTACATAAAAATTAGACAATTGATGCAATATAACGTTTATTCAAATTTTTAAAAGCTTCATCATCTTCGCTTAATATTTCGTTATATCAACAACGACGGCCGTGAAACTCTATATTTTACCTCATAAAATTGAGTTCAAATGATTATTCCTATAAACGGTTGATTGACTGACCTTATTCAAAGCATCGATAATATTTCACAAATAACTGATTTGTAATTTGCTGCACACAAACAAAATTAGAAAAAAATAATAAAATTCAACATCATCACAAATTAAATTAAATTTTTTCATTTCATTCAATTGAGCAAGCATTGCATTTAGCATCCATATATACATGGTATTTATGCTACAATGTACTATGTATAGAAAAAAAATATTCATTTTCTTTGAACTTTATTGTTCTTTAGGTGAACAAAGTTATGAAACACACACATATTTAGAGAAGACTAATAATAATTACGAGGTGATAGTATTTAATGATTAAAATAATAAAAAAACCCAAAGGTCACGTGTTACAAAACGAATAAGTAATATAAAATCTATTTATATACATTTTCACAATTCTATAAGAATCCATCCGCGTGTCTGTTAATACATTTTTTATAGATAACTAGAATTTTCAACATAATAGAAAAAATGGAAATCCACCCATCCAAACATGATGTACCCTCTCGTTTTTCTATATTTTAAATCAAGAAAATTTGTTTCCAAAGGATTTCATTTTTTTTCTTCTTTTTTTTGTATTACTTTTTGTGTTATAGCATTATTCTGTACGTGGGATTTTTACGTGCGGTAAAATGAATTTGAAAGTTGGTTTAAACTTATTCGTAAAATGTTCTACTTTGTGTCTGTAGAGAATTATATATACGAACAGAGGAACTCGTTGTATGATTTAAAAATTAGTTTTAATTTAATTTTATATAATTTGAATTTCAAATAGAATATGGTTTAAGTTGGTGTAGTCTATTCGAAATAAAAAACCGTATTCGACTAGAGTGGTTAAAAATAAATCGAGTGGTTAAATCGAGTTCCTTTCAAAATGAACATATCGCACAACTTGAATTTCCTACATTACCAATTTAGAAAGAAGCTAGTTGCATTCTTGCCAGTTCCGGTTTGCCAATTTCAACCAAAATTGAAAGCGTTAAAAAGATAAATTTCCTTATCTCGGGAAAAAAATCCTGAAAAATGAAGTAAGCCGCGTTTAATCTCAATGATGACAAGAAATTGTAAAACATCTTTTTATTTTTAGATTGTTAATTAATATTTAATGGACCCGGCAGTATACTTCGTATTTCTCGGGATGTTTATATTCGAGCATATGTAGTGTCCCCCTTTGACCTGTGCGCAAATGAAAAACCTAACGGGTAACAGTATTGCAAAAATTTGTATGTTCTAACTATCCCGGAGTACTCTTCCAGTCATGGAACCTGTTGATGTAAAATATTCTTATAAACTTTGAGTACCTAGTAGCAGCAAGATAAATTAAATTCGACGAAAATAAAAACCGATTAAGGTTTACCGATTAATTTCATTACCGGTTAAATATTTACATTTTGGGCTTAATCTAGAAAAAATCGAAAGCCACAAAGATAAAAAAATTACGAAAACAAAAATATCAAATTACAATAAGCGTTTCGCGTGAGCGGATTGTAACCTTTTCCCCAAAAACTAATAATAATTCAAGATTTATGTAATTTCGGTCAGTTTTCTTTTAATTATTAAGTATTTTCAAAACGCTGCTTCAATAAATTTGGCTATTCACCTGTCTTTTGTGAATTGAGGGACAAGATAAAAAAGAGAGCACAAAATAACCAATTTTATAAGCACATAATGCTTAAACCTTTCTGAAGAAAACTCCACATAGGTCTAACGCTAACAAAAAATTAGCCAATAAAATAGAAAATTTAAGAAAACCTTGGGGAATCAGACTTATGGTAAAAAAAAAATCCCAAAAAAATACAAAGTTAAGTGTCTCGTTAAGCAAAAAAAACCTTTAAGCAAGGAAGACCGCCTTGAATTTGTATTAAATACAGTAGGAGAACAAAGGTTGAGGCTTTTACGAGTTTTTTATTTTAGTATGAGACTTATTATTAATGCTGTCTGCCTCAAATTTTAGAATTCTCTACCTGGCTCTCCATTTTTATAATTTGTAACTTTTCAAACTCAACTAAATGTCATCGATTGTTATTGCTATTTGAATAAAATAACCAGGCAATCCTGAAAGAAGTTTCAAAAAACCGTTTTTTTTACACCCAATATAGGCCATTGTTTAAAATCATGATATTTGAATCTAAAAGTATTGTTTTCGAATCTCAGTAAGGGTAGGATGTAAAGAGTTTCGTTTAATTTGCTGATTGCGTATTTTGGAATTTGGTATTTCTCCTGCATAAAATTATGACAACTTTCATTGACTATAAATTCAACTGCCATTGGCGAATGGGACGGAAAATATCGATCCTATAGTTTTAAAAACCATAAAGCAATAGACTCCTATAGTTATGCTACTGTCTTCCACCGTAAAAAACGCCTAGGCGCTTTAAACGAATAGAGCGCCTACTGGGCGTTTTATTCGAATAATACGCTCAGAGCGTTTTATTCAAGTTAAATGATTTAAGTTATCAAAATACAATTGTTTTCGAAATTTGAATAATTCGTCGTAATACTGTGAGGAATTTTATTATAAAATATATAAATTAGTTCGAAAAAATCGTATGCTAAATTCATATTACTTTGAGTGATTGTCTTGACCTTGATTTTATTTGCTTCGTAAGAAGTTCAGCAGCTTGAAAGTAAGGCTCGAAAAAATAAATGCTCAATTGAAAAAGCATGTCAAAATCAATCGAATATTCATATTTTCTAGAGTATGTAAATCTAATTTGCGATCGAATGGAGTATTATCTTTAAACCTGAATTTCTCAGATTTTGTTAATATTTCCAAATTTCTGTAAAATTCGATTTCTTAAATTTTTAACCTAAAAAGTAATGAAAGGTTAATCTTGGTAGTGTAATGAAACGTGAAGTTTCGAACCAATTCAAATTTAGTTCTTGTTAAAATCCAAGAATTTAATATTTTTCAAGGCATTTGGCCAAAAATCTGTATTTTTTTATTAGCAGTATTCTGTAAAGAAAATATGTAATTTTAAGTTTAAACGCCGAGTGAATTTGACCTAAGTAGAATCATCGTTTTTGACATGGTTGGAAGGAAGAATGAAGAGGTGGTGGAAGAATTATGAACCTACTGAATTTTCTTACTATACTATGTAAAAGAATATTTTTTCTTAGAATTTTCGTATAACTCTTTTTCAGAACTATTTTATAACGGCTTAAGAAACTTTCGTCATCAAACCTAAAACATTAATAGAGATGCTTATAACAAGCGGTCTTGAGTTCGATTTTAGACACAGACCAACATTGACCACATCCATGCATCGACAAACATGAAAAAAAAACGTTTTAGAGTACGCAATCGTTCGTTGGGCTAACCAGCTATACTACATTCAACAAAACGTTATAATTACAGTTCAAAAGGTACCAGTTGAGGCGCAATAATGTTAATTCCGGCTTCTAAGCCATAGATTTTTTTGATTTTTTTTAAAAGTATTTAGAATTTTAATCTCGACTGCAGACAATTTAGAGGCTTATCAACAAAAATCAAATAACATATTCAACCTTTCTCTTCGTTATTGCAGTTTGCAGGCTTACAGGTACAAATTTTAAATGTAATAACTTAGATATTCTTAACTGTACGTAAAATGTTTTTACTCGACTCTTTATAAAATTTAATTTGTAAAATTCTAAATTTTTCCAACGCAAAAGTTCGGTTGGCAAAATCCTAAACTCGGTTTATTTAATCACTGAATTTCTTAAGTTTGAAAATAATTCTACGGTCAATGGAATCGAGGGGTCAAAAATCGGCCCACAGGACACTCATTAAATTTTTCGTGAAATGGATTAGAGAAATGACCGCTTTCCTCTCCTACAAGTTGATAACGGAAGCAGCTAGGAATGGCAATTAGCTACTTTAATTTATATTTTAGGCAATGTGTTATCCATTACATTTTCTGTCCCCAATAGACAAATAACAATTAGAATGCTTTTATTAATTATATATTAGTGGACCATGTGCTCTATCGGACAAAAAAAAGCTTTGTCACCAGATCTGAAAAAAGTAATCACAGTTACCTTTAATCATTCACTGAAATATTATATGAATCTTTACTTTCGGGCGGTAGGTATCGCATTTCCAAATTTTCCAATCGTCAAATTCGTTTTTTTCGAGTTGCTTGAAGGGTACCTTTCTATAAAACATGAAATTTTGGCGCAAATATATCTTATATTCCACTTTGTTGTACGAAAATAACATGATATTTACATTGAAAAATTTATTTTTATTTTCTTAAGTGCTTTACCCATTGAAAAACGAAAAGAAAAATCGGATATAGTTTTTTCGATATATTTCCAAAATTGTTGCTTTATTTTCGTTAAAATCTTCTCGTTTTTGATCGAGCTTACCATACAATACCATTTTCAATTTAAAAAATTCAAAAACATTTTTAATTGGCTGAGAAAATGAAAATTAAATTTTTTCGGTTCTAAAAAATTTTTTTCGGACGAAAAAAATTAAATTTTCATTTTCTCAGCTAATTAAAATTGTTTTGAAATTTTTTAATTGAAAATAGTATTGTACGGTACACTCGGTCAAAAACGTAAAGATTTTAGCGACAACAAAGCAAAAATTTTGGAATTATATCGAAAAAACTAAATCCGATTTTTCTTTTCATTTTTCAATGGGTAAAGCACTTTAGTGGTATTCGAATATCCAAATACATCGCTTAGGCGTTTTATTTGAATGGGCGTTTTATTTGATTTTTTCCTTCATTTTCAAAATGTTCGTATTTTCAGCTACTCCCGAATAAAGCGCCTAGGCGTTTTTTACGGTGGAAGACAGTAGGCGTGTTGTCATAAATCATGCAGTACAATACCGTGGTCACAAGACAAAAATTATTTTCAATATTCAACGTTTTCTATCTCTCTTCTAACTTTACTAAATTTCACTTAAGTAATAATGCCGTGTGGCCAAATGCTGCGGTCGCAAGCCATAGTAGCTTTAGTCGGCCTAACTCAAAAATGAATTTAATATTCAACTTTTCTACCTCTCTAGAAAAATTATCAAATTTAACTTAGCGATTTTGTCTTGTGATCACGGAATGCGAATAAGCTACATATTTTCGGTAATTCATTTACCATTTGTTCACTTTTATTAACAATATTTTTTCAAAATTAGTCAACTAACCGGGGTGCGAAATGTCAGTTGTTGACACAATAACTAAGAAAAATATTTTGCTTCTTACAAAAAAAGAGTAAAATGCGAACGGATTCAAACCGCAATATATTGTGAGGATTTAAAATGAGATTTCCATTATCTAATCGTAATCGGTGAACTCTTGGCCCAATTCTGCAGGGCTGTTTGGGAATTTGATTCGAACGTGATCGACTCTTGATGTATTAGATTCATATTTGAATTGAATCAGATTCTTTTGTTTCTTATTTAAATCAAATATGAATCTTATACATCGAAGACTCGATCACGTTCGAATCGAATTTCCAAATAGCCCTCCTGCACAGTAAGAAATGGGACGTTCTTCCCTAACCGTGAGTTAAAATCAACAGGAGTTACTTTTAAATGAACTCGGTTTTGCAATTACATTTATTATTGTTGCTAGTAGTTTAAACATATCTCCAAAAAATCCATTGATCTAATCCCAAAAAATTGTTAGGTGCAGTTAAATCGCTCAGGAGTTAAAATTTAACCTGGTTTGTTATTAGAAACAATCTACTATCGTAATATTGTTCCAATTTTTTTTAAAGATTGTACAACTTATTATTTTCAATTTAGTGGTAGTTTTAACTCCGTTTAATTATTTAATAAGTTAATTTCTTAATGTATCACATATTATTTACTGAATGTCTCCATTCTAGCAAGCAGGTACATCAAATAGCTGTGCTTCTTTTTAATCGTCTCAAACAATGAAAATTCAACTCCTGTGATCCACCGAAATCCAAAATACGGCGCGCGTAAGAAAGAATTAATTCCTGAACTTGGTGATGTAGTTAGTATGGTAGAAACTTGCATTTTGATAAACAAAAGTTGATCAAATTAACAACCATAATTATTAGAATGCGAAACAAAAAAATTCGGCTCCCATTTTTACTTTTATAAATTATAAATGTGGTAGAAAATATAAGAAATGCAGTTTAATTGATTTACAAAGCGTCATATCGCAATATTTTTGATCTACTTCAGACATTTATTTTTTAGTGCTAATAATATCTCTTGTTTGGAAATAATAAAGTGCTACCTACTAAATGGAGTTAACAATAATGCAATAAAGGAGTTAAGCAATAATTTTGCCTCCGAAAAGGAACTATGTAATATTTTGAATCGGAAGTGTTTGTAATACTACTTCGTAAATAAAATACCGAAAAAGAAGCCGATGATTGATGGCAGAAGAACAAATCATTATCGTTTTAAGTGTCCTTGCATAAAGTTAGTAATTTAGAAACCTGTGTGAAACAAAAATTAAAATTAGGTATTCAATTATCTTTTGAAATGAGCCTGTGCCTATTAAAAAAAGGAAAATGAGATTGTGGGCATCCACATAAATTAATTAATTATGTGAGCAAAAAATCAAGCGTTTATTTCCAGTGTAATTTAATTAGGTAAGTAAATAGATGACTATGTGCAAAAATAAAAATTTAATCTTAAATTGATTGTTACATGTGTTGTTAGGTTATTTAAGATTTAGAAAGAATTAAACATGATTCGAGTAAAATTGCCCTCGCTTAGGACATATACGACAAAAATTGTTGTAATTTTTTATTTTATTTTTTTTTAAATTAAGGGTATGTACTCGATTTTTGGTTTTTGGTGTTCGGTTATAAATAACACGATTTTTAAGTAAAATTGAGATTATTTGTTAAATGTAAAGTTATTTTCGCCTTTTTAAGAATAAACATTATTTATAAAGTCACATTTTATTGTTGATTAACCATTCATAGACGAATATGATTGAATTGTGAACATTAAGCCCTTATTTGAGTAATTTTGTTGAAGTATTATTTTAATAACCCAGAATACTTCAAAACACTTACTTTACAGTATACCCCTAATTATTTCATCAACGGTAAAAGATAGGGTATAAATCACCAGATAATTTTTTATTCAAAATGAAATCTTCGGTCAGCGTTCAGACTTCGTCAAGCAACACCATTTGTACATCAGAGTACTCCAGAATAACACACTCGACAATCAGACCCCGTTAAAGAACATAACTCGAACAAAAAGTGAGATAATCGAGGACTTAGCGTAGAAAACTTTTAATTTTTGCTCATAATTTAACAGTATCCAAACCATAATTACCCTCAATTAGGTTATTTATTAAATTTTGGTTTAGTTATTGTTAAGTTGTAAGTAAAATTCAAAATGATTAAATTGTATTGTAAAATTTCGATTGCAAAATTTCGAAATTTTTTGCGATGGAGTTTTTTATTCAAAGTTATTTGCTCTAACCTATATCAAAAATTGATGGATGAGTGCGTTATTCCGGGACACCCACAGTAAAAAAAAATATTTTATACACATATAACAAATTTATTGTTAATAAATCTAAATATTGTATTTATTTAGCAAAGCAACAATATAATATTATAAACAATGATGTCTTATTAATGGACACATGTGATCGAGGATCGATCGAGGAAACTTAAGGCTTTAAACTTGTACTATTTAGTTCTTTGGATATATTGGATCTGGAGAAATCCTCAATACCTCCATCATCATCATCAATATCAACGGTATCTAGTGTCTGTTCACCAAATTCCGTAGAAACAAATTATGAAGATTGCCATTTTCAATTTCCGGAGCGCAAACGTTTATTACAAAATTTATTACGGTAATATGTATGTTTTATTTAATGTTATACTAGAATGTTTATTTATAAAGGATGCCCAGTTAGATGTTGCCTAAATAAACCAGTTGATTGGTTAAGTTGCTTTAAGCTCCGTTTAGATAATCCAGGTGTCGCTGGAGAATTAGGTTCACGTTTCAAATTTCTATCATAACAGAAAAACGGCTATTCAAAATTTAATAATTAACCAGTTGTTTTTCAGTCTGAGCTTAAAGTTTGAAATACCTAATTTTACAGCAAGAAATCGAATATCGCAACCAAGTTCGATGTAGGAAAAATTTGTTAAAGCATTTACGATTATATTTAGAAATTTTTTGATAAGGCACTTTAACAGGAGTAACATGTATTAATATGAATATTATATATTCATATATACATATTTGTTGTTTTCGTTATTAGAATGTATATAATTCACATTAAACATTTAAATGGGCGTGTCAAATGTCAAACTTGCTTAAATCCAATTTTTGAACATTTTTTTAATTTCGTTTTATTAGCTTTATTTACTCGTTGTATGTGTAACGCTTATGTCTAGCAATTATACTTCCCCATTGGGCAATTGTTGTATTTGTAGCGACTCACTCACTCACGCAATTCAATTATTCAAATATTCATCACTCGTTTATCGCAACAAAAACACCACAAAACATTCCATTATGTTGTCATCACTGATGTCAACGTTAAAAAACAAAATATCTGTCAAAAATTCCGCGCGTAAAATAGCATTTCTTTTTTTGCTCGTTCGATTTGTTAGACACAAAAAAACCGCATAGTCCAGTATTCAGTTGTCGCTTTAAATTATAAAATAATAAATTAACTAAAAGTGATAAAATCAATTATATATTAATTAAAAAACATTTTCTTCTCGTGACTTTTCGTGGTGGTGGATTTTATTTCTAATAGTGTAATAATTAAAGTGTTAAAAAAAACTATAATAAATTACCGACCACATATAAACAGAATTGTGTGGTCATCCATAATCATAGTTGTTGTGCGTTTATATATGTACATCGTAGTTCGGGACATCGATTCCCGTGTGGTGTATTACAAAATCGCTACAATAAATATTTTTGGCCACAACCAGTGCCATATATTCTTGTACCAATAATAGTATGTTTTTAGGGAGCCAATGGTTCCGTCAAAGTGCCTATATAGTTTTATGATTAGGGTGACAATTATAGTGGCCAATTACTGTAGTTTTAAGAATCATTTTTTTAATTTGATATTTTCATAAACTACTTAATAGATTTTACATAATTGTTATGCTGATATCAATAGATCAATGTTCCAAGGATAGCATCAAAATCTGAAAGCTATTGAAAATTAAGTTTTCCCAGGTAACCTTATCAGATTTAATCGAATATCACTTAAAAATGTAACTATTACAATTAAATGATTTTGGCATTCCTAGGCCCTAGAGCCAAAATTCCATTGATAAAATAAAAATTTTATCGATAAAAGTCATAAAGGTTCCCCGGGAAATCCAAAATAGACATAAGGGATAAGCAAATACCAAGCTAGTAAAACGAAATTAAAAAATTTACAAAAATTGGAGTTAAAGGGTATAAAAAGTAATTGAAAGAAATTTAGTATATGTAATTTCCCATATCAGGAAATCAGGACCCTTTTTTTTGTTTTTTGTTTTTCATGACTTTTTTTGAGTCACATAAAAATTTTCTAAACAAGAAAAACATGCTAGTTTAAAGAACGTTAACGATCATTCCTAATTTTCAATTCGCAAATACAAATAAGCCATTTTGTAGACATCTTGAAAAGCTTGATTTAAGAGATTTTTGAGATTTTCGTACGATGAATCTTTGATGAGTTATTGCAATTTCAGTTTTAGTTTGTGTTGTAAAATCTGCTCTCTTCTGGTGCGATTAAAAATTACGCTCGACATGTTCATCTGAATTTTTGGGTCACGTTTTTCGCTAAGACTGCAATAACTGGCCAGTTATTTGTCGTAATATTTAAAAGCGGAGCACAGCATTGGAAAGTAGAACAAATTTCCTTTAATTCCAAAAAAAAACACAAAACAAAAAAACTTAAATTCGATATTTGACTAAGATACAAGCGTGTAGAAATGGTGTATTTGTTCGAAACATTTTTTATTGCGTATTTTTTTTTACTTATAATTTTGTTTCAACTTTTTTACAGGATTTGGAACAATACATCAAAAATCAAAAAAATATAGATATTAATGGTAAAACTTTACTAGAAAACTACCAAGAACATATTCACCTTACGACTAAGGATAGGATTAAAGCTATAAATATTGTTGCTGGCCACATTCGTCTCAACAATAGTCATATTACTCGGGGCGATAAAATAGTCCGGGCTAAAGCCACCATATGCATATTTCCGTGTCTACGAGATAAAAGAAAGGACGTGTGAGACTTGCATGGAGTATGCAATATGAGAACGGTCGGTTCATTATGATTTAGAACTTCAAATAAATTACGAAAGACTTGGAAAATGTCAAGGTGCAGACTAGATTGAACCAACAAATTTTAAAAACGTTCAAAAAATGATCTGATACAACAATTTGGGTTAAAATTTCAATCATATGGTTTGTAGAAACATGATTTTCGAATTTCAATATTTGATATTTACTGCAAAATTTGAAATTTCATATAAAATAATCAAAACATCATTAAAAAAAATCAAATTATAAAAATTTAGTGTCGTAAATTTAAAGTTATCTCTAAGTTTTTATGTTTCTAATTCTAAAATTTTGTTCCAAATATTAAAGTAGTTCAACATTTAATGATCCAAAAGCGATGTTAACCCAAGAAGTATAGATGCTAAATTAATAGTAAATGTTTAAGAATTTAGGAATAAGACAACTTTAAAATTGACTTTTGAAAGTTAACTTAACTTTAAAAGATATTTTAATTTAGTTTGAAACTACAGATGTAAATTGGCCAAAATTGATCAAATTTAGCTTAAAAAGTTTTAAATCTTGAATACCAAAGTGGTTGATTACATCAAAGTTTCTGAATTTTGTACGGAAATTACTATACAATGGTTTCTTTAACAATTTTCCGAAATGCTATGCTACATATGTGGTAATATTTCACTTAACAGTTTTCAGGGTAACAGGGAATTTTTTGGGTCGTTAGAATATTTTTCAATATTGGCGGGATATTGTTCAGTTAATCTGCATAATTTTTGACATTATTTTCTCAAATGTCCATGAAGTTCAAGCAAATTCCCGTTGTCAAATATAACACGCTTACCGCTATTGGCAGAATCGGACAAACATTTTTGTAACATCGGATCCAATTTTCAAATACAATGTTGGCGAATTCCAACATATATGCGAAGTATTGCTAGGCGGAGTAGAAGATAATAAAATGTATGATAATGCTAGCGACGAACAGAATAAACTTATAAAAGTAAAAGACTTTTCTTGTGAAAAAAATGCGGCGCCCTGGGTATGCAAACCAAACAGCTTGATGGTTAGAATGGCCTGATACAAGTTAGAACTGGATTAATAATATTATTTTTTTCATTTGTAACATTTTTTTTTAACATATATACCAATTCCAAGTTTATCGCTTTGTAAGCATGTTATTTAACTTAGCGAAACAAACTTTGTAGATATATTTATGCTATGGTAGTAAATTTGATTAATTATTGATTAAATAATTAAAGTTTTTAAACAGATGACATACATTTGAAATAAAACATTAAAAGCCACATCATTTACTTTATTTTACACAACATGCAAATATTAGACGATTAATGTTGTGTGCTTTTTAGTCAACGGTCGAGTAACAACTGACTTTTATAAACCGCACTATCGTCTTGGTTAACAGTGGTAATGAGTAATTAAAACATTAATGAATTGATGACGCAACTAGTTGGGAAATTATAGTTGCATAGCATAATTTGTGCAACATAAATGTATTCGCTACAAATTTTAAGCACAATATTTTCGTAACCCTAATGATGGCGAAATTGAATTCAATTCACATAGTATATAAAATTTAAATGTTACATAGTAATGCACGTAATCTCGCGGGAATACTTTCAAAACAATCGTCAAAGTTGAGTTTGGGGCTACAGTTGGATTTTTTTGTTGGTTTATCGCCACCAACCCAAACATTTAACAATAGAAATAATTTAATAGATAGTTTAGAGAGCAAATATATGAAAAAATCATTGTTACTCTAAGGAATTTTTTTTTCAATTAATACTCACTAAAATTATTTGTATAGCGGATTTTAAGGGAGAGAGAACACAAAAACTCTAAAATAAATCGCAACATAAAAATAACGAAAATAAAAATGACCTACTTCTGATGAAGTTTGATGTTATGTCACCCCGGGTCGGGTAAATTGTGATTTTTACTTTTTATCACTCACTTTTTTCGATCACATTACGAGATTTTGCGGGTGACAAGATTTGTTTCACATTTGACCTATTCCATTTCCCATTTCTCCCTTTTCTTTTGAATAAGTATGTTTTTCGATTTCTTTTTTCCAAAAAAAAGTACGAATTTACATTACATCAATTATTAACATTTCGACATATTAAAAGGTTTGAGATTTTATAAAACGCCGTTTTTATGACTTGTACATCATTTTGTATCAAATGGAGCAAGAAAAATTATTTTAAACCTTGCAAGATATTTTTCTTTCTTTATTTTGACACAAAATAAATTAAAAGTCATAAAAAACAACATTTGATAAAATCTCGAACCTTTTTAAAGTGTCGAGATTTTTTTTTCGAGATTAAGTCCCTCTAAATTTTTTTATTTTCGAGATTTTGTCCAATTCGAAATTTTTAAAAATGATTTTCGATATTTTGTTCCCAGAAACATTTCACAGAAGAACTAAAATTTAGTAATTTTTAAAATTTTTCGAGGTATTTACTAGTACAGTTCAGAATATTAAAATTATTTGAGATATTGTTCGACACCATGCTATTAGATATTTGTCACTTACATTTTCGTGTTTTGTACACGGAAACAACT
Source organism: Tipula vernalis (assembly GCA_958295665.1). Classification (NCBI taxonomy): domain Eukaryota; kingdom Metazoa; phylum Arthropoda; class Insecta; order Diptera; family Tipulidae; genus Tipula; species Tipula vernalis. The sequence continues at coordinate 372,181,189 of OY282558.1, forward strand.
AGGCTTGTTATCAGGAAGAAAACGGATTTTTAACGAAGAAAAAGGAAGAATGGAGAGACGAATGGAGAAAGATATGATTGGTTTGTTTCTAGTTGTTCTTGGAACTAGAAAATGACCCTTTTCTCAATTTATATCGTTCAATTTTCTTGGAATTGGTTATTTTAAAAATTATAAACTTCCTTGATGAACAAACACGAAACTATTCAAATACGGATGTTCTGAAACCCGAAATAGTTCGAATTTTTGTTATTTTTCAATATCGAACTAATTGCTTTGACTTTCGTCAAACATATTGCTATAGTAGCGTTCATTAATAAACGACTATCGTACAGTGCCTGGCCATATTAGTATGAATGTTTCAATTATATTTAATTTTTGGATTTATCGGTTCTTAAAACTCCATCTATGACTGAAAAAAATACAATTGTGTTTGATTTCATAGATGGCAACATACCACATTCATGTTTTTCGTTTTGACATTTAAATTGCATCTATACGGCAGACTAAAAGGGGAATCCCTGAAAGTACTTTTGTTTATTCTCAAGAGACAGATGGCCCAAGAACTAAAAACAACTAAGACCCAGCTTATTGAATGCCTTATTACGGTATGGCACCATGACCAGAGGGTGTGTAAAGAGCATGCCCGACGTGTGACAGCACTTATGAATGGCCAGTTCAACTTAGCAAAATATTAAAATTTGACTAAGGTCAATTAAACCATATATAAAATCCTGGATTGAATTTAAAAGAAAAATTTGTTGCAATAAACTATATTTAAATTAATATTTTTTAAAAATTAAAAAAAAATCAACATTCATACTAATAAGGCCAGGCTCTGTACTTATCAAGATCACCCCCAAATAAAAAGTCGAGAGAAGATTCTTTTTATTCAAGATGAACATTCGTAGCATATACAAAGTCGCGTTATTGAAATCGAATCGTGTTTGAATTCCAGTAATGATCGACCATATTGAAATTGTAAACATTTTAAAAAATAGTATATTAAATGTTCACTTCTTGCTCCATATATACCTTTTACAATTGCTGTGCATCAGTAAGCAATATATAGGTTCTTAAAAAAAATTGCCAGTTGTAATAGACGTAATATACAGGGTGTCCCACAGGTACGAGTCCAAACGAGTAGAGCGTGTAGCTGGATCAATATCATGACAAAAAAGTCCACTACGCATATGCCCGGAAATGAACCGTTACCCACTTCAATTGCATTTCAAAATTTTTAGGATGGCACACTACCTTGAATGATGTAAATGCCAATAACTCTTCTAAAAATTAAAATAACTCAATTGTTTTTCTATAATTTTAAAGGCACAGAGTGCTTCTTTCTTCTCTGGAAGTAGGAATATCATGCATCGTATTTTCCATAAAGAAAACATTGGTGGAATTAAAAAAATTGTGCGAGAAATAATAAAAAAATTCATTAAACTCATTTTTTCTCGAAAAACTCACTTAATAATTTTTGCTTTTTATTTCAAATTTAAATTTAATAGACTATTTAATATAAAATTGCTTCATCGTTTTTTATCTAATCATGTATAGTTTTTGAGATATTAACATTTCAATATAGTACTTAATAATTTATTGTATGAATTTCTAAGTTTTGTACTTCACAAACAATTTTCAAAATGATTTCCATTTTGTAACAAGCATAGTTGCAGTCGTCTCTTAATGGCAGCGGCCATGTTGAAATTTCCTAAATTTTCTTTTATTTTGTTGCCGGCATTATTGATTTGATCAACCAACTGCTCCCTAGTCTGAATGTTGGTTTTGTAGACTCCTCCTTTCAAAAATTCAAGACAGTTTTGTGAGTTCAATCTTTCAGGTAGTAAAATTGGCCCGATAAAATTATTTCCAATTATACCACACCATACATTAACACTAAAACCTGTTTGAAATGATGATTCTCGCTTAACGTGTGGGTTTTCTGGTTGCTACTCATCAAGATTGTGGAAATTTGTTATTCCATCCTTCGTAAATTTCGATTCGTCTGTCCATAAAATGGATGGCAAATATGAAGGATTATGTTCCTCATTGTTTAACAAAAAACGGCAGAAATTTGTTCTGTTTGGTAAATCGACTGGTAATAATTCTTGCACTGGAGTGTAGTGGAATGGGTGTAGATGGTTTCTTCGAAGTACACTCCAGACTTTATTTTTGCTAATACCAAGTTGTATCGAAAGACGTCTCGTGCTAATGGTGGGATCCCTTTGTACTGAATTCAAAACTTGTTTGTCGGTATTGACTTCGTATTGAACTCGTCTAACATTTTCGTATTCATAGCGGACCAATGTTCCTCGTTATCGTAATCGTCTGTGAACTGTATCAAATATTCTATGATCTGGCACCGGCCTACCTGGATATCGGTTTGCGTATTCACGTTCTGCAGCTCGTTCATTTCCGTTACATAAACCATAAATAAAATGGATGTCGGCGAGGTCTTCGAATGTGTAGCGTGGCATTTTATTATTTCTGATTACAAATGCGCAAAAAATTATTTTCAAAAGATTAACAACGATTTTAGATATACGTTTACTAACGATTAAAAAGATTTAACAAATGCAACATATGGACGTGCATACTAAATTCCTGTTTTTGTTTAAAACGATTGCTTTGGTTTTTCATAATAAATTTTTTACTTCTAAAAACTGATTTTTATAAAAAAAAATTTTTCAACAAGTACTACACTGAAACGTTAATATCTCAAAAACTATACATGATTAGATAAAAAACAATGTAGTAATTTTATATTAAATAGTCTATTAAATTTAAATTTGAAATAAAAAACCAAAATTATTAAGTGAGTTTTTCGAGAAAAAATGAGTTTAATGAATTTTTTTATTGTTTCTCGCACAATTTTTTTAATCCCACCAATGTTTTCTTTATGGAAAATACGATGCATGATATTCCTACTTCCAGAGAAGAAAGAAGCACTTGTGCCTTTAAAATTATAGAAAAACAATTGAGTTATCTTAATTTTTAGAAGAGTTATTGGCATTTACATCATTCAAGGTAGTGTGCCAACCTAAAAATTTTGAAATGCAATTGAAATAGGTAACGGTTCATTTCCGGGAATATGCGTAGTGGACTTTTTTGTCATTATATTGATCCAGCTACACGCCCTACTCGTTTGGACTCGTACCTGTGGGACACCCTGTATATCAATTATATGCAACACTAGATGCATTGCTCTCTTATTTGTTACATTTTCGCCAAATATAACAGCATGTAAAAAGTGTGCTAAAGTGTGTTAAAATTGACCAATAATGTGAATGATAATATTAAAAGCTGACATTAAAAATAAAGGCACATACGGCAATGAATCTAAAATTTAGCTCGCAGCTTTACTATTCTAATTATATTTAGTATTAACTACATAAATAAATATATTTCAAAAATTTAACATCGGTTAACAAATATTTGCGGCGAGTAAATAGTGCAATGACAGATTAAGGCGTGTTTTACACATTCTGCTAGCTTTCTGGCGGCTCGCCATGTTCAGGTTCTCTATATTTACTCATCACCAAAGCTAGTTCGCACATGAACTCATTCTACATAAAAGAACGTACCTATTTAATATCAAGTATACCAACGGAGCGGCAACACAAAATAAATAAAATTAAAATTAGTAATCACTAATCAGTCGGCTCTAAAATCTCATCGCGGCGACATGTCACCCGCCTCGCGGGGTAATTATAATACCACAAAATGGTGGTGAAAAATAATAATTAAAAGTGGCAAACTATATTAAATAAATAAAATACAATTTAAAAAATAAATTTCAATTAATAATAAAAAACTTAAATCTATTAACTTTGTTCTTTTTTATAGCTGAATTAGGCTTATAAAATACACACCTAGGTAGGGTGTTAAGAAATTTGATTATCCGACATAATATTAAAGTTCAGAATATGGAATAGTTTGAAAAATATAGTACAGCCAGGGATCGGAAAACCCTAAGATTTCGTTACGTTATTGGAAAAAATTCCCAAATTTTTTTTGATTACGTTATATCGTTATTTAACCTTAAATCATGTGAAACGTTACGTTATATAACGTTATTTAGCATTAAATAATGTTTTTAACGTTATAGAACAAATAACGTTATCTAAAGTTAAATATATACTATATGTTTAACCTTTTCTTTAGTAAGGTTTTAACACTAGCACTAATGACCAGTCAAAATGAGGATTCAAGGATGAGGAAAAATACTGAGTTCAATAAATGTACAATCCGTAATTTTGACCGATCGGTAGTTTTTTTTTTTTTTTGTTTTAATCTTTGCAATCTGTTTTGGGGCTTAAGGCACTCCCAACTCTTTCGTAGTTTTTACCGTCCTTCATTACGCATTAGTAGTAGCCAAATCGAGGACGTTCGGCTATAGACCCGTTTTTTGTATAAACCACCTGTACATTGCAATGCTTCATGCCAACCTATAGTGCTGATATGAAAGGTGGGTCGGCCCATTGATTCTGCACTCTCAACAGGGGGTCATAGATGTGTTCATCCTCATCACCGATCGTAATCAGATGATGCAAAATCCCTTTTGCATCCCGCCCCTATCGGGATTCGAACCCGGTACCTCCCGAGCCAACCGCCGCAGCTTTAACGACTGCGCCGTTTGGTCGGTGATCGGTAGTTCTAGTGTTAAATAATGCTACCAGGAATTGAAAATATGTCGAAATTTAGCAAAATAAGAGTGAATAACAATTTATTATTTGATTTCGTGTATTTTTCGACCACATTTAATAATTTCAAATTTATTGATTTATTCGTGCATTTTTTATTTTGTTTTCTTTTACAATGCATAAGCAGTTTATAGTTGATAATTGTATAATTTGGTGTCACCGAAATTATTATTATTATTTTTAATTAGCTGTTACCAATCTATGTATATATATTTATCTTATTCATGTGTTGGTCAGGTGGATATACGCGACCCGTGAGAAAATAACAAAAACATTTTTTATAACGTTATTTTGTTTGGTTATTTCTAAATTTTATAAAGTTATCTGTTACGGTTACGTTATAACATAACGTAATGGGTTTGGTTACGTTTTCTTAAAAAACTTCGCAATTTTAGCGTTTTTTAACGTTATTCGGGTAACGTTATATAACGTTATCCGTCCCTGAGTACAGCATTTCGAATAATTTAGATTGTTTTTCTTTAGGTGGCACAACAAGGACAAGTTTCTTCTCTCTTCGAAACAACCAATTTTTCTATGTTACTAGAAGACTGAGAGAAAATCTACAATTTAAGAAACTATTTCTTAATAGCTCCTCTAACAAGAAAACTATTATTTTACGTCTCTCAGGACAAGAAAACATTTTCTTCTCTAAGCGATCTTATTTAAAAATCGCATTTTTCATTTGAACAAAATTTCTTAATATGAGAGAATATTTTTAATACAAGAAATTATTTCTTAATATGAAAATCGTATTTCTCATAACAAGAGAACAAAGTAAATCAACTAAGTAAGCCTTTCTTCGGTGTTTCCATTTCAAAGCGGTGTAAAGTAAAAAACAGGATTTCTGGAAACATTTAAAAATGTTTTTAATATTTTCTCTCGTCTTGGTCGACATTCAAATGTATCATAAATTGAAAACATAAGTATTTCTGTTATTAAATACAAGATGATTACTTTAAAAATAATCATATTTCCTTTATTTTACAGAAAAAAGAAACTGCCAAAGAAATTTAGTACCTTATTTTACAACGATATAACCTTAGTTCTAAGTGCAATTTTTTTTAATTAAATTCATGTATTTAATAATCGAAATTATTAAATTTGTATTGAAATTTTATCTATCTATAGTGGTGAAATAACAATATACTGTGACGGTGACACCTAGTGTGTAATAGAATAAGTAAAACCAATAGCTCAATGTTTACTGTACTAAATGGAATTTTCCATGATAAAAATTGTTACGTAATGTTTCTACGCTATTCCAACTGGAAAAGTCGTGAACTTTCGAGAAGCTTGGTTTGTGTATATAAAAAGGCGAACAAGATCGAATTGGATTATTCGTATTTGGAACGCGATAGTGTAAACTTGTGAGATTATTAGTAATATTTGGAAAGCGATAGTATAAAGATTAAAAAGGAATTAAAAAAGTGATTTAAAAAAGTGTTGTAGTGCGATAAATAAAGTAAAAGTGATCAGTAAAATTTAAGAATAATTTATATAAAGTGATTTTGTGAATTTTTATTGATAAACTGTGTTGTAATAAATTTTGTGAAATAAATAAATTCGTTGGAGATAAATTAAATTGATTTTGTATTATTCACAATCCAGTGATACGAACCTTATTTGACAAGGCAAAAACGTAACAATACAATAAAATAAATTTTCATATACAATAAAATAAATTTTCATATAATTATATTTTTTTAAACAAACATTTCATTCCAAAATAATATAAGTTGAAGAAATACTGCGTTGTCACAAGAAAAACGTTTCTCTGGTGAGAAATATTGAAGTCCCTGGAAGAAGAAAACCGATGCAAACAAGAAAACGCAAACAATAGATTCATAAATTGAAGAAAACCCACGCATTAAATTCACAAATTCATTTCTCTAGTCTAGAATTAGCTAGTTTCATATAAGTAATAAATAAATGCATACAAGAAAATCCAAACAATAGATTAGCAAATTTTTACTCTGCTCAGGAAAATAGTGTTTTCCAGCAAGAAAATATCTGTTTATTTAAAGAAAATTCAACTTAAATAAAGAAACGTGTTTTCTCACCATTAGAATTCTCATTAAAAGAATCGGTTTCTACAAATCTTCTCTGTGTAATCACGTTTTCTTGTATCAAGAAATTAGTTTTCTCAGATTAAATAAATAAAGATTATTTTAATATGTTAGAAAAATTTCAAATTGAGAAAAGTAAAATTTGTGGTGAGAAGAATTTCGCTTAGATGAAAACTGATGTACAGATTTTCTTGAATTAATCCGTTTTTTCATCATATTAGAAATTATTTTTTTCCGTGTAAGCTTTTTTGTACAGATTAATGATATATTTGAAGTTTCTAAGGTTTTTAAAAATATTTGAGATTGTCGGATTTTGTAATACACTGCAAATAAATAATGTAATCAGGAATTTTGATGTAAATTGGAGTATTCAGTTTCCTTTCAATAATGTGACAAAATTTGCTCCTCAAAAAATTGCATTACCTAACGTAGCATTCTGCCAACATTGCACAAAATATTACGGGTTCATTATTGCCTTGTTAGTAAGAGTTTGCGTTGGACATTACAAGCCTAGAAAACACAATTGTTACCCTGAAATGGGCACCGAATATTTTTGAATTTACAAAAATGACCCAGGATAATATATAAGGGCACCAATTTAAAATTTACTCAGTTTAAATCGCCCAGAGAGTATCACTGTATAAAGTAACAAGTCACCAATTCTTTGTCTATATAGTAATATTTCTGACTTTATTGTCAGCAATAGCTCGGCCACCTTAAACAAGCACCTACACCTATACCGATGACACCATAGGCCTAGACTCTTTGTACTTTGCATGAAACCCTACTAGGATTATCACCAGCTCACTAATATATTTATTCTATTAACCGCATAAACAGCCTGAAAGATAGTTATCGCTGCATGAAAAACATCTTAACAGTTAATTGAAGAAAAGCTTTTAAACCCCTTTAACGATGCGAAGTACAGCAATGAAACCATATTACTAAAATTCTCTAATATCTGTCTTACTAAGCTGACAGATGAGCTCATAATATTAGGTATTAGCATATGCTAAAGTAATCCGTATCTTATCTTATCTATGTAAAAATTTTAGAAGTGAAAAATCTAAATATTTTGATATTTGTTAAAAAATTATAAAGCTGAAATTATAGAGCTGAAATGGTTTAGGCAAAAAATCATTAGTTGGTAACATTTTAGTGCTCTAACGGAATTATTTAAAATGTTAGTGACCATTTATTATTTATTTATGTTTAATAAAATTTTATGAAGTATTTTATAAAAGTTTCAACAATCATCGACTTATCGAGTGGTTATTAACTGTAGCATATTCTCTATAAGGCATAGATCAAATTGGGCAAACCAAACCGTTAAGTACAATTAACAAAACTTTAATCTCTAACTGATATCTTAACAATTTTAATAATCATTCGTTGAAGATTAAGTTATCGATATATTTTATAACCTCAAGATAACGTGTTAGTATATGAGGTTAAGCCAATTTTGTCGCAAATAGGTCATATTCAAAGAAACTAATCGACGTAAAAAACTGTTTTAGCTTGCCGCTCACAAACTTCAAAATTTAATTTCGTCCAGTTTTACTTACAGTATACTGATCCTTTAGCATAGTTATCTTTTTGTTGTTTCAAACACTCACCTGAAATTAAAAGAAAAAAAATATTATTAGTAAACAAATTATTTATCAATCGCAAACAAAGAGTTATATGTTCACAAACATATCATACTCTAGTCTAGATGATTTGCAATTACACATGTATTATAACCTGCAAATGATTTAAACAAAATTTATTTAAAATCTAAAATATTTTTTTTTATTTTTTGGCATTTCAATATCGAATTTTACCGATTAATAAACTTCTGGGATTGACACATACCATTATTATATTCATTTAAAATAAATTCATCTTCACAATATGTTTGCGTATATTACATGTAATTTATATGCATGTCCAAAAAGCAAATACATATAAAATGAGAACATAATCGATTGACATGAAATTATACGAATACACAAAATATAAATATTGATCAACATAATTAATTTAATACAATAGACGTTTATCTCTCAAAATAAATATCAATTTTTAATTTTTAGCATAAATTTACATAACAAATTAAAATACGATTAAATCTATTTAAACTATTATAGAAAAAATCATAAAATATAATTAAAAATGAATAAATCAAAGCAAATATCATCATCATTACCATCACATCCAAACACTTAAAATGTATCAATTATGTATGTTTAAAAAAAATAATCGAATTTAAAACATCAAAAGAAATTGTAAATGTATATAAGAGAAAGTTTATTTATTTAAAAAATCATATTAATAATAATAATAACAAAAAATTAAAAAATATTTTTACAATTATTGGTTAAAAAATAATTTGTCTATGCTTTTTGCTACACACACGTACTTAGCTTGCATAATTAACTTATTAAGACGTTTTGTTTATTTCATTAAGATGAAATTCTTCATGCACAAATAGTTTAAACGCGAATGAAAGTGATAATCGGATTTTGTTCTTTGTTCGAGCACCAAAAAATTTAAAATTACATAATTTTATCTGTTTATTTATAAAAGTCAAATAAGATTGTTTATAAGAAAACATTTTTTTTTTTTTTTTGCTTCTTTCGTCTTAATTAAGATTTAACACCTGTTTAAAAATAATATAATTTGTTATAATAATAACAAATAATTTATTTGAAATCTATATATGTATGTTTAAATCAGCAAAAAAATTAAAAAATATTATTAGAGATACAGAAACATAAAAATAAACCGTTTTAGAATTTGCGCTTTAGTATGAACTTGGCATAGATCATTCCACTTTGTAGAAATAAAATAACCTACGCGGAACTGGAAGGTTTTACAGTTTGAACCTTATTTTTACTTAGTACTGTTACACCGTGTCACGATTTTTGCTTGGTAATTGCGGGACAGGTAAGTAATTAAACCAATATTGATATTTGTTTGGAGAATATAGAAAGGCGGATAGCTTTAACATTTTTATTTGTGAATAAAGCTGTTTGACCAAAATGGTAGTAGGAGAGCGATAAGGTTTAATTTTTCCCTTTTATGAACGATCTTATTTTTCCAGGATAGATTCAAATTTCGCGCAGCATCTAAATGAAGCTGAACACAACTACTTAGATTTATATACAAATTTTAATATTACTTTTTTACGTAAGTAAAATAAAGTATAGCAATCTTGAAGATTTATCTATTTTAAGATCCCCTGAGTCCGAAATAGTGGGCTTCGAAATGGTGTCTGTCTGTCAGTCTGTCAGCCTGTGTCCTATCTACAGCCCAGATGGTTCAACCAATCGAACTGAAACTTTAGATTTGAGCTTTTTTCATAAATTGGGAGGTCCCAGTGAATTTTACTCGAAATCGGCTAACCGGAAGAGGCCATTCCCTTGGGCCAGAAAATTAATTTTGCAAATATCTCAAAAAGTATAGGGTTTACAAAAAACTACTTAATACAAAAGGTTTCCAAAAAACAAAAACAATCATAAACGAAAGTCGTGTGTTGACCACACCTCCATTTTTCATTTAGATTAAAAAAGCTTCCAAAATGTAGGTAATTGTCGTAAGGTTCACAGCTACTTAAATTTTGAATTTGTTTTTTAATCTAAATGAAATTTATTGGTATCAGATACCTGGGGTGCGATTCTGGCTCAGTGATTTGAAATGATAAAAAAACTTTTCATTACCACCTAGTCATCCGTTTTAATTTTTTTCATTGCTCAAAACAAATTTTTGCATGTCTTATTGTATCAGGATGCGATTCTGGTTCAATGATAATGACATCTGATAAAAGTATAACAGTTATAGACGGTGTTTTGCGATTTCAAGCAAGCGACGAATAATAAATTTATGACGAATTTGAAAGAGATTGAATAATTTTATTAGACTGTTTTTTGTGGATGAAAATTTTTTTGTCGCCGATGATAAAATTTGTACGTATACAATAATGATTACTGAAATATGTAGAATATAGTTAATTACGTTTACAAATAAATTATTTTTTTTTTTTTTTTTTTTTTTTTTTTTTTTTTTTTTATTGTAGATATTATAATATTTTTATTATATAATTGAGAATAAACAATTCAAAAAAATATGTTAGGTTGGCGGAGGTTAGATTCGTCAATGTTAAATTGTTGTTCAGTGGACGCAAATTACAGAAATAATACTCGTTCGACACGTAAAATGAAAGGTAAGGGCAAAAATGTTTTTGGCTGATTAATTATATTTTTGCTTTATTCTGTGGTATTACCATATTTATCTTCTGAAATGTTTTCTGAAAAATCGGGATTTTTTAACAACCCAATCAGTTGAATGTATTCCGATAACGACTTTAGGCATCCTTTTAAAAAATCGAGATCCTAAATTTTATTTTAGAAAAATTAACTAGGAACCATAAGCTCCAACAATTTTAAACAATAACAAAAATACAATTAATTATGTTATACATACGCTTAAGTACATAATACTAAAATATCCCAAAACAATTTAATCACTAAAATAAAGTCCATAAGTTCCATAATTGGTTCTATAAGAATTTATTTTCAAGGGTGTGCGAGTTCAAAGATTTCTACATTCCATATCATTTCTACGTGTTGACGACGAATTTCAAGAGGTAAGGCAAAATTTTCAAGGAATTACATCTTTCAACATATGGAGGTAGATATCTAATATTTTCCCACCACGGTAATCAGTTGTCAAACCCTCCAAATTAGGAAAGATTTTTCTACCGGCACAATCCTAATTATGTGATCCCTGTAACGGGAACACCATACGCATGATGCATATTCGAACTGTGAGCAAAAAAAATTAATACAGGCAAACAAAAATTCTGGGATCACTAAGCTCTTTCATGGTACGTTTTAGGAATTCTAACATAGATTTGGCGGCTAGCATTGGTTTTAGCTGTCTCAGTCAAAGTGGCGCCATTTATTTCTTGGTGTGGAAATATTAATAACTAAAAATCGATGTTTATTTAATTAAAAAAACATTAAATCTTCCTTTTTCAAAATTTGCAATCATAATACACAATTGAATAAACATTAGTAAATTCCTATTTTAATTTAAAAACAAATTAAATCTTCCTTTTCCAAAATTTGCCACCGTCGCCTGTCAAGTGAGACAGCTAAAACCAATCCGTGCCGATTTGGCTTTAGAACAGATCAAGACGAAATGACGATTAAATTATAAGGAACAAATGTAACTCTAAGGTTCTTCATATGATTTACTCGTGCTAAATTATTATTAGCAATATTGTAATCATAAATAAGATGCGATGTTGAAAGTGTAAAACTCATAATTTTGCACTTTGTTACATTTAAATATAACAAATTATTCTTACATCAAACATTAACCGCATCTAATTCATTTTGTAACTTCTCTGCATCAGTTAGATTTTGAATAGGGTAAAATATTTTTAGGTCATCGGCATATACCTATAAGACAACGGGAAAATTTTATACTTTTCGTCATATCATTAAAAAACAATATGAAAATAAGCGAACCGGGATGCAAGCCCTGAGGTATCCCAGAATGCACATAAATTGTGTCAGACAAACTATTGTTAATTTTTACATATTGCATCCGCCCAGTAAAATCAAATTATCATTAACACCAAGTAATTTTAATTTTTCCAGAAATCAAACGCCTTACCGAAGTCGGTATAAATAACATCACATCACCTCTGTTGCACGTTTCATAAATTCTACTAAGTTTGATATAGAAGAACCTCTTCGGAAAGAAAAGCTTGCTGTTCATCTACTATAACCGACTTAAGACCGATAGAGATATAATCACAAACGATCGACTCAAACAATTTACGAATTTTCGACAATAATGAACTACCTCTTTAGTTAGATACTTCACTTCTATTTCCTGATTTAAACACCGATAGAATATGATACGATTTCCAGACAACCGGAGAAACACATTTCAAAAGTGAACTATTAAATAAAACTGACAAATGCTGAGCCATTTCATTGCAGTATTGTTTAAGAAAATTTGAAGAAATACCGTCTGGGCCACATCCATCCTTAAAAAGATGAAGGGATTTAATGATATCATCTGGAGAGGGATATACAAGCGTGTTGGTACAATTGTCTTCATCTCCAACAATATCAGTACGTTTATAAACATTTTCAGTTATATCATTGAACGACATTGTTGACGGAAACAAAAACAAATTTTTCTTTTGGAGTCAACGAAATTCCAGAATGATTTTGGATTTATATTATTTATCCATATTATTTTGAACCTTAGCAATAAAATTCTTATATGCAGTAAAATGTAAACAATCAAACTGTTTCAGTAAATCTAAAAATGATAGTCTATCATCAGCACTCTTGGAGAACTTCCACTAAAAGCCCGAGAATCCCAGTCAACCGATTTGGAATAAGACATCAGATAATCATTGTGCTGATAATACATACCTAAAATCAAAAAAATTAATTGAATTACAATTGTTAATATTAGAATTAGACTACAAAAACTCTGATGTATTTAAATTGGTTTCCATTGATTTATGGTTGACATCGTTGAATTGGCGAAAAATAAATCCATAGTTGGCAACATTATTTATCTGGACAAAGGCATACGACAAAATAGAATCTATGGAGATGGATTCAGCACCCGATGTTATACTGTGCGGAATGATACAATTTACATCTTCATCAACTATAGCCATTTAACGTTCGGTAAGTTGAAATCACCAAGTATCAGCACAATTTCATCCAAGTTGAGTTTGGAAATCTTATTATATAAACAGTTTGAGTCGCATAAACTTCAGATGTACATATAAGCCGCAATAATGTAAGACAAATTCTGAAGATATTCACCTTAACACATTTAAGCTCTATTGTTGGATCACTGTCAACAGCTACACTTACAATAGACAAATGAACAGCGATCAGCATACCTCCCTACTTGTTTTGACGCTGCTTAGTGGCGACCGATCACACCTGTACACAATGTTATCTGCCGGGAAATACACAGAATAATATATGTATATCAGGACTTAAATTGGTTTCCACAATTACGTATACTGATACAGATTTTGAGGCAATGTATTTTGTAAATATATAAAATTGATGTTTAGATCAACAGTTTTACGCATTGATCAAGAATTTGAATAAGAAATTCCAAAGTATCGGGTTGCGTAATTTAGACCGAATTTAGAGTCCACTACAAATAATCAAACAACACAAGGAAAAATATGACTATGATTATTGAATTAACGCATAGTTAAGGTTGGTTTCTGAAATAGGTTTTGTTACCCTGGTTCTATTTACATTCGCTCTCTAATCCAACCAAATCAAAGTTTTGTGGTTATTTGGCTGATTATGTTGGTTTAAATAGAGTTCAGATGTCAATACAAAGGGTAAAAATTACCCTCGGTGACCAACCTTCAACGACATTTTGATACTTTATCATTCGTTTGGTTTCTAGCAAACTAAACAAAAAATGCACAATGTTTGTATTGACAGAAGAAAAGAGAACATACTGCGTGTACGCACTAGCACAGTACTGCCGTGCTAAGAAAAAAGTGACTTGCGATAAAGTCGATATTTGGATTCTGCAAACAAATATGTATTTTTCTGCTTTTTAAAAAAGCCAAATATCCTTCTTCAAATGCTATAAAATCACTGTATTTAATAGTTAAGTATCATATTAAGACATATGGTAAACAAAAATAGAAAAATTGAAATTATACAAGCAATCAGAAGGTTCATATACTATATGTTTTACCTAAGGCGCATAAACCAGCGAATAAAATCAGGCCAATAGCATCAAATATTAATACACCCACTTCAAAAATCGCAACAGGCTGTTGGGCAAATTTAGAAAAAATCCATCCATAGCTCGAAGGTTGGCTCCTCAAAGAAAAAATCCCTCGACACGACAAATTTGCATTGATCAGAATTTTGTGAAATTTACGGAAAAGTTCAACTCACAAAGTCAAGATGTTGCTACGGGAAATCCATCTCGAGTTTTGTGACAAATTTGTTTGTGTGCTATTTTGAGAAGGAGCTCGGGTTTGGAATCGGTATGTTGATGACGGCATATGTGTTGTTAATCGCAGGAAAGCTAAAGATTCTCTTTGTTTTATTATCTCAAAACATAGGTCAATCCAATTCACAGTAGAAGAAGAATCGAATGGTGAGTTGCCGTTCTTGGATCTGAAATTATCAAAAATTTTAGAAAACTGCGTCACATTTAATATGTTTCGTGAATTTACGGCCACTGACTGACAAAACACTTGCAATTTAAACCAAACTCTCAACATAAGAAAGCCAAATTTATCTGTGTGATCAAACGGAATTAGTCAATATTTACGAATTTGCTGACAAAAACGGTTATGGGAAAATTTGGGTAGATCAGATACTGCAAAGGATGAAAAACCAACGGACAATTCAAAGAGCAACTATTCACCAAAGAATCAATAAACAGATTTAGTGTCAAATATATTTCTGGCCGATCGGAGAAATTGTCAAACGTTTTCAAAAACCACAATTATCAGCAGATTTAAAAATCAACATCCAATCATCCCTCAAAAGAGCAAATTTAGAGTTTGCACAAATCAGGAGTTTATGAATAACGTGTGATGTGACGCTAAATATATTGGGAGAATAAAGCGGTGTCTAAAAACAAGGTTTAGTCATTGAAGATTATTTGTTTACAAAAAAATCGTTTTAGTACGAAATATGCCAGGTATTGACAATGATCACTATGGTCGAATTCGATTGATTTTTACCCATCATTAACAGAGTACCCTCATTTTTTACGTCAATCGCAGAAAAAAATTAAATTGCACTTTTTTATGTACATATGCGTTCACGTTTCGTGTTGTCAAACATTTTGTTGACAATTAAACATCTTTTAAATTCTCCTCCATATTCTAAATTTTAAAACACAATTTATCTTTCGCTTAAATAACATAACCGCTTTTTACAAATAACAGATTAAATAATTTAAAACGTCAAATCTAAAATGTCATTACAATGATATATAAAATATTTGTTCGGGTGTATAAGAAGAGGGGTTAATCGACCAAAAAAGCGAGAGTAGCAAACAAAATTCACCCTTAGTGCATTTTTTTTTACAATCGAATACTTTGATGGTAAAAAGAGCACTATTTTTACCCTTAGATTATAAATGTTTCTTCAATAGAATTCGACATAAGTGATCAAAATTAATTTACTAATGTCAAATTCTTTGGGAGAAAAATAATCAATAAATTGATTTTTTTTTTGATCTTTTTTGCCAAATTATTATTTTTTTTTGATCCGGATCAATAGTCACAAATCCGGATTTTTATTTCACAAATATGTACATAGAAATGTAAGCGTCAAAATTGGACAAACAAAAATAAGACGCTATTTTCGTAAAGATTTCACAACACAGTATGTAAAATACTGTAAAATGAGTAAACATAACCTCGCTTTCTTTTTTGTTATTTTTTCATCAATACAACTACAAATAGATCAATTTTTTTTTCATATTTTTTGGCAAATAAAAAAAAATCGATTTTTTTTTTGGAAATCGAAAGAATTTAACATAAAATATAGTAAAAATCAGCAAATAAAAAGTTTTACAATGATTAGAGCCTTACACGAAACAATGAAATTACGACTTTTAAGGAGTCCTAAAACATAATTTTACAAATTGGTTTTGAAAGAACATGAAAGCTAAAATATCAACAAATTGCAGTACGTTCTTCAAAACTTATGTATTTTCAAGATGTTAAAGCAGTTTTATTAAAATTTAAATTTCTGTATAAACAAACATAAATTCTGAAGATTAAGTCTAGAATAAATTCAAATACAGTTTAGAATATTTCAAGCGTCATATTTATATTTATTTAGCCGCAGTCTGAAAACGACTGACGTCAAAATTTCACATTTAAATGCAAAAAATCGCCAATTTCAGAGTTTCGCTAACATCTCGAAAATACAAAATTTAAAAACGTGTTCGTTCAATAGAAAAAGAAAATTTCTCACAACTAACGGCAACTCTAAAACGAGAAAAGTCTCGACACTTTTACTTTTTTGTTCAATTTATCGGCGACGATTTTTACAAATAAAAATTATTTTGTAGAGAGCTCAACACATCGCGTGTGACTTTTATAGTCATTTTAATGTCGTCCGTTTAGCCATTATCGAGATACAGGTTTTACACTTCAAAACTTAACCTTTTGCAAATTATACTTATAGGATTTCAATTTCAAGTTAAACCATTTAAAGTTCAATCGAAACTTTTACCAAAACAAATGAAACCTTTTTCCAACTCAAATGAAACTTTTTTAAAATAAAATAAAACCGATGATTTTATGTCAATGTAGGGGCTATCTCTCAACTGTTTTTGACAGTTTCATTAACATATTCGTGCTATAATTTTGGCAGTCATTTTGAAAGTTAACGAGAATTACTTGTGGCTCCACGTTTATCACGTTTACCATATTTTTGCTCATAATTCTGCGCTTTATGGTTTTGCTGCAAAAAATAGTCCATAACCTTATACCGGGATTATCAAACCACAAGAATGTAGAGGCAAACGCAAAATAATAAACTGAATTTTTATTAATAAATTATTTTAATTTATTTTGATTTTTACAGAGACTACCTACATTTTTTTGGATGTGGAGATAGTTAATCATTTTGCAAAAAAAAAAAGAAATAATCACACAACGTATTATGTCAATTTTAGCAATGTTCAAATAAAAATATTTGTTTTTTCTGACTTACTTGAATTGAGCAAATATGAAAATTCTGCCATTAAATGGCTAACTTCACTATGTTGTGCAGAATATTTTTCTGCAAAAAATGTACGAAAAGTCACAATTAGTATTAAAATGCAGACAGCAGCTTAAACAGTTTGACTGGTTTGCCGATTTTTTCGACCGTAATATCTCCAATTAATGGAACGAAATATAAAACTTTTCGTCGTCTAGTCTGAGCTTATCATTAGGTAACCACCACCTTATACAATTAGGACATGATTGGAACTATTTAAATTCTAGAAAATGACCTTCGATCTTGATAGTGCAACCCAATCTTTCCAATGATTTATCCACTTCATTTTTCGGAAGCTTTTGCGAGCTTTACATCGATTATCTTCTGATTGATTCACGTTCAATAAAAGAAGATCTTTAAAAGAAGTTATCCAGTGGTTGAGCGAGACATGATTTATCAGGATAAATGTCCTTTTACCAAAACCAAAATAAATTACCGATTAGGACACATGATTACATAAGGTTGAATTCGAAATAGTCCAGTACCTTAGTCGGCCAAGTATTCCTCATGCCCGTCCTGACATTTAGATTTCATTGATTAAATAATATCGTTAGCGATGCTCCATCGCGTGTGGACAAAATTCCTATTCCTGAATGAACGTATAGTGGATCTTGAAGATAATGAAACTGGACTGCAGGGAACTAGTAGAACAAAACACATAGTTGCAATTACAGAGGTCTCCGCTATTCAAAATAAATTATAAGTAAGTGAAACCAAGTAATACTATCAGTCCATTTCAACAAAAGGCAATCAATGTAATTACCATATCTAGAATAACGGCGTTCAGATTCCTTAGGTATGATTTTCATTTTTATTTAATTGGCTTTTCCAATTTTAAAACTTACTTTAATGGAGCAAGTACACCGTGTTCTTTTTAACTCAGCAATTTGGTTATCCTCCAAGCCTATTCATTGAAAGAAACCAATTTCAAGAAATTCATCAAATTTTTAAAGAAGGTACAAGTTTAGAACTTTGGCAGAAACTTTGAAGCCACATTTAGGCTGCATTCATTATTTTTCACAAAAAAGTTTAATACTTAAGCGGACTTTAGAAAACTTAATAAATTTTAGGAAAATTACAAATTTTAAGGGTTCCTGGAAATTTAAATTAGGTGTTTGTGAAATTTTTATAAATCTGCTTAATGGTTTCTAGAAACTTTTGAAAGTTTTTGAAATTATTCTAAATGGAGTCCTTCTTGGAGTTCAATAATTTCAAGCATAATAGCAAAAATTAAAAATCAAAGGAAAAGCTGCATCGGACTAGTCTGATTGATTATTCTGTATTTTTAAGAAAATTATGAAGATACAGTAAATAGTTAAGTAGATCGAGATTAATTTGCGCAGTTTTATATAGTTATCAATTGTAGTTGTCGATCGTTTCACGGATATTTAACATGAACAGATTCACAGAATTTTAAAATCCAATTCTTCAAATCTAATTGTTACTTTATGATTTATGATTATTCGTAATACTGGGAAATAATTACTTAGATTTTAATAGAGTAATAGTTTACGATTGATGGTGAATTCACGGTCAGTTTTTTTACCGTACGTTATTTTTCCCGAGAATCTATCATTTACTACGGCCATGGATCCACCATAAAAGTCATAATTTAAAAGCAGTAGCACAAGGTACTCTAGGTACAGTGCTACTTTGGTTTTTTAAATTAAGTTTCTGAAACTAAAACCAAACTTTAGGGTTAAAAGTTGAAACTCGTACCTAAAAGTAACAATGCTAATGTTTATAAAATTTTTCTTTGCCCGACAAAGCTTAGGGAAGAAACCCAAAAGCGGAACAATGTTCTGCTTCAACTGTAAGATCACAAAAGCGAAAACCGATTACTTCATTTTGGCCGTTAAAACCCTTTGATTTAACACCGTGTTGGATAATTTTTTTTTGTTTTCGGTATAATTTTAAGCCAAACTAAAAAGAAAGTATTCAAGTTCATATTTATTGGAATACGTTGACATCTGCTATGACGTGACATAACCCCTCGATGAGATTTATCGAAACATAAAGTATGTAATTAAGAATACTGAAAAATATATTATATCGATTATGTTTATTTTTTTCTTTCTGAGGAATTCGTACGTGCACGACATCTTATTTTGATGTCGAACCAATTTATATCCTCAATATATTATACTTTAATGTTATCGAAAGCCTACATATGTATATATATGTATCAAATATAAACGAAATAAACCATCTTAATTTTTTTCTATTGTGGATATCGTTTTAATTTGAGAGAAATGTGTAGGTTTATTCTTTAATGTTTTTTAAGCTATATAAATGACGTCTAAGCACACAAAAAGCACAAAATTTCGTTTATTGATTCCGTACACTACAAAAACTAATTGGCAAATTACACTTGATTAAACTTTTCTTCAAACCCTAACAAACAAAAAAAAAAACTAGCGAAATCTATAAATTCGAAATAAGTTTATCTTAACTTTTCTATTATATATTTATATATTATATATACATACGTACGTATATATAACGTAAATATAATAACTAAGAAAAAGCTCCTTAAGGTATTTAGTTTATGAGAGAATGAAATCGAATGAAACGGCAAAGAAAACAAAAATACACGAAAAAAAAAAGAATTTAAGTGTTATAATTGAAAAACTTTTCTTTGTGCTTTCATGTTTTTATCAACTTTAACAAGAATTTTTGGTCTTTTTATTTTGTTTAAAGCTTTTTATGCTTTCTTTAATTTTTAATTTTTTTCTTTTTTATTTATTTTACCGTCTTACTTAATTTATGTTATTATAGCAACGAACAAGAGAAACAATTTAAATTTATCTCGTTTATTTAAAATTTTAGAGGGACAAAAACATCTCGACACGAATTTTAAATTATTTTTAATTTATTTGTAACGTCATTCTATGTACAAATACTTAATCAGATTACATAATAAAAAAAGAGTGTCATTTGACTCGGAGCTGTTTTCGAGAACTTATGTACATACGTATTTATATGTAATGTTACAGGAAAACAAATTGTAAAACCTAGTAAACTGGGTGATACCGAGATTTAAAAAAGTTTAAAAAGTGGAAAAAACAGTAAAATGATTGGGTTAAAAAGGGAGTTGGAGAAAATAAAAACAGTTAGTTACTTGTGAAAGGCTAAATGAAGAATGTAATTTGGAATAATTATGAAAACGGATAAAAGTGACAACGAGCAGAAATAGCAGAAAAACGGTTCTAATGACTTTGAAACCCCGGTCAAGGTCAACTATTTTTTTTTTGTTATTGTTGATACAAATTTATCTAGCAAAGCAGAAGTAGTAGAACAGGTTTCTGCAACAAAATAAATAGACATTAAAATATTTTTATTAAATGTTATATTTTAAAAAATATTTTTATGTAACTATTTTGATTTTGCAAAATTCGAAATTATTTGAGACTGTTACCAAATTATTTCGAAATTTTGCATATTGCCGTTTATTACTTGACCTTGCAGCAGGATGTAAAAAACGAATTTTCAAGAATTTTTGAGGCATTCGACAATTCAAAAGAGCTTTTCGGGTAAAATCTGACTTAAATTTTAACGCATATATAGTATAAATCAATTTGTTTAATAATTTTAGTAGAGAACTCACGATCACGTTTCATCGCAATTTCGGAAAAAAATCTCGAAACTCGAACCATCCTTATCAAATCGAAACCTAGTTGGTGTCTTGTTTTTTTAACTAAAGGACAATTTTATTCAATAGAATTGCCCTAATAGGGATTATTCGAGTTTTTCCAATTTTGACATAATTTTTCGTTGTACTCACCTAGTTAGGTGAGATTGTTTAAATCCAAGATTTTAAGATTTTCAGAATAATCTAAATATCTAATGGCATTAAGTTGCTTGTTGGCGCTTAATTTATTTGAAATTATCAACATTATTCAATAGAGGGTTTTCAGTTTGAATCTTCCAGTAATTTTTTCGAGGCAAAGGGGCCTTCAGCATCCAGATTTTTCAAGATTATTTTAGGAATCTGAGTTTATTTGTGTTTTTCGGGAATATTCGAGTTTTTTGTTGAGAATATCGTCATTATTGTAAAACTCTCAGACTATTATTTGATATTTTAGAAATTATTTATTATTTATTTTCGAAAATTTGTAGACTTCGTTATTTTTCGAGATTTTCAATGTTATACGAGTTTAAGTTGGAGTTAAATTACGAATAAGCATTTAGCAAATTTATCTTATAGAGAAAAATTTATCGAAATAAAAGAATTTTTGGATTTATCTACATTTCCGGATGTAAGTAGTGTAGAGTAGCTTGAAATTAAAGTTATTAGAAATTATTGTCCAGGTTTTACGAAGACTGCATGCTATTTTTCAGATTATTCCAGATTCCTAGAAATTTCTTGATTTTTCTAGATTATTCTAGATTTTTATTCACGAAATTTTCGAGATTACTCGTGTCTCCCGAAGTTCGCAAGGATTCCGTTCTTATCTCATAAGTGTATTATTTGAACTCTAAAACCGCATAGGAATAATATTTTACAGTAAATCCTACATTTAAGCGACTAATTGGAGAAAATTTGACGAATGTAGAAAATTTGAATATCTCGTTTAGAAGTTGATCCATCAATAGCACTTATCAGTCAAATTCACTGAATTTTAAATGAATTTCTGGAATTTTCCGTTTCTTAACCGATTATGATTAAATTTAGCATGCGCTACATGAAATTCGGCACGTACGACGCAAATAGATTCTAAAATTATTTTTACATGAAGTTCTGTAAAATGGTCTATTAGGAAGTAACTTGGTGATTTCTTACCACTTAAATTCAGCATTCTCGATGGAAATAGGCTTCTAAAATGAGTTTTAGATAAAGCTCTGGAAAATGGCCAAAGTAGTGTGATTAAATTGTACATGCACGACGGAAATAAGATTTTAAATGAGTTTTAGATAAAGTTGTGAAATATGGCCAATTACGAAGCAATTCGGTTATTTCTTTATTGATTTCAAGTCATGATTTAGAGATAATCGAGTTTCTTCCTAGCTGACCCTATTCCAGAACTTCATCTTCATCTTCAATTCATTTTAGCATACCGTTTCCATAATCGTCCTGTATTTGACTTGAAAATGCTATTGTATATATGGATAAACTTCGAGATACTTAATTTTTTATCCATTCTGACCTAAGGGGCAATCGGAAATAAGAGACAGCCTACCCTAATTAGTATATTAAACGGAGGCTCTTCTATAATATATGACTCCTGTTCCATTATTTATTAATTACAGAATATACATTAAATCGAAAACCGGGAAATCTCGGGATATCATCGACAAGTTTTTGAGACCGGGATCCCGTGCGTGCCGTAACTGATGATATTTTTCAAAAAATATTTGAGATTTTTCGAGATCCTCCAAATAATTTTGGATGTGATCAACTAATATCGCAAAATTGAATGACATTTCGTTGCTTGACTTCGAGGTTATTCGATACTTTTTAGATTATTTTTGTATATTATTCGAGATTAGGTACTCGTTAATGTTACAGATTATACAAATATAATTGTTAAAGATGTTCGTGGATTCTTCGAGATTATTTCTAATTTTCCAGATTTTTTTGCGTAAAACGTAGGTTTTTGTGCACAGCGTTGCATGCCGTACACTCGTTTAAAATGCGTAATATAATGAGAATATTGTTGTATTGTCGGCGTGTGATCTTGGCGTAGGATGAAGGAGCGTACCAGATTTATGCAAAATATCATTTCATTGGGCTTTCTGTGATTGTAAACTAAGGGATTTCTTTGGAATATAGCCTTACGATGGTTAAACTACAATCCTACTTATAGATGATATACCATATTAAGCAGATAAGTTAACATCTTGCCCGTTTTTAGCACCAACAAGCTTTAGACAAATGTAGAAATATGTACCCGCAAGACATTAGGGTAAGATCGTTAATCTCGATGAGATATCTCGGCCCAATTCTTACTAATGGATCGCGGAGACATTTTTCATGACATATTCAAGCTTTTGATGGTTTAACAGGAAAGAAATTAGGATAATTAAAATTTTATTTTTTCTTAATTAACAATTCTTACTTCTTCCTTCTTAGTTCCGCTTTTACTATTACCGATTTTCCATCGTCAATAGTATAATAGCATAATAGTATAATACTATTATACTATTATTCCTTGTCGGTTTTCCATCGCATGCGACGAAGTTAGCACCAATTATAGTTTTTTTTATGTGAACGTAGGTATAATTCATATTTTGAAAATTTTAACGTGTATTCATAATAAAAAAACAATTAAAAATAACCAAGCATACGCATTAGTTGAGTTTTTAAAAAATTAATAAAATGTATGCACTATGCAGATACCACAAAAAAAAACAACAAAAAATCGAATGAATTTAGTGAATTGTCAAAATAATACACTGTCAGATAAATTTACAATGTTAAAAACATAATTTGCTACCTATTATATTTTTGATAGCTAGTATAACAAAATATTATATTTATACTATTATACTATCAACTTCGGTTTTCCATCGTCGTAGTATAATAGTATAATACTATTATACTATTATACTATGACGATGGAAAATCGGTATATATTTGTGGTCATCTAATTCACTCTTCATTCACTGATGAACATTGAACTCAGACCAGACATTATTCACTCTTTATTCTCTCTTTATTCAGTAGTAACCTACAATATTGCTTTCCTTATATTATAAAACAGTTGCATTGGATTATTACAAAAACGAATTAGCTGGCGTAACTATGTAAATCGAATCCGACGTCAGTAGACAAAATTGATAAGAAATACATGAAGCAATAATTAAATCTAAAAGCAGTGGCACGTTGCTTTGGGAATATTGAATCGAAAACTTAATTCTAATCCATTACTAACACATATCTCTTTTATTATTCACAGATCACTCGCTCATTAATAACTCATATAACTCCATAATTATTCGCTCATCACTCATATGTTATTCAACCAATTTTCATTTAGAACCCCTCATGAATCACTGATGAATGATGATTTCATTTATTAATCACCCATTATTCGTTCAATATTTACCAAATATTCTCTCATTATTCACTGATTATTTATTGATAATTCACTCATTATCCTAACATATTCGCTCAATATTTACTCGTTATTCATTTACTATTCACGTTATTCGAGCAATATTCTCTCAATCTTTACTCTTTCTTCACTGATTATTCACTGAAAGATTAATGATAACCAATAATAAATATTTATCCAGTGAATAATGAGTCGCTAATGTGTGAATAATGAGTGAATTCACCTTTTGTCATTCATTGGTGATTAAATAGTGAAATATGAGTGATTAAAGAGTGAATTATGACTGAATAATGACCGAATAATGTTTGAATAATCATTCTCTCTCTATTTTGCTTTTATAATCGTGTCTATTGACTAGTTTTATATCGAAGCGAACAATCATTTGATTCGTAATGCCTTCCTCATTATTGTTCTAGGCATACTTTAGGGTTTTACGCAAATGGACATTTTTTTTTAAATTTTTAATTATTATCACGGATTTTCCGCGTTAAAAAAGTTCGCAATTATTTGTATATAATATGGATATATCTTGGCGAAGCAAATTAAACAACATCTAAAAGTCTGGGCTATCACGTTGCTGTGGAGCTACACTAATTAGTAAAATGATTTAACGAGCGCAATTTAAATCACCTACGACGTTGGAAGTCTTGAAATTTACTTATACCGCCAATAAATTATATTATATATTTTGTAGATAATTTTGTATTGGAAATATTGAGAAATTGCAATAAGCTACAACTAAGTACTTTCATGAAATTTCAAGCACTAAACCTGGTTATTTCCGTCTAAAATTCGCAATCTAGAAACAATGAAAATTAAGGTAAGCCTACTCCATTGATCCTTATGCCATCTATGAATGACTGGCATGAACTAGATAGTTAACTAAAACCGACATGATACGACTTTAGTCATAAAACAGAGCTTACGTACCGAAACTATCGTTTCAACAAGGTTTTTGATCAAAAAGAAACAAACAACATAATTGTATGGAAATAAAATGAAAAATGTAAGCTATCTAAAATTAACTGGTTTTAATAAAACGTGACACATAGAGAAAGAGATGAGAATAATAATGAATTATAGGTGTGGAAGAAGAAAACAATTCTGAGTCGCCGATGGATTATTTACTGTCTATTGAAAAAGTTGTGGAGAAAATAAAGAAAAATAGTTTTGCTTTGTGCCAAATTAACTGCGTCCTGAACCCTTAATTTGTATAGCTGCCTCGCGATAAAAACAAGAAGTTAACAGTTTATTGACGGTCGGATATCGCCCCCCTAGATTATTATTTGAAAAATTCATAAGATTCCCAATTTCAGGGAACAAATTAAGGCTTTTACAAATCTGTTCTGCACCAGAAGTAAAATTTTAGGTGCGATTAGAGAATTTTAAATGTAGTCATATGATACCAAAAAGCACCCAGTTCACCCAGTTTAGGTAAACTACGTACACGCATGTTTGATTACTCATCTGAAACAAATTGTTCGTGCAATCATTTCGAGGAACAACTTGTCGATTTATAAAACAAAATAAAATATAAAATCTCTATTTTACATAGTCAAGTCTATGGAAACTTTTTTACGACATCGTACTGTTAAAAAGTTTAGTTTAACATAAGAACAAATTAGTTATCGTCGCCACCCGATTTTGATAATGCAGCAGAGATATAAATCGATTATATTCGATTTTTATTTTGTTAAGTAATCAAAAAATTATTTACGTCAATCGAACAGGTTTATTTTAAATGTAATAATTTTGGATATCGTATCTCTGCATTATAGATGACCGGTGTTCGGTAATTTATTTTAGAAATTTTGGGTTTGTTGTTTTATTATTTTTTTGCTTATTTAGTTATAGGTTTAGGTATAAATAGTATTCAACCATCAATAAATCCCAAATTTTTTTGTTATGTAAATAATAAATAAGTAAACATACAATTTATTGATCGAAATCCAGATTTTTTTGTTTTTCCAATTAAAATGACATAAACAGAGGGACACTCTTGTCACCCCTAATTATACATAAATTATTCAACTACATGAAAAAATCGTTTTTTTGTTTTGTGTTTTGTTAATACTGATTTTGGAAGAATTATAGTAGATATATTTGGGTCAGGGTATTTTACAATATATAAACTCGCACATTATAAAAGGGTGCTTAAAAATTTGTTTATTTCGTTTTGTTTAGCAATTTAAATTTAATTGCAAAAAATATCCTCACTCTATAACTTCGAATTTTTACAATCAACAACCATTTTTATATTTTTTTTTTTTTTTAATTTTTGTGATTAATCGTTTTGATTGAATGATATTTTATAATATTTTCGGGTAAACTTTTAATTTTGCCAATTACTCATTCAATTTACAAAAAAAAAAAAACAAAAAAAAAAAAATAATTTTATTTAGATCATTTGTGTAGTGTACAAATTTGGATATGACAGGCTAATCTTGGATTTATATTACATTTTGAATTGTGAAATATTAAACGGAGTTTCTCATGTTTTTCGAAGTTTTGTTATCTCTCTTGAGATTCAAAGCGAATATTTAGAAAACATGTCTAAATGTAAAGATTT
The DNA here is from genome assembly GCA_958295665.1 of Tipula vernalis. Taxonomy (NCBI): domain Eukaryota; kingdom Metazoa; phylum Arthropoda; class Insecta; order Diptera; family Tipulidae; genus Tipula; species Tipula vernalis. The sequence goes on from OY282558.1 coordinate 372,208,384, forward strand.
GTTTATGCTCAAGGATGAATATTTTATTTTATTATTAACATTATGCTAATACAATATTATATTGGATTAGACTTTAAATTGATTTTGGATTATGAAATTTATTTAGAGACCTTGGGTTTTTAAAAAAAAAATTGCAATTTTTATTATTGTCAAATGAAATTGACTTATGATGAAATTGACTTCGAAATACAATAAAATTTAAAAGCAAAATTTAATCTTACCCAACTTTCTGGGAGTAAAGGCCTGTTCTTATCACCCTCTTTTCTCCGAAAACTGATTCAGTTTACTTAGAAATATTTTGTTTCCAACCCTTGCTGAAGTTAATATTTGAATTTTTTAGGGTACAAAGAAAACCAAACAAATTAAAGATGCTTTGACGAAAGGCTAAGTAGACTCGGTGAATGCAAAATCTTGGGTATAAAGTTTATAAAAGGTTGAGTGAGTTATAGAGAGAGTATATAGTAATACCTAAGACTATCAAATTAACTGGTTCAACAGTCAATATGAATTTCAAGTGAAACAGACAAGTTTAAAGGCAATTTAACCGATGAGGAAAATTTGGGACATATTCGAGTTTGAGCTGCATCAACTTAAAAATCATTAATCCTAATTTTGATATTAAGCTACTTCCCATTGTATGCCTTCATGACAAGCCTGATTGGTGGCCTGTGTGGCGGTCACGCATTTGTACATGCGTTCACCGCCACACATGCGGCATGGACATTTTCCTATACGGGGAATTTCTTCCACCTGCTTATACCCATTCGGAAATATTCCCTTGGTATCGAAAAAATTAAATTTTTATGAATTTTGACAGATGTCCACATGTGGAAAATGTATGTGGAATTCGAGAATAGGGGCCCAGGTATACCAACCGCGCGACACAAAACAAAACACAACAAAAAAATGACAATAGGTACAAAATAAATATACAAAAATCAGTCTCGTCTCGGATTTGGCAACAGGCGCACACGCGCTCTGTGCGGTGGTAAACAAATTTTATTACACAATAAATAATGCTGGTGATTAATAATTAAAACATTAAATACATGTATCATAAATTAAATTAAATATTATATAATAAAATGAATTAATAAATAAAATACAAAATTAAGTAAATTAAAAACATGACAAAAAGAAATGAATGTGCGGTGTTTTAACTTTTATACCTGATATTCAATCAGATAAACTATTTTGATAAAAAGATTCAGGCTCAGGCAAAGTGCTCAATACCGAATATGTATATTGCCACCTTTTCAAAAATAGCAACGTAAACTAAAAGTCTTATAGAGACCAAACATCTAGAAAGTTTTTGTGGCAAGAATATTAAAAATCAACTATAAGTTTGGACCCACGTTATGGAATACCTTTCTTAATATCATATTGCTCCAGATCGCGGCTTACATTTTACCTAATTTCTGATAATTTAAAATTTTAAGAAGTTGAAGTAAACAATATTTAGACACATGAAATTTCATAAACAGCTCAACTTTAGTGTTTTGAAGAATAAACACCACACATGAGGATGCCAACAATACAATGGTTGTCTATGGACAATAAAATGCAAGACAGCTCTTTTCTGACACAAAAGGCCAAACACTTTTCCTAATTAAACGGTAAAGGCTAAACTTGGTAAACTGGTAAACTTTCCGTTAAAATATAATTTAATTGTTAAAGATTTAGAAAATACAACCTACTTTTAGTATAAAGTGCTGTATCTGGGGATTTTTTTGGAGGTAAAACCAGTCGGATGTGATTTCTTATCTGCAAAGTTGTGGCAGCCGTTTATCAGTCTATGCGAAAAGTTCCAGAAGCTTAAAACTAACAAATTTCATATTCAAGATCTCAATGCGATTAGAATTGTACATAAAGCAACATCAGGTGGTCAATGCAACCATGTGTCATGCCGTATTTTTGTCGATGTTTCAGCAATTAAAATGCTAGTAAATCGAAAAATTTGTTTGAAAGGAAATTCATTCTGAAGATTTCTTATCTTCGCATCAAAGGAATATTGCTGTATCGTGAAATAACAGGTATCACGAATCGGAAGGGATTGCTAAATTGGACCGAAAGCAACGTATTGATTTGGTACTATACATATTTTTTGCCTTCCTTTATTTGACTAGACTACATTTCACACCTTTTAAAACTAAATTTAAGAAAATTACCTCATATTACTGTAAAAATGTAGAAAATATTAAACTTATTGATTCAAATACTTTTAAATTTAACAAGACTACAGAAGCAAATGATAATTCTGTGTTCCGACGCTGTAAAATATTTAGCGATATATGAAGGGAACAAACGTAGTTTGCATGACTTTATAGGCAATGTATGGAGACAATTTTTGGCATAATGCAAGAAATCAATAGCATCGGCTATACAAAAATAAAACCGGGACAAATTTTACATAAGAAATAATCATGCAAGAACCGATAATAGAAACCATTATCACACAGACGTTCAATCCTAAATACATAATAATATTAATTTAGTACCAATATTTACTAGCAATCAGGTATGATAAGACAAACTATTCGAACAATCAAACTTATCAAATTCGGCTTTATCTTAATTCTTAATTAAACCTAAAACAATTAAATCCGTATATAATACGCACATTATTGATCTATTAAGCGAACCGAAGAAAGGTTAAAAAAATATTATGGTGACTCTGATCTTTCACATTTCATGTATCATTAGTGGTGTATTGAATTTTGACTGAACTAGCATGAATGACGCTCCGCTCTCAGGACGCCCCAGGTCGTTAAGGTCACTACTGAGGAAATGGTTAACAACCGAATGAAGGTTATTCTCGACCTTTTTACTTAGATGTTGCTAGTATTACTACTTGCATTTCATTCGGTCGACCAATGCATGTTTTTTGAAAATTAAATGTCAAGCTTGAATAATTCCTTGTAATATATTTGTTCAAAGCGTAAACAACAATTATTTTCATCTTATTGAAAATGTCGAATTTTGTGCCAAAACACAGCATTTGCGGGAAGCACAATAGGGCGGAACTATAAGGAAACAAGGTGCAACCATTACTGGACGATAATGATCGGTTTGAAGCAGGCTCTGGCTGCAAAACAACCGGAAATGACCCGAAAAGGGACAAAATGCACAAATATTTTTCGCGGCGGCCTTACCCTTATACACGAACATTTGGACTTTTGAAAAGATATCGGCGTGATAAGCATAGTTTATGCGGCATTTTCTGGTGTTGAAAAAGGTAAATATCAGACGAGAAAGCTATCGCCGAGACAAAGTCGTATTTTGTAGTGACCGATCAAACGTATTCTTTGGATGGTTTTAAAAAAAATATAAAGGGCTGAAACCTCATAAGAAGTGATCAGAACTTCGATCTTCATTAATTCTATTCAAAAATCATTTTAAAATCCAATTTCCAACCCATATGTCAAATTTCATCATATTCGGTTGAGAAATAGACCAGTTCCATCATACATACTTGGCCATATTCCAGAACATTATCCAAAAATCATTTTAAAATCTCATTTCCAATGCACAAGCCGAATTTCATCACATTATTGGTTGAGAAATAGGCAAGTTCCCTCATACTTGGCCATATTCCAGAACTTAATCTAAAAATCATACACGTTTGTATGTATGTTGTACATACATACAAACACTCACTTATATAGATTGCTCAACTGCTCGCACTAAACACTAATCCAGCCCCAACCCAACCCTAATTCAACACGCATACGGCCCCCAACTCACCCCTCTACCCAAACGCAAAGTCTGTTTCAATTCAATCCTCAAACCAGCATATATAAAATTAGCCAACTGCTCACTATATCTTAATTTAACCCCAACTTAAGTCAAACTCAACTTCAATTCAACCCGCAAATTGAGCCCTGACTTAACCTTCAACTCAACCCCAAACTCAATGCCAACTCAATATTCAATCCAGCATATATAAAAAATTGGTAAATATTTCTATAACGAGGTATTTTGTGTCAATTTGTATCGCAGTTACCCGACCCCTTGACACACAGGTTCCAAAATCTTTTCAAATCTCGACCTTGACCAAAGAAACAGATTGGCAAAAAAAAATTCTAAATCGAACAAGCCGTTCTCTCATTACCGAAGTAATTTTAATATCGGTTAGGCTAGGTGTATCGAAATAAAGGGCAGCTATATTGAAATATACCATACTATATATCCAAGTTTAATCCTCAAAAAAATTTTCTACAAATTTTTAACTAAAAGATGTATAAAATCTCGGTAATACACCAACAAATATTAATTGCCGAAATAATAAAATTAAATTTAGCCTCAAATGATTCGATCCTACAGTTTGAAAAAGACATGAAAAGGTTTGAAGCAAGCCTACATGTTATACTTAATCTGTATTCCTAGATGTTATACTTAATCTGTATTTATATTGTTTTGTGATTCATTTTGAATTCTGTTTTGGATTTTTTCTGATTCGCTACCGTCGCTAAATAAGTTTTACTTCAAAAAATTGCAAATCGTGTAATCTCGACTCGCAATTACCACATTGACAAATGAACTACAGATCATGATACATATTTAAAGTTTTACAACAAAATTATTAAAAAAAAAAATGTAAAGAACAAAATTTTTTTTTACTAAAGCTACCGTCTGGAGACAATATGTTCCACAAGAAAGTACATATCTTAATTTATTCTTTCAGTTTAACCCCCATATAATGTACGAGTAGCATGTAAAATTATTCTCTACGTTATATTGGCTGTTTCACGTTAACCTCATTCGTCAGTTCAGTTTGAGCATTTGAGTGGTAAACAACTGTATTAAAATAAGTTCCCTGCATAAAAAAATTTGTAGTGGTGCTGTTAGTTACATATCACAAAGGACCAAAAATGAGTGTGGGTAGCAAAATACACCAAAACATCTTATCCATTTGTTAAGAAGTCGTTTTAGCGGTACAGAGACTGTGAAAATGTGAATAACTTACTTGGAATAGGTTTAGATAGAGCTAATTCAGGAAAGCACACAACACAATTCGACGGCGGCTTGGCTATTCGTCATAAAACTTCAGCAAAGATCTATGTATATATTGACAGAGCGGCACATCGAAAAAAAAAATCTGACTTGGGCAAACGAAACTGAGATATTATGAAGTCAAATTGTTCGCGTTCTCAAAATCATTTGGAAAGATTTTACTCCATCCCGGTTCTTTCATGAGGCCAAATTAAGTCAAAGAGGCACTAGGAGATAATTACCGGCAGCAGACGGTGGTAATATTCATGAAAAGTTGTAGAAAATCAACATTAAAGACATAATTTTTATGGTAATAATCGTGATAAGAATAGTCGTACTAAAAATACCCATGACAGAGGCAGCTTGGACAAAAACGAATGCACTAATAATGACTAATTTTGATGTGTCTGTCTGTATACTCTCAATAGCGCACAGCTCCACGCAGATTAATGAATCGGCTGGAAAATTTATATTTAAGCTTTCTGTACAAAATGTGAGATCCCAGTGAATGTTTAGCAAGAATCATCGAACGAAATGAAAGCTGCGCATTTGAACTAGGATATTTCTTAACATGTGTATACTGATGAAATTTGGGATGTGAGTTAGAAATGGGGTTCTAAATAGTTTTTTTTTTATAAAGCTTTGGAATATGTTCCCTCGTTTTTTTTATGTACCGTAATAAATATTTGCGTGCCTTCATTTTCACTCCAAAGAGATTTTTTGTTTTAGTAAAGCTAAATATCGTTTTGTATTATAATGCACACGTCAACAGCTAAGAATATTATACCACTTCATTATTAATTTTGAAAATGTGTGCCAACCTCTAAACCTTCTATGTACGTGAAATTTCTCATATAAGTTCCTAAGTTTTTCACTTTTCCCACTATAACGAAGTTAAATTGGGTACGTGTTGTAATCGTAAGATCAGCAAACTAACTGTAACTGTAAAATTATTAACGTCACAAAAACTTAAGACGAATGTTTTAAGCTTTAAGGAAAATGATTCAAAAAAAAATCGAACATGCCAGCTGAACAGGCAAATTTAATAAAATGAAACAATATAATAGCGACACGGTGGAATCCTACAAGCTAAGGCATGCAGCCGAGCTTTGTAAATTTCGTGATTTTCTCTATAAAGATAGGTGTAAAGCTCACAAATCATTAAAATATATATTTAGGCTTTATTAGATAGATTTACTGTAGGCAACCGTGATGAGAGAATATTTACACGATGCTTATGCTCACGAACGAAAAAGTGCAGTGATTTCTACGGTACCTTAAACAAAATCGCATAAATTTCAAACAATGGTAATTATTTAAACTCGGCGAAATCTTGTAAGCGTTATTGCCCTACGAATAAATGAAATTGTCACACATAACAGGATTGCCGGTTTAATTTCATACATTTCATATAAAATTCGAGTTTTTTGAATATCACTTTACTATAAATCAGTAAATTCTCTACAAAAATCACTTAACTATAATTCAACAAATTCTGAGCCCAAAAATCCAAAATCTACAAGTAAGCTCCGATAACCGTTCCTGACACCTCTAAAGATAGGTTTCGAGGCCTGTAATTGTTGTGTTAATGTGCATTTAGGTCGCTTCATTATTTCCATACATTCAATAGAAAATTCGAACTTTTTGAAAATCACTTAGGAAATCAATTGGTTCTTTATACCTATAAAGATAGGTTACGGGACCTAAAATAGTTGTGCCAACGTGCATTTGGATTGCTTGATTATTTCCATGCGTTTAATAGGAAATTAAATGTGGCGAGTTTTTTCTATTCTCTTTTCAGTGTGTATGGCATTATACTGTTAATGTCTACAGAAGGTCCGTGAATTTTATTAAAGATGAACTATTAGCGTTAATGACTTCCAATTATCATATTTAATTTGCGGGAGATTTTAATTTATCGAAAACTGCCTGAAGCTGAATTAACGACGATTTATATGGAATTATTTCTGTGACCTTTCCAAACAGGTATAGTAGATAAGTATTATTAACTGAACGTATTTCGGATTTAATTTTCTCATCTTCAAATGACGTTGAAATTGAGTTAGCTGATTATTCTAGTATCTACCCCATATCACTTTTAATTAAATTTTATTATTATTGATTTTGATTCCTGTGTATTTAGCAGTAATGACTCCAAATATGATTTTGAGAGCCAATATCCCTTCTTTGATCAGTTTACTTGTAAACGTTTATTGGGCAACTTTGTTTCATAATTTGAATATCTCGGATGCCGTATCTGAATTTTATCAAGTTTTGAATACTGGTTTTGATTTACGAGTACTTGTACCGAAAAATCCCATGAATGCCGTTTATGCTGAAGCCATGGTATAATTTTTGTTTGCAAAATATTGCTAATCTAAGTCTAAAGCGTTTAGGGCTTATAAACGAACTAGTGACATTATTTCTAAAATAAAGTACCATGATTTGTGTAAATAGTTTAAATTGTTAAATGATTTCCTATATACAATTTTTTTGATTACAACACAAATAATAATTTTAGGTCGTTACGTTTGCAAACTTCTGCCATGATTCAATTTATTTTTCCTGAAGTACATAATGGTTTAGAATGTTTAAAACTGATAAGAATGCAGTGACTTGTTTTTCATTTGAAAAATATAATTAGTGAATACAAACCTGGTTTTTTACAGAGTAGATCTACAATTACTAATCTACTGATTTTTTCTAGCCATGTTAATAACGCCTTGATCTACGCCTTTTTTAAAGCCTTCGACAAATCAAATTATAAGATTCTTATACGGACATTGAAGGTATTCGATATTTAATTCGCGTATAACGTTTTAAATTACTTGATTTGGTGTGATGTGATTGAATAATGTGTAGATGTCTCTTATATGCAGATGATCTAAACATTTCTGCCAACATTACTGTTTTGACATATTTTGTAATTGGTGTAACGAACGTAAAGTTTCATCTTGCTCAAGAACTCTGACATCTGGTTTTAAGGCTGCATGCACTGTGTCCTGATGGATGAACAAATAAGTCGAGTGTGTGACATTCAAGATCTTGGAGTAGTTTTCTCAAGTAACTATAATTCAGGCATATTCTATGTTGAGATTAATTAAAAGACATAGTGGATAATTTCACGATCCCTGCAAGTTAAGAGTTCATTAGGCCTGCGTTAGGGCAATTTTGGAGTTTGCTGCAGGTTTATGGCATCCATTCTATCGGATTCATGCTGATATAGGATAAAAAGTATTCAAAAACGATTCTTGGTTTATGCACTGCGTTGTCTATACCATCTCTCAATCAAGATTTGTATATTCATGAACCGTACTATTCATGACCGTAGGTCTGGATCGTAGACGCGAGATAGCCTCTCCCAAGGATCCAAATATAAAGGTGGCTATTTTTGGAAGTTTTAGAGTATTTCTGTTTTGTGTTCACCATGACATGACACCCGCTCGTCCCTAAAAATTTCCCTATGCATTTACCTATTTAATTGTATCCGTCTCTAAAATACACCTTTCAAATACGTGTGGTGTTGTTTCTTAGATTTTAAATTGAAAAAGTACTTGGTACGTAATTACTATACAGATCTATATGTATATAGCATCAAACCAATAAAACAAATTCAGAAACTTTCTCGTCGTATAATCGATGTATTCAATAATCTTGTCCCTTGGGCCAGAATGCTCATTGCGGGAACGTTTTTTACCGAAAGAGTAAACATATCGCTGGTGAAAATGAAAAATTATATCTACTAAATTCTTTAAAATCGTTTTATTGATTAAGCGATAGCTAAGAAAATCAGTGATTGCTAGTCTTGTTAATTAAATTTGTGATAGCAAAACGTAATTTTGTGAGTTCATTTAAATGTTTCTACTAGGACAAATTTGCTTGTTTTTCCGAATTAATAGAATTTATCGGATTTCCCAAATTTAATGGATTTATAGAATTCAAAGAATTTATTGAATTTATAAAATTTATAAAAATTGTACAATTTTTAGAATTACTAAAATTTGTAGGGTTTATCGAATTTGTTGAATTTACAGAAATTATGTAATTTTTAAAATAAGTCAAATTGGAGTTTGTAGAATTTATGGAACTGACAGACTTGAACAATTTATAGAATACATTGAATCTATAAAATTTAAAGAATTTATAAAATTTATAGAATTTAAAAGTTTATGGCGTTTATGTATTTGTGTAAATATTTTATTTATTAAAAACACCACTTTTAATTTTTGTTAGTCACATATAATCAGTTGATTTTAATAATTTATTTATTTATTATGAAAATTTATTATTAATTCGTATAAATAAATTATTAATTTTTTTTACAACAATTTATTTTTAATGTATTTATCACCATTTTGTTAAGGTAATTTAAGACAGTAAGAGAGCGCGTGCGGCTGCCACAAAATCCGAGATGAGACTGAAGAAAATAAATTTTATTTTATTTTTTTGTTGTCTCTTCCTATGGAAGAGACAGTAGTTTTATGATTACATGCGTGTGTTCCCAAATGGTACAACGTTGAGCGGCGTGAAGACGTTGCACTGGTTGTTGGTTGAACTCAGACACCAAAGCATGTAGGTGATGCATTGTGGCGGAGCATGCATGAGTGAGCCGCTACAGGTTTTATAAACATATTAAAATTTATAATTTTTACAGACTTTTTGGAACTTTTAAAATTTTCAGGTTTTATCGAAATTACAGAATTTATAAGAACTAAAGAATTTATAAAATTTATAGAAATTATGGATTTTTTTGGAATAAGTAATATTTGGATTTGTAGAATTTATAGAACTGACAGACTTCAAACAATTCAATCAACCTTGAAACGAATTGGGCTGCTTCTGATTTTTAATTCTGACTTCCTTTCGTGTATTAAAAAAAAAAAAAAAAAAAACAGGGCTCGGGTTGAATAGCAGACGTAAACATCTTTTTTGATTTCCTTTGATAGTTAACGGTTAAAATTGTATGGTTTTTATTCGTGTCTGCTCTAGTTCACGCTAGCAATTATTAAAATTTTTGTAGCAAATTTTTAAATTATTTAGATTTAGAGACATCATATTTAGCAAAAAAAAAATCCATTCAACAATTCTTTAGGTTTCTTGTAATACAACTAACCTACAACTTTTTCAGAACAACCGATTCAAATAAGTTGCAATTCGCAAGAAATTACTGTAGTTGCCACTATTTGTACCAAACCAATATTAAAAATTAAATAAATTAAAATTCGCATGAAGTAGACAAAACGATATCGTATTTCTCAACGTATCTTAAGGAAAAGTTTACGCGCTCTCAAGGTATATACATCTGATCTATTCATATATGGAGTTATGGTACTCGTAAGAATTTCGTATTTTAATTCGGATTGTTAAATCATAGATATACCATATATCTTGCAATCGCTCAGGCTGTAAATTTCACTTTCTTATTGCAATGACTCGTTTTCTCCACTTGGTTATACAATATACTATTATAATACAAATATTACAATAAATGTATGTTTAGAGAAACAACTCTCAACAGTAAAAAGCACTTTACATAAAAGTTGATAATTCTCTTGCGGAAAAAAAGGTTAACAATGTTTAATAATTAAACCAAATGAAAAATATCGTTCGATAAACAACAACAAAAATTATCCCACTAAAGAGGTTAAATGTACTGTATGTAACATAAACAAAACATTAATTTATGTTTGTATATTAGAATTCAAAACAAAAACCTTTACATGAATAATGTAACACATAGAATATGTAACAATTCTGATAGTGTACTAAATTCATTAGAATAATTCTTTTATTGAAAGTCATTGGAACGTATATATACGAGAATATACATCGACGGTATATAGATATAGAACCTGTGGTACACAATGCTGTTATCTCTTTTTTATGTTTCACATTATACAATATATAGTATGTACAAGGAAATATAAATTAATGAATTTTCATTTTCATAAAACATTCCATTCTATTTAGTAGAAATCGTCGTCTTCTTTGCATTATATTGAAAATTATATCTACTTTCAGTTCTATTTGCAGAGAAGAAAGGACAAAATTAAAAAAATTCTTATTTAAGATATTCTCAGAATATTCCTTAATTCACGAATTATTATTAAAAGTATTCACAAATTTTACAAATAGACAATACCATTAATTCATTGTTATTTAAAGTAGATTTTTTTTTTCTATATTGTATTACGTAATCAGGAAAATTTTCTCCCCTTTTATTTTATGGATACATTTAGATATTTAGATTAAAAGAAGCCCAGAAAAAAGCTTTAAGTTTATTTGTTTATGTTCTGATAAAATATTTTTATTATTTGCTTCTTGGAACTTGACTCCTTGGTTTATGCTGGGGGTATATAAATAACAGTGTATATATAGCTAATTTCTTACTGTTGTTGTTTGTTATATTAATAAGAATATTAAAAGATGTTCGTTATTTATTAATAAAAAAAATACACGTATAGCGGAATCTTATATAATTCTTGTTCCATATATACTTTATGTATTTATTAAAACATTCACAACAAATATACATTATGTTTTGTATTATTTTATGTTGTTGTGTTGAAATTGATTTATGATCAAAAATATATTTTTTCTTATGTGCTTTAAGAGCGAAAAAAAAATATTTTTTTAGCGGTGAAATATTTTTTTATAGGGATTTCAGATATACATAAATCTTCTATAGTTTCCGAAAAGTCAGAACAGTTTTTCTCTTCTATCGATTTGGTATTGAGAAATTAAAAATTGTATATCAACTTAAGTTTGATCTTGGTAGAAAATCAAGAGCCGTAAAATAAAATGTATATAAATAAATAATCCCGAGTTGACAGGTTAAAAAGGTTTTGCTCTAAATATTTTGTTTAGTTTAATTTGGTGAGGAAAATTGTTTATTTTTGTGAATCTTATTCATATTATCAAAAAACTTATTTATTCTAGCAGTGATGTTTGCCTATTTCCAAAAAAAAAATGTTTAATGAAGAGATGTTAACAAAAGTTTAAAGTCTATATGGGGGGGGGGGGGCCCAATCGTGAACCAATTTTCATTTCCAACATTTATAGTAAATTGTTTAGGTTTGAATTGTTTCAGTTTCCGTTTTCAAAATGTATGAATTCTCGATAATATTACGACATTTTCAAATTTTTTACCTCAGAATTGTTCTAAACAAAAAATTAGATGAGAATCTCAAAATGGGTTACTTCGAAATTTCATCCAGAGTTTACAATTAGTCTATGTGCCCAGCAGACCAAACGCAGCCAAAAGCAAAATTAAGTAAAAATTAAGTACTAATAAAACTTGTAACTGGAGTCATAGAAGTAACTCGGCCAAAGTTTGTCGTACAAACATTTCAGCGGTCTCATATTCAAGGTTTCTAATTTCTCTACAAAATGCTTAATTTGAATTGCGAATACAAATTCAGGAATGTTCTTTGGCATTCTTCAAATTAACTTGCTTTTCGCGCTTAGAAAATTTTTGTGTCATAAAAACTCAAAAAGAAATATAAAAATGAACAACAGCTTCCAAGAGACCAAATTTCCTACACTTAAAACGAAGAAAAAAATTTTTGCTTTGGAAAAGGTTTGCTTTTTTGGAAATGGCCCATCAAGTTAAGTTTGGTTCATAAAATTGTGGAAAGAAAAAATATAGGATTACATTCATATAATGAAGTTGACCTTGATGTGTCATCAAAATTAAAAATATAATAATATTTAATTTGATTCACCCGAAATACTATTTTGAGCTAACTTTACTCTAAGTCGTTTTGAACAAAATATTCTATAAAAATTATTTTCTCACAGAAATCGAAACTAGAGTGAAAGGACCTTAGAAATCACAAATTATAAAGTTATAAAGTTTGTTTTCGCAAAATAATGGGCGAAGATCTGCTGTTTGTCAATAAGGAATACTGGTGTGAACATATTGATCAAGGCATGGACAACTTTCTTATAAAAATAGAGTAGCTTCAATTGGAGTAGTCAAAGGAAGAAAATATTCATTGAATAAATGACAAAAGTTAAATTTCTAATGCAATTTAAGCAGAAAAAAAGAACCAAAGATGGTTTAAACTATTGAGAATCGCTTGTTTGGTGTTTTCATTTTTACATAGAATCTCCTTGACAGCCTCAATGCTTGTTCGTCGCTTTTATCGTTGATCGGCATTCTTTCAATCAGAGGTTTTATAAATAAACTAGGATTACCAGCCAGTCGCATACTATACCGTTCTATATTTTCAAAAATATCCGATTTCTAAATGTCATTTTGTTACACTTAGCGTTAAATTACTAGATGTCACTGACTGATATCCAAATTTTCTAATAATACTGAAATTATTCGAATTATAGAGGTTAAGCCTGATTTCCATTACGAAAGTATTTTTATCAGTAAAAAATAAAGCGATAAAAATATAGATTTACTTGAGGTGTGAGAGCGAAATTTTTTTTTTTCAGTACTGAAAAAAATTGTTTTTACTGTACTATGTAATTTGGGTTTTCGTCAAATCACTAACATTGGTCGACAGTCCGCCTTGGTCAGGCTACTGTTTTAAGGATACAATTAATTGGATTTTTGTACGAGACTTTTATATAGAGTAGGTCATAACTAAATGAATGATTTGTTTGTTGCAAAAGTCAGTAACTAATGTCGTTTTCGATTCGCTTATTCGCTTTTACCACCTCTTTCAAAAATCATTCCATGAATCGAACAAGAAAATCAAATGACCCGGTTATTTTCATGTGTGTGTGTGGGTTTATTTTGGACTTCTTGAAAAATATTATTGAACATAATATTTGAGTAGGCATAGCAACAAAATGTCAGTTCTAGTGTAAATGACAGCGAAATGAGAGTATTTGTTGTTGGTACGGCGAACCGAATAACTTGATAGCAGAAAAATCAATCGATTGCATAACAGATTAATTTTTATGGTGAATCGAAAACGACATAAAAGAAAAATTTCCAAAATTAGGGTTGATACATTTTACCAGCACACTTTAATTAGTTTTGCGTAGGTAATAAAAACTATGTCCGGTAAATGACAACATCTGGCATTGATGCAAGCCTCGGCTCGTTTTTAGCGCTTTCCACCACCACAGTGGCGCAATGTTTAGATCGGCAAGAAGCTATGGACGATTAGTGGACATCTTGCTTGTCAGATAACCAAGCATTCCCTCGTTTGACATTAAGAGTAAAGATTGAAAAACAATTAAAATTAACAACTCAACTATGCAGTAAATTGCAGATTAAAGCTTTTTTGATAAATTGGGAGGTCCCAGTGAATTTTACTCCAAATCGGTTAACCGGAAATGGCCGCTCCCTTGGTCCAGAAAATTTATTTTGCAAATATCTTAAAAAGTATAAGGCTTACAAAAAACTACTGAATACAAAATGTTTCCAAAAATTAAAAACAAATAAAATTTAAAAATAAAAAATTAAAAAACAAAATTTAAAAAAAAAGTTATAAAAAAAAAAAAATTCTCAAAATTCTCTGTTCGTAACAGAAAATCGTGTGTTGGCCACACCTCCATTTTTTTAATCTAATTTAAAAAGAAGTGCTGTGCCTTATGTACAATTATAATAGATCCCGATCTAACAAATGAGTGTTCTGAAGTAACTGTACCACTAATTTCCATGTTACTTGTGCTGATGTGTCGGCTGGATTGGTGGCAGAAATTTAAAAAGTTTTTGCTAAATGGAACTGTCCGAATTGTCATCATTTGTCTACGGTTACCACTCAACCTAAGGAATTCAAAATAATTGAAAATGAAATCTGAAACATTTATCGGTGAATTAAAATGTTTGCAAACAACGCAGCATAATTTTGAAAGTTCTCTTAACTTTGTATGTGAAAAATTTGATGAACTATTAAATATTACTAAAGTAGTTGAAAAACGTGGTAAGAAAATTATTGGAGTACCAAAATCTGATAATGAAAATCCGAAGCAAATCGCATTCATGTGATAATCGCCATAATAAATCCCAATTAATCTAACACAAGAATGTTGAAGTTATAATTTAATTCAAAACCCGTTTAGCAAAAAATACTTGATGCTTTTAAGGTTAAGAAAACTGTATTATCCAGGAATTTCAATACAACTGATCTTGGATTTGAGAATGACCATATGATTTTCATTTCTACGGAATTAGCATTTGTGAAGCAAAATCTCCTAAAGGAAGCAAAAAAACTGAAGGAATGCTAAATTGAACGATACATCAAAACCAAATATAGTTAGATTAGGCAGGTTTAGGCATTATTGGGCAAACAATGACTAGTTAAGTTGATAACTAGTTTATTAATATGTATAGAAGAACAGATAAATTTTACCATAATGTTATAGCTATACAATACGACATAATTTATCAAAATGTGTTTTGTAAATAAACATAATTTGAATACTGAAAAATGTTTGGTTACCTTTACTAAGAAAATTTTCCCATTATTTGTCAGTTATTATATTGCAAATTTCAACATAAGAAGAGTTACTCAAATTGCTGACTTAGGCGTTATTTTCGACACCAAATTGACATTTGAAAAACATATTGAATCTTCGCACATTTGGTGCCCAGTCCACGAAATTTATAGTGAGCAAGTTGAGCGAGAGCAAAGGAAATTCACGAAGTTCCTAATTTTTAAAACTGTACCTCATGTATGAAGAGTATCCCTTATATTTAGTATCCTTCATTATTGGAGGTTTGGCGTCTATTGGAGGGGGGGGGGGGCAAAGTTGAGTACATATATTAATCTACCAGCTCCGTAACCTTCCGGTAGGGTGCGCAACGCGTGAGCTGTTCTGGTCTTGTTATTAGGCAGCTGCGTGATGGATAAAATTGCGTAAGGGGTAACCTGTTCACAATTCGCAAGTATACGTGCTGCCTCCTCGTGGTAACCACTGATAAGTAAAGCCATTTGATACATTTTTGGCCATTTGGCACAGGCTAAAGTACGGCGCTAAAGGAGAAAACCTTGGCAAAATCCCTAATCTAAGGTGGAACAGCATATGCCGATGGATGAATGGCTGATAGGTTAATCAGTCCAAAATATGCGGACTCTGGATACCAGGCACCCTCCAGTTTTATTTAGCCTTCTTATAGTAAAACTGGGTGACCTACAGGCGATTTGCAATTCCCAGCAACTCGTAAGAGTAAAATCAAACGGAATACGGGGCAGGAGTAGGAATATACGGGAGTGGGACAACCCTCTCGAGGTCCTTTGGATCCAATGCTACCGTCTTTCTAGCGGAATTACATGCTGTAGTAAACATCTAGGAGGGAGAGCAATAAGCCCAGATAGTATGTATCACGTACCGGAAGGCAATATTGTCAAGTTCATTAAGAGTCCAACACAATAGATCTTTTAGGTCGCAGTGCGAAGTGGCTGATCGCCCGCATGTCCCTCCAATAATAATAATAATAATAATAATCCCTCATATTACTAGACTTAAGATATTTATCATGGCAAGCTTGTTGAATAGGAGGCTAGTGTTGGACAACTTATTGCTTTACAAGCTAATAAATTCTAAAATCCTGCTAAGCTATGTTAGTTTCTACAATTCATTTTGAAGTAATCAACTTTTATATGAACAGTCACGAACAAATTTAGGTTTTGCGAATCTACTACCCAGACTTCAGCTCAGCCATGATGAATCATTCTTTAATCTGGATTTGTTTTCCCTATCTTTGAACCAATATAAATCTTGCTTCTTCAATTTGGTCAGTTGATTGGGTTTGGATTCATTATTTAAATATTAAATAAGTGCTATTTATTTCAATTCCTTAATATCTCCAAGTGACTGATTTTGTAGTTGCTGGTGTTGCCTGTTTGTTAATTTATAATTTAATGGTTTCTTATAAACTTTTGGTATATTTTGAATTTATTACTTCTTGTATTAATATTAGGATTATTATTATTGATATTATTGTAACTATGATATTATCATAGAATTCTTCTTCTTCTTTTACTATTGATGTATTTATATGTTATTTTAGTGGCTACACTAAAGTGGACTTAGGCTATGTGTAGCCCCATCATTGAATAAATAAATAAAAATAAATAAATGAAACGTTTTTAAACTTGAGTGTACTATATGGTGAGTTGTTTCTTGATAATCATGTAGTGTATCGTAGAGATAGGGATTTGGGTTTGTTTAAAGACAAAGAGGATGGTGGTGGTTGTCAACAGTGGTAAAAAAAAAACATTTATTTCACATGGGTTAAATGCTTGGGAGAAGTGCTCGGAGGAAGTCTGGATTTGTCTTCAACTTAAAAATCGAAATTTGTATATAAATGTATCACACATACCTCCATCCGCAACCGCCGATAATTACATCAAATACTTTAATAACGTTAACAGTATTACAACTATAAGTGAAGACAAGGTTGACTCAAGTCTGGCATAAAAGTGATGGTAAAACTATAGAACCATCGGTAATTACTCCTAATGCAATTTATTTAGCCTTTGTAGAGGTATTAGCACCAAACAATTTATATCAGCTAAATCATGTTCGTAAAAATAATGAAAAAATTCTAGATCTGGTTCTCACAAATGTTTCTTCTGACATTAAAATCTCGCGAAATTAAAGACATCGATTAGGAATAAGTAATTAAAATCCCAGGATCGAGGCTACTTCAAGATGTTTTCAAAGTTGAGAGCCAAAATTAAAAGTGATATATCTACATGTTATAAACAAAATATCAAATTAGTTGAAAAATTATTACAAGTAGTCCTAAAGAAATTAGGTCATTTACTAAATCTTAGCAAAAGTCAAACGCATTTCCTAATATATATATATCCAATTTGTTAATTTTTAATTTTTTTTAATTTTATTATTATAACGACTTGAGCATTACAATTATTATAGAGATCAGTTTTCAGAAACTTTACAACTATGGTAATATTTATTGATGTACATATCTGTTTTTTTTTTATAATTAATTACGGTAGAATCCGTTTATACTAAACCATGTATATAACGAACAAACGCTTATAATGATCAAATATTTTTGTCCTTTGAATTTGCATGGATACTTTTTTTTCTTATACACTACAAATAACGAACTACGTTTATAAACGTATAGTGAACACGAAAAATGTCCGAAAGAGTTTAATTGCATACAAAACCCTACGGTTAAACCGAATGTCGATTGGGTCATACCACTTTTTTTATTGTTTCCCTTTACACATAAAACTACTGCAGATTTATACATACATGTGTACATATACATAAATTTGTATTATACCTTTAAACATTTTCCTTAGTTTTTACGGGATTCCCATTATTTTCGTCAGTTGAAGTAAATTAACACAATAGGAGTATACAGCGGCTGCTTATAAAGTAAATTCTCTTAATTTTTATTACATTTTTAAAAGATTGGTGGTAAATTTAGTATTAAAAATATAAAATTTTTGAAAATTAAAAAACGGTATTTATTATAATTTTCTAATTAATAGTTTTTGTTATAATTAATTAACAAATTTTAGGTTATGTATCGAAAACGATGTTCTATATCGGTGGAAACAAAATTAAAAATTTTGAAAACGGTCGATAAAAAGCAATTTACCTACCAAGAAATTGCAAGCAAATTTAATTGCGCGAAGAGTACTATCACTGAAATAGTAAAAAACCGGGCAAAGTATGAGGATTTTAGTGTAAATTTAAAACGTCAAAAGATCCGCAATGGAAAATTCCCAACAGTGGAGGCTGCATTAATTATTTGGATAAAGCAAATGCGAGTAACAAAAGTTCCTCTAAGTGGAATTCTTGTAAAAGAAAAGGCTGCGCAATTTGCAGAGAAGTTGAATGTTGAGTTTAAACCAAGCGACGGTTGGCTCGACCGCTTTAAGAAGCGAAACGACCTTGTATTCAAAAATATTGTGGGAGAAAAGGCAGCCGTATCTTCGGAAGTTGTTAAAGAATGGGTCAATGAAAAATTACCTCTGCTTCTGGATGGATATAATAAAAGTGATGTATTCAACTTAGATGAAACGGGCCTTTTCTATAGGATACTTCCTAATAAAACCATAGAGTTTAGAAATAATGATTGCGCTGGGGGGAAATTATGCAAGGAGCAGATCACGGTTTTAGTTGGAAGCAATGCGGATGGTACCGAAAAACTGCCCTTACTTGTTATAGGTAAAAGCGCAAAACCACGTTATTTCAAAAATATCAAAATTCTTCCTGTGATGTATAAAAACAATCGAAAACCGTGGATGACACATGTCGAATGGGAACAATTTTTAATTAAAATGGACAAAAAATTTCTAAACGAAGGGAGAAAGGTGCTTTTTGTGGCCGACAACTGCCCATCACATTTAATAATTCCTCGATTACGGCAACTAAATTGGCCGTCTTCCCACCAAATGCCACAGCCGTAGCACAACCAATGGACCAAGGCGTTATAAAAATTGTAAAAGGGTACTATCGCGAATTTATTGAGAAAAAATTAATCGCAGCTTTGGAGAATGAAGAGGCTGTTACCGCAATCCACTTTAAAATTAATTTGTTGGATGCACTGCATTTCCTCAAAAGGGCTTGGGATAAGGTCAAACCAGAAACAATTAACAACTGTTTTTGTAAGGCGGGATTTTTTCCGGGAAATCCCTCATAATAGTAACAGTAATACCAATATCGAATTATTGTGGAGCAATCCGCAATTAGAAAAATTTGTAGGAGATACCGCTCTACAGGAATATTTAAGTGTAGATGATAATATCGTGATATCCGAAGAAATCGATGATGATGATATATTGAACCAAGTTCGTAATGAAGTCACTCAGGAAGAAGATTCGTCGGACGTAGAAGAATACCAACAGCCAAGTCGTGCTGAAGTGGAAAATTCTTTAAAAATAACTTGGTTGGTTTTAAGCATTAATGATGGAACCGAAAAGGATTTACACCACCTACATTCGATTGAGAATACGTTAGATGCATTTTCGCAAAAAAGTTTAAAACAATCTAAGCTAACCGATTTTTTTCAAAATAAATAATATGAAGTTGGTTAAAAATTTTATGCTGCCCCTACATACTTATTTAATTTAATTTATAATTTATGTCTTAACAATTCATCACTAAAACATAAACTACATAATTTAGTTATGTAGTTTATGTTTTAGTGATGAATTGTTAAGGCTTAAGTCCAGTAGTTGTTTATAATTAATAAATGTTTTAATTTTATTTTTGAATAAACCGTTTTTGTTTTGTTTTTGGGTTAATCTTTCTTATAACGAACAAGATTCATTATAACCGAATATTTGATTAAAACGAACAGCCGGCTATAGTGAACAAAAAATTATGTCCCTTGAGTGTTCGCTATAAGCGGATTCTACTGTATGTTTGAAAATTTATTATACAATACGATATTAGGAAAAACTAATTTAAAAACCTAATATTTGAGACTTAACCTTATCCTTATACTAAGACAATACAAACAGACAAATGCATATAATTAGTTAAATATAATAATTGTTAAGACTGACAATATGTTCAGCTTATTTGTTACATTCAGGGGGAAAACCACTTATAAGTGAGTTGGTATGATGTCTGCAACTGAATTCAAAATGTGTATTTATGTGATTTAAGTAATCATTAATAGATGAAACATTAGATATGATATGGAGGCGCCGAGTTGAGAAATATCGTGGTTTACCGTGTATAATTTTTAAGCACTTATTTTGTATTATTTGTAATTTTTTGCGATGGGAATTGGCACAGAAACTCCAGGCCGGAAAACCATAAGTAATAGTAGCTCGTATTACTGACGTATACAATAGTAATTTACTCTTCTTAGATAGATTTGATATTTTATTGATTAGTGAATAAAGCATCTTAATTATTCGCTGTGATTTTTCTATAACCAAGTCTACAAGACTTTTAAATGTTAATTTTTTATCGAGATTGATACCTAAATATTTTACGTTTTCATTCCCCTGAGTACCTGAATCATTGACTTTTAATTTATTATTATTAGGCAGATATCTTGCTGCTCTTCTTCTCGTGAAAAATATAGCTTGTGTTGTTTTTTCACAGTTTAAGTTAATATGCCATTTTTGGCAGTAATCTATAAGTGCATCAATATTATGTTGAAGCGTATTAATAATAGTATCAGGACAGCTTGAAGATGTACATTGGCTCGCAAAAGTAGGTTAAAAAACTATTTTATTTTTTATTTTCTCAGTTATTCAATCAGTTTTCAAAATAAAAAACATGGATTATAACATTCCGTAATTCAATAATATTTTATTCGAATATTAAAACAATATTTTAAAAAAATCATCTTGTTTCAATTAAGAAAACTTGTAGAAAAAGAGATCAACCAATTATGCGCAGCAAAAATAGGTAGTTCATGGGTTTTAATGCATGGTCAGTATAAAACTGCATCCTTTTCTTCAAATTTACTTTGCTAATAAATTGTATTTGTGCTTATTATTTTCATGAAGTCGGCATTGTATTGTATTGGCGGATACATTTAGTTGGGACTCGCTTCGTAACTTAGCCTGGATTTTCGATGCAGATATTTTTGGGTCGGCATTAGATATCGACTGAATTTTCTTATCCTGCGGTTTTGTAGTTGCTCTTGGTCGGCCGTGGCGCCTAATAGGTCCCACTCTGCCTTCCATTTTAGGGCAAAGGACATTATAATACCGGAATTAAAGAGGTTAATTGGTGAGAATTTTGTGTTGCAATATGACAATGCGCCAATAACAAACTATTTGAGGAGTTCAAATGTGAACGTATTAACTTGACCACCGCAGAGTCTACACCTGTCGCCCATTGAAAACTTGTGGTATTTGCTGAAATACCGTATTGCAGAGAAGGCTCCAAGAAATTTGACTCAGCTGCGAGCTTTCATCACCGAAGTCTGGTCTCAAATTAGCGCTGCGGAGTGTCAGAAGTATACACACTCCTTACCAACCCGAATTGCGCGCGGATGACAGAAAGGAAAGGCGGAAATTGCGGTTATTAATTTTTTTTAACCTATTTTTGTTGCGCTTAATTGGTTGATCTCTTTTTCTACAAGTTTTCTTAATTGAAACAAGATGATTTTTTTAAAATATTTTTTTAATATTCGAATAAAATATTATTGAATTACAGAATGTTATAATCCATTTTTTTTTATTTTGAAAACTAATTGAATAACTGAAAAAATAAAAAATAAAATAGTTTTTTAACCTACTTTTGCGAGCCAGTGTATATCAACTCTTTTTGTGTTGTTCTAAATTATTTAAAAAAAAAAATAATAATAATAATTCATAGCAAATTGTATGATGATGTACATAAACGAGTAGCTAGTGAACAGCATGGCTTCATGAAGGGCAAATGTACAGCTAGTAATTTATTAAATTTTACGGAGTAAGTTTACGATAAACCACGGCTTTGTTGTTGACGTAACCTACACGGACTTTCAAAAGGCTCTTGTTAAGGTTACCCATGTCCATAAGCTATAATTAAATAAGCTTCTTAACTTTGGGGCTAGGTATGATTTAAACAAAAACCTTCCAGCTTACTGCCCTGTATTGATGTATCACTGACGTATCATTAAAACCAGTTAATCAAATTTTGAAATTTAATTTTTAGATATGTACCTAATTCGGAAAGTTTCTAGTTAAATAAACGCTTATACATAACTTGGAAGGGTAGCCTCTCGAAGTGGTAGAATTAACTTTAACTTCATTTTGACCAAGTATTGTAACAGTATGTCAGTAAATATTGGGACTGCACAATTTGTTTGTTGGGGTCGCCGACGAGTTAATCCAAAATATTAAAATGCTGTAGATTTTAGGACAAAAAAAAACTCCTACGTCGGTTGAAAACCGACAGGCAAAAGTTTAAGCAAAAGTTTTATTAAATTAACTGTTAAATAAAATGGTTTTAAGGCTTAAAGATAACACAGTGCCATCTTTGGTCGACTAGCCTATTTAACGCTATAAACTTTACAATACAAATCATCTATTAAAAAAATGGCAAATTTAAAAATAGGATTTTAGGTCGCGCAGTAATTAGCTCAACAAAAATGGATTTTAAAGGCGTCCTCAATTGCTTGCATTAACAACTTTTGAAATTTCGTATTAGTTTAGAACTCATGAATTTCAATATTTTCAATTTTCGTAATTTTTAAAATTTTTACTTTCACAACCCTAAAGTTCTAAAATAGCTAAGCATAAACTTAAATTTCTGTAAATTTTCTAATTTCTATTATGGCATTTAAAAATTTCAATGGTCCTCGAATAAATCCATACATAAATTTACTTTAAATTTTAGAATTTTCAAAGTTTCTTACTTTATAAGAAAATAGCTAACGGTCAACTCCAACTGCTTTTGCAATACTTTTACCACTATATCAAGTTGGGTGAAGTGAATAAAAACAAGTAACTTGAATTTTTCAAGATTTCTGTCTTCAACTATTTACATGTTGGATAAGGAAACATTTAAAGGTCATGGTAACATGGAAAAGGAAACATTTAAAGGTCATGGTAAGCGATAGTGGTATGTTGTGAGCAGGCCCATTGAGAGGGAGGAAGTTTTGTTAAATATTATTGGGTGTACAAATAAATTTCCAACCTTTTTAGATAGGTGTCGTTAGTATCGCTGCTTGCATATTATTCAATCGGGCAATACATGTTTTTTGGAGGTAAGATGTCAAGCTTGAATAATTACTAGTGACATTTGTTCAAAGCGTGAACAACAATTATTTTCATGTAATTGAAAATGTCGAATTTTGTGCCAAAAAACAACATTTGCGGGAAGTTTTACTTCATTATTTTTTGTTGAAGAAAAGTGTAGCGGAAACAAATTGTTTGCTTGTGGAAGTTTACGGTGAACATGCTCCATCGAAAAGAACATGCAAAGAGTGGTTTCAACGATTCAAAGTTGTTGATTTTGACGTAAGAGACAAAGAACGTGAAGGCAGACCAAGAAAATTTGAAGATACAGAATTGGAAGAATTGCTTGATATGGATGGACCCTTGTCAGACTGAAAAACAATTGGCAGAAGAGTTAAATATTACCCAACAATGTGTTTCGCAATGTATACATGTGATGGGATTGGTTCAGAAGCTGGGAAATTGGATGCCACACAAATTGAAAGAAAGGAACATGGAACGTCAGAAAACCATGTGCGAATTGTTGCTTCAACGACAACAAAGGAAGGGGTTTTTGCATCGGATCATCACTGGGGATGAAAAATGGATCCATTATGACAATCCAAAGCGCAAACCAGCGTGGGTCAAGCCAGGTGAACCAGGGCCGTCGACGCCAAAAGCAAATGTCCATGGTTCGAAGGTGATGCTTTGTATTTGGTGGGATATGAAGGGTGTCGTCTATTATGAGCCGCTGAAAGAGCGTGAAACCATTACGGGACAAATTTATCGACGACAACTGATGGCTTTAAAGCAAGCTATAGCAACGACCGGAATGGGACAAAAATAGATAGGCACACAAAAAGATTATTTTGCAACATGACAACGCTAGGCCACATGTTGCTATACTTGTCAAAAATTACTTGGACAGGCAGAACTGGGAAATTCTACCACATTCGCCATATTCACCAGACATTGCTCTCTCTGATTACCACTTGTTCCGGTCAATGCAATCAACCCTGGCACAGCAGCACTTCACTTCATATGAAAACGTCAAAAAATGGGTCGATGACTGGATCGCCTCGAAACCACCAGACTTCTTCCTTCGGGGAATCCGTTTATTGCCCGAACGATGGGCGAAGGTTATAGCTTCCGAAGGAGCATACTCTGAATAAAACATTCTTTCATTTTCTACACAAACTAATGTCTTTTATTTCAGTAAAAAAGGTCGGAAATTTATTTGTACACCCAATAAATATTCGGAAAATTTTAGAATTTGAAAAATTTAGTAATTGGAGATTACAAAAAAAAATTCTAAATTGCTTAATTTATAAAAAAGATTGAAACCATTTATGAATTTTAGGTTTACACGACTTTTGAATGTTTTCTTGTACTAGACCGAGAGTTATTACATTTTTGGTGTTTCTCCGAGAACCACCTGCTTTTTGTAAATATCATTGCCCTGCACAAAGTACTAAAGCACCGTATATGGTCGCTGTGGGGCCCTATAAAAAAAAATCGATATTTTAAATATCTGAGAAGTAAATAAAACTTACAGGATACGTCCGTGTAAAAAAGAGTTACTTACAAAAATAACATACATATAGTAATATATTAAAGACTGACGGTTGCGCCACAATCGCCCCATAAACCTATCCAACCTACGAAATAGATAATCACTAGTCGGCCAAAGGTCATTTAATGCCAGAATGCAAATCAAACCGTACCTGGACCATTGCAAGAGGAATCAACATTTGCTAAAGACCGTAACCTTTCCAATCAGAAATCTCTCCTCGAGCAGATTAGAATATTTTAATTTTTTTTTTTTTTTTTCCAAAAATTTAAGTTACTTTCTAAAGTTTTTCAAATTGTAACAACTGAAAGTTGTTGATCACGACTAGATAACCTTAAAGGGAATTTTCCAACTCTTTGTGACACTATTCTGGTTTTCCCGGGGAATTGCGAATTGGGTTTTCTTTTTTCCAAGGCATACTAATTTTTGGGGAAAAATAGTTCTATTTCATAGCAATTTTGTTGTTTATTTTTCCCTAAAAATTTGTTTGGGAATTATTTTTTCCCAAAACATGAACAAAACACCAATCACTCAGTATGCTTTGGAAAAAAGAAAACCAAAATACACTAAAAAGTAACAATAAATTAATTCGCAATTCGCAATTCCCCGGGAAAACCAGAATAGTGCCACTGGAAAAATAAAAATCAAGAAATCGTTTAGAAATTAAGTATACGTATTCAATTAAATATGTAATTTCGAAAAGGGCACATCTCCTATGTTTTGACGATACCGTTTTCTCACCTGTGGTAGAAATATTTTTCACACCTATTTTGTTACTAGTGTCACAACTCTTGGAGATGTGTCCTTTTCGAATTTAATGCATTTTATTTCATTTTTCAGACATTTGTCCTTTTTGAAGTTGTATGCAAGGGTAACTAGCTATTTGGTATTATTTCAACGCACTTTAAACCTTTTGTTTAGGGGTGAATGGGTTTAGAATAATATTTGGTTAGGAATCATTGTCGGGTAGAGTATGTCAAATCGGCAAGATCACAAAAATAGGGGATTCATTTAAGTTTAAAACGATTTGACAATTTTTTTTTCTTACGTGCGTAGAGAGTTGAAAAATCCTCATTAAGATTGTCTAGCAAAAGCGGATTGAGTGTCAAAGAGTCGCCCTCACCCCGACCCTAACACAGTATCGTATCGACGATTCTCACACAGTGGTTGGCCCCAGGATAACGATATTTTTTATCACTTTGCAGAAGACAATGACATTTTTCAAAAAAGCAGGTAGTTCTCAGATTAGCACAAGAAAAAAATTGATAGCTCTGGGTCTTTAAACTAGAAATTTTATTCAGAACTCTAGGGTACTAGTTGAGTTACAGTACAGTACAGAGTTAAAATATTTAAAATAAGACGAGAATCGCGGAATTTAAATTTGTCTAATCATTTAGAATTGTTGTAATGTTTTAAAAATTAAATTTAATAATTTATTAATAATTCTTGTATAGTTAAAAAAAAATTGATATTGTAATCTTGAGAAGTTTCGAGTTTCAGATGTTTAGAATTTTAACCCCTCACTCAAATTAAAGTTTTTAGAATTAAAGAATTTTAGAATTACAAAATTGACTTCAAAATTTTTTTGCAGAATTTATAAGGATTTCAGCTGATCATGACTTATTGCACTAGACTTGCAATGGACGCATTTACGGGTTGGTTTTAATTCTGGCACTGACTGATCTTTGACAGAGGTTAACTTATTTTTAAATCATGTTTATAAAGTTTCAAAGTGTTGGATACAGAAAGCGTTCACCCACCTGAATACTGTAAATATTCTGTTCTGGTCAATTAATAGGCCAGGTTACCAAAACATCCATTTTTAAATTTTCTACTAAAATTTTCTTTACACCATATAATTTAACTGTAGTTATTTGCACAAGAAATAAACAAACTCATCGATAACTGAGCCGAAATTTAACTCTCTGTCATTATCGCGGAAAACATGTTAACCTAGTTTTTCAAAATCAATAACAATTTCCGCTTATTAGTATATTACACATTACGCTTGCCCTCTTTAATTTCCATGTTTATAAAATCAACAAAATTACTTTAAATAATTTATCAATCAATTTTCATTATATTCCACCAGTTGAAGCAACTAATGACTCGTCAAAAAATGTAAAAGAAAAAAAATTAGTTCATCAAATCTCATTTATTTTGTATTCAAAATTTGTAAGCCAACGAAAAGATACAAAAACGTAAAGTTCATCATTCAAAATTTGGTAAAATATCTTCATCCAAATAGATAATAGAATAAAACAGCAAGTCGCCAAAAGTTTATCTGAGTGTTTTATGCATATTTTATAGACAAGAATAATCATTATATACCCCTACACAAAATTTGTAAGATTAAATTTTGTATTCAAAACGTAAACAATTTGAGCTTTAACAAATAAGACGTAACAAGCTGCGAGCTGTGTTCATACAACAGCTTTTACAAAAAAAAAAAAAAAAATCATCATAAATTCAATGGAAAAAATAAAATATGGATGTACGTTTTATGAATATACTTACAGGTCGTTGCTTAATATGCCAGTGCCAAAGCAATTTATTTACATAATACCAAAGAAATTGATTTTGATGCTTACCTAGAAAATAAATAAAAAATAAAAATATTATTTAATTTAATTTATCCAGCCATATTTAAATATAGGATGTACACAATACCACATAAAAATAAAAATTTACAAATTGAGCACGACAAATAATTTGTGTTGTGGTATTTTATAATTTAGTATAAAACAAATTTCCTTTCAATAACATAACCGCAAATTTTCTATTATGATTCTGTGAATCCCTTTTATATATAAATTATTTAATGAAATGAAAATATGTTTTAGGTTTTAAGAATATAATGTTTATCTACTCAAGACGAAAATACATAATATATAATAAATATTCTAGATAAATCAATTTCCTAGAAAAAATTGTTTCGACATTTTTAAGCCTTCCACCGAAATTCAAAGAAACAAATTCAAAAAAAAAAAATGTTGGGCAAGAATACGCAGCCAGAATTGTTTGTGTGCGACCTTCGCAATTAAACTTCATATTCGAAACCTTTAAGAAAGTCACAGTATACTAAGTGATAGTGTTTCAATAGAAGAAAACAGAAAAATTTTAGGGAAATCCACAAAAACTATTAAATTTAATTCTGGATATTACGATATCATAAAAACCTAATTGAAAAAAAAAAAACCTCAAAGTTTATGGTCAGCTATTCTGCTTAGCCATTAAGGAGTACAGACTACACATAAATACTGAAATGTCGGTTAAATATACATAAAATCTTGAATGTTATATTTCACATGGACGACTCGTTTAATATATTGACAAAAAATCAGATGGTTCTCGTGTTAATTTCTCATAACTACAAAATAACGTGAAAGGAACGCAACGGAGCAAAATAAATTAAAAGTTACCACTTGTGGGGAAAGTGTTTTTGAAGCCAAGAAGAGATGTACTAATGTGATGCAACTCAATTGATTTCGTCGATCTCTCAAGGAAATATGGCTCTTATCTGGGAAATGCAGCTAATGGAAATGATACTGGAAGGGCAAGAACAACGAAAGTAGTCAAACTGTAAATACAACCATTTTCCGAAGATTACACCGATTAGCAGTTTTTTTAACTATATTATCAATTCTTGAAAAAAAAGACTTTAAACCATCGAGAAAGTGTAAGAACGTGAGTTATTTTAACGAAATTAAGAAAAGTTTGAAGGCGCCAGGTCAAAACTATTGAATAGACAAAATCAATCTCAGGAAGTACATCGTCCCGTTTTAAACAACGAAACTCAACAGAATGACGAATCTAAATACGTAGCTGAGTCATGTTCCAGAAAACAATACTCACTATCGCATACGGAAGATCGACCGCAAGGTGAAAGGGGCTTACAGTTCGAGTCGGTAGATCTGCAATTTTTCCTTCAATCTTAACAGTCTATCTTCGTTCCAAATGTTACAAGGGTACAGTAATAGTGTGAAGATTTTTTTAAACAAACCATTAAAATCGAAGTATGGGCAACCCACTTTCCAACCAACTGATAAACTTACAATAATAAACTTTATTAGCCGCTTTTTTGGCCACCAGATGAATAAGGAATTTTCGGAAAAAAAATTCCGAAAATTAGCTAATGGAAATTGTTTTCGAGCAACAGGATAATAACAAGTAACAACCACTTAAACTTAAATCGAAGTTCTTAAAGTGTTCACACAAAGAGCTCTTAGTTATCCGAGGCTAGCGAGGTTTGGGCTGCTGGGTTAGTTGTCCTAAACGACAGTTTGACTTAAAATAATTGCTTAGACATTATTGTGATGTTTAGACGGTACAAATTCAGATGATTTAGTAACGGCATCAGAGTTCCAAAATGGCTTGTAACTGAAGATACGAACGAGTTTCACGGTTTTTAAATTGATGTGACTGCAGCAGTACCTGAGCGCATCAAGGTTGGAAATTCATACTTATAGATTATATCATTGTGCTTAGTTGAATATCAGAACTAGAAGAAATAAATAGCGTAGCAGCCTTCAACAGAAAGCATACTATATGAATAATTCGTGGCAACCGCAGAATACCAAATGCATTAATTGAATATTCATATTGCAGAGATATCCAGACCATTATATTCCACTGCAACCCAATAAAAATTATCTTGACAAAGTGACTAAATACGACTAACGATAATGATAAATTCGAAAAATATGGATATTTGAGCTTAGAAACACATCGTTTATCATAGTTTATAAATTACATGCAGGAAGAAAATTCAATAGTTAAATTTGCTATAAAAACTTAACTGTGATCCTATAAAAATTATCTTGGAAAATTATCGATTGTAAATGGATTTGTGAAATATACATACATAGATATGTATATTTTACAAATTTGATTTAACAGTTAATCATTTACATGCAGGAAGATCAGTTAAATCTGCTCCAAAAATACCGCTGCAAACACAATAAAAATTATCTAGACAAATTATGGACCATAAATGACAGTGAATAAGACTCACGAAAACGATAAATTCGAAAAATATGAATATTTGGGGTTAAAAAGGCATAATTGGTTACCACAGTTTATGAATTACATGCAGGAAGAGAATATATAAGTAAAATTTGCTCTACAAATTCCACTGAACACATGTAAAAATAATGAAATATAGATATTTGAAATGGGAAAAGAGAAGAGAATGGGTTAGTTAAACTTGCTCTAAAGATTCCGATTCAATACAATACAAATTATCAAGACAAATTATTCATACGAGTCACGATAACGATAAATTCGTAAAATATAGATATTTAAGCTTAGAAATGCTTAATTTGTTACTATAATTAATGAATTACATGCAGGAAGAGAATATAAAGTTAAAATTGCCATAAAAATTCCGCTGCACCACAATAAAAGTTATCTTGACAAATTATGGACAATAAATCCACTGCATATGGCTCATGATAACGATATATTCGTAAAATATACATATTTAAGCTTAGAAATGTACAGTTTGTTACCTTTGTTACCACAATTTATGTGTTACAAAATATATAGCATTAAATTTTCAACGGCAACATAATAAAAATTATAAAAGATTTCACATTATTATCACAAGGCAAATGGCTAAGATGCTAATTGTAGGGTAGCCGAACAAAAACTTCATTCTGGGATAGTATAACATTCCTTACGTGGTATTTGTGTACTGCTCATCAGATATTCTAGTAATTATTGCAGACACCACCAGATGTCGCAGTCTACATTATATTAAGCCAGCAACAATACGAAAGACTAAGTAGAATACTGTATAATCTGCACAACTGGTTGAATTTTTGGGTACACCCGTTTAGAATGTTTAACGGTATAATATACTGCATCTAAAAATCCGAACAGTTTCAATTCGTTGAGGAAAAATGTATTTATTTGTACACTTCAATAAACGAAGTCACAATTTAAAATAGTCTTATACTAAACCGTGGACTAATTGCACTGATTTTTTACGACTAAAGCTGTCAATTCAAATGACTTTACTTGTCCCAAATGTATTTCTAAAGGAACAGCAGTAGTACCAGAGTAGTCATTTCAAATGGCTTGTAGAATACGCAAATTGGGTTGTCAGTATTTTTAATATGCCTCCCACTTTTTCAATCTGACTGAGTAATTTGTACTAATGGTAATTATGGAGCAGTAAACAGACAACTTAGGATAAAACAACAATTATGGAGCAGTACAAGGAGGGAACAAAGGTTTACTAAGGCTTTTCCCGTTTTCACCTACTGAACTCGTACATTTATTGTCTTTTATTCCGTTTAACGTCCTTTTGAGAAAGGTAAATACATTTACCGAGTTTTGTATATTAAATCTGACTATTGGTTCGTAGCCAAAGTAAATAAATTTACACAGAGAAAGAATTTTTTGTTTGGAAAAATTATATTTTGCTGATCTTTACAAAAAAGAAATCAAAACTGTTGACACCAAGATGAATTTGGAAGAAAACGAAAGGCAATAATAGTGAATGAAACGTCCAGATGTTGCAAATGTGCTCTTCTAAAGGTATCTTGGAAAACTGCTTAGCTTTAGTGGTGGCAGGAATAATACAGTAGGGGTGGAGAAATGTGGACTCGATTGGTGTTTTGCGGAGAAAAAAATTTAAGGGGGGCAACTTTTTAGAACCTTCAAAAAATCGACATTTTTTGCTTTAAAAGTTACTTTAATATGTCTAGAATATGAAAAACTTCATGATTTAGACCAAAACTCAAAGCTCTTATTATTAAAAGATTAGCTTTAACAAGGGACCAGAGCCTTATTATTTCTTTTAAAACTAAAACGACGAATAATGGCAAAATTTCATCCTGAACCCATTTGGATTTTGGCAAAAATCACTGCAAATGTTATCTTATTGAAACAATTTTACATATATTCTTTTTGTTTTTACGGTCTTCAAAGTGCTTGTTCTCAAAAATTACTTAACCGATTTTAATGGTTGATGGCTCATATGAAAGGGAATAGACTCTTCATTTATATAATTGTATACTTTTTTTAAAAGAATTCTTGTCGAAGAAAACGAATTGTGTTTTTCTGAAAAATTGTATGATTGGTGACCCTTTGACACAAGAGGTCACCATTTTTTATATTTTATTCTTAAACCTAATTTACCTTTAAATCAAACAACAAAATAAAAAAATTGTTTTTTTACCGTTTTTAAAATATGAGCAGCAATTCGATTCTCCTTCCAAATAGAAGTTCTCCTTAAAATTACAGAGATTGTGGAAATTAATTTTATTTTTATACTGAGCCCCAGATTTATTGGAGTTTTTCCTTATAAAACTGATCAAACCCTCAACGAACAATCTCACGGCTACATGATAAATGTATCGTACATTACAAATTGGATCAAAGGAATGCTTGAACCGCATGGGACTATGTATTGTAGTTTTTCAGAGAGTTTATCCAAGAAAAGAAATGATGGAACTGTTGGTCTTTTCATTATGCGTTGATCTACTTTCCGCCACTGCTGGACTGTTATTTCATTCAAATGCCTTTGTAGAAATTTTGCAGAAATATCCTTATACAAATTATCAGTTCCTGGGCAATTTATGCGGTTATTCCAATAACATCATGGTGCGGTTGGATAAGCGCATATAATCTAAGAAATTAGATCTTGATTACTTCCTTCTTTATAATTTTTAAGATTTAAAATATAGGTTTATTGTTTTGATGATATATGCAGACGCAAATACTGTACCGCTAGCGAAATGAAGCGTATGTAGAAAATCCGTTTTTTTTAGAAGGGACTATTATTAGGAACTATTGAAGGGGTTATTCTTATCAGTTTTTTTTTACTTTTTACACAATAGAACCTAAGACCAATAAGTTTGGTGATTCGTCCTTTGGGGAACAACACCTGGGCCTGTATTAAAATGTAGCTGGATCTGCCCAATTATTTTAAGAAAATTAATTTTAATACGAATGAATGTTTTTCAAAGCGGTTTATGTTATTAGAAAGAGGATTACTGGCTTTACTGGCTTTACAGTACGCCATTCTACCAACCCAATTTATCAGAACATTTTCGATTGTATCGGCTCCTATCTCATCAATGTCAACTTCGATTTGATCTTTCAAGTCCTGGGTAGTCTCTGGATGGTAAGCGTAAGTAGCATTTGTCCTGAACGGCTCCCTACAAAAAAAAAAAGTCCAACGAAGTCAAATCGCAGATCCAGAAAATATAAAATTTGGTGACCCCTTGTATCAAAGGTCACCAAGCATGTCATTTTTCAGACAAAAATCAGTTTTCTTCAACAAAAATTTAAGAAAAAGGAAAAGAAAATGTATCTCTTAAGATTTATTTTCTTAAGAATTCAACCTTTTGAGAAATACTAAATGATGCTGCCATTGAACGCTTTCTTCCCAATTGCCTGTCCAAACATTAATTTTTTTTTGTTCACTGCGGCTAAATAATAAGGTAACCAGTTCAGGCGTAAACATTTGATATTTATTTTTGTAGACACAAAAAATTTAAGCATTCAAATGAAAGGAAAGAAAATAAAATAGAAAAATAATCTGCTTTTTAAATTAAACGATATAATTTTGTCATGCCCTACCTGTTTGATGCATATAATTACCAAAAACCCAAAAAGCTTCAAAGTATTGTCATTCTAAAAGATGCCTCTTTTAACAATTCGGTGAAAGTTCGTGGAAAGGATCCATATTGATAATTTAAATGTAAATAAAAATATGAATACAGTATTAGGGAGAATAAAGAAAATTAAAAATGATTTACATTAAACGTAACGTAAGATTAAGGGTAATTTTAGAAGAAAACATAATGGTTTCCTTAAAAAGATGAGCGTTTAATACATTTTTATCGTAATCACCGCAAATTTTATTAATTAAAAAATTCAAATATATTTATCTCGACTCGGAAATTAAATTTTTCTAATTGTGGAATGAATGTTAAGGACATTTTTATAGAAAAATAGTCCCAGCAATTGAAATAATCAACTAAATTAAAATATTCATTTTATTTCTAAAACTGTTATCCACTTAATTTGTCATCAGTTTTAATTAAGCTAAACAAAACTATAAAACATGTACATTAAATTGCTATTATTTCGTTCCATAAATAGAAAAACATACATAGATAATTAAAAAAAATATGTTTGGCGCAAAATAAAAAAACTAAAAAAAGAAAACTGTTTCCCACTTCAATAATGATATTACCAGTTAATGAGCTAAATAATTTATTATTCACATGCAAATATATCAATTAAAATTATATAGATAAATAAAATAAACTTTTTTTGTAAAACCAAAACAAGTATTACACTTAGCAAATAAATTGACAGAAAATTCTGCTAAATTACTAAGTATTTTAGTGATAACCTGTTTAGAATAATTACTATTAGTATTTTATATCAAATGCACGATTACCATATTAGTCGCTTAAGTATAACATTATAAATGAGTAATTTGTAATTATTTGGATTTCATAAACTACATATACACTGTAGTGAATCATCAATAAAGTGTTTTTTGTTCAATTTTGTTTAATAATATATGATCCAATTTATGTACACAAAACTAATCTATTGATCTGCTATTTACAATAACAATTTGCTATAATAGAATTGAATTTATTTGTTTTTGAAAGCGCAATCCATATAGTGTATAGAATTTAAAATTGATTCAATTTAGATTTTAGACAAAAAGAAAATTGAAAACACAGCATTGCATAACAATTGCACATATATGTATGTATGTTTATTCAAACAGAGCATAGTTTTATTTAGCATACTATCTGATTCAGAACAAAAACTATTTATCGATTTTCCATCTTCTATTTGGTTTAATCAAATTGAAAGATGCAAATTGTAGATAACATGGAAGAATTGTTTTATATAAATTTAAAAATGTTGAAAATTTTAGGTTAGGTCAAAAATAAAATCTATAATCATAACAGCGTACTAAGTACTGTATGTAATTGATTAAAAATATTTTTATACATCATGTGTGTGAATTAACAAGAAATTATTTTAATGGATTAAACCATATAATATATACTCCATAAAAGTATAGTTTCTTACACATTTACCAGATGTGGTAATTTCAATTCGTTTTAGTTAAAGAGAATTAAAATTTATGTGTTTGTCTGGTTACACATAATATAATTTGATTATATTTTGTACCAGTGCATAGAAAATTAAATAAACAATAATAAAAAAAAAACCGCATAGCACAATAAAAAATCAATTGTATAAAGCAAACGTTAAAATGTATTTAATGTTTATTTAGATTTGGATTTTAAAATATCCCCAAAGGTATATTTTTGATTAATAATATTTTTAAAAATTCGGACTATTTAGGTTGGCACACATAATTATTATTTGAAATTAACGCATGGTAGAAAAAATGTTTCCAATTCAATATTACCAATCAAAATTAACCGGAGGATGCCTTTTAACTCCGTCGCACTATTTTGGATGCCGATACACTAAACGCGCCGACTAAAGCGCTATAACCAGCAAAAAAACGAAAACAAAAATTGTATTTGGTTTTTTTGTTAGCCATAATTTTCAAATTTTTTCTTTATTTAAGCAAAAATCGACGAGTAAAAAAAATTTTTTTTAATTTTATTCATTCGGTCAACATCCAGAAGATGTCGGCCAAAATAAAGTAAAAATTTAGGAATTATTGCGAAAAAAAAAGAATACAGTTTTTCTTTTCGTATTCCTGTGAATTTAGCACTTCAATCTAAATATCTCTTTAGAATTAGAAATGAAAATCAAATTGTCGAACTTTATTAAAATTGGATACGAAATAGCGAAGTTTTGAAATACCCTATTTTGTACCTTGACTGATGACAGTTTTTTTTTTTTTTTTGTCACACAATTTACATTTTTTTCAAATCAGCTACTTGCATAAAAACTTGTTTACTTCAATAAAATTTTATTTTAGAGAGGTTATCAACTAAACGCTTTAACGGAAACCATCAACAGAGTAATATTCCAACCACTAGGGCTTGGATTCCTTCTTCGATTAATAATTTTTTGACGCTCTCGGTGGGTGGAACTTTGCTTTCCAGAGAAGAAAGGAATTAGAAATTAGAACCGTAACTTATTTTGGTACATTAAGTAATTTTTTTTTTAAATAATCAATTCGTTTTTAATATGCTGCAAATCAGAAATTGTTTAAAACGTCTGATGGGTAAATCAAATATTTTTGAATTTAAGCGAATTGTGCAGTTATTTTATAAAATTAATAATTAGAGCTACGCAAATACGGCTTTTAGTTGTATAGTTTGAATATACTGTGTTTTATATTCTAATTCCTTATAGATTATGCACGGGTCCCGGTCGATACTGCCTGATGACAAAACTGCATATTTCAAAACGGGATATGGTATACTAGGGCATGCAGTACAATACGGCATATGGTACACTATGGCATATTTAAAAATGGTATGTTTCAAAACAGTGTGTGGTACATTACGGCATATAAGGGCATAAGGTGCACTACGGCATGTATGATTTCACAAATTTTAAATTTAAGACGTTTAATATTTTTTAAAATTTTCAAACCTATATTATCAGAATATTTCCATTTGAATTACAACGAATGTGGGTACGTAAATTCCGATTGAATACAAGAAGATCAATTCCCTTTCCGCAAAACACCTGATTACGTTGTTAATGCGTTCTTTGAAAAGTGTGCCTATAAAAAACGTTTAACAGTTATTACATTTTGTTTTGTGAACGGTAGAAACTATGAAGGCATGTTTAAATTATTCAAATTAACTGGTTGTTAATAAGAGATTGATGTAAAATTCACAAGCTCTGGTCGGAATGTTTTCGCGAACCGTACAAACTAAAAGTGTAACTTATTTAAATGGCGCCCAACTTTACCATAGATGAGTTTTTTATTTTTTTTGTTTTCTATTGTTTTTTAGGTTTACTAAATTATTATGGCTAAATTATTATTGAGAAAAACTAAACAGCTAATTCAAGTATTTTAATTTTAAAATTAGATTTAATTAAAATTAGATTTACATACAAATTTATTTCCATTGGAAGAACAAAATTTAATTTTATTGAGTGAAATGTTTACAGGAAAATCCGTTAAGCGAAGGCAAATTCTATAAAGAGAATGGATTTCGGCATATTCGGTTAAGAAATAGTCAAGTTCCAGATTAATTTAACTTATTCAGAACTTTATCGACAAATAATTTTAAGATCCCTTTTACATCGCACTTATCCAAGTTCCATTGAAATTGTTTGAATTTCCAATTGACCATATTCTAAAATTTTATCTAAACGCCATTTTAGAACTCTATTTTCTATTTTTTTCTAAATATTGTACTTATAAACGAGTTCATACTAGTGGTTCGAAAAAAAATAATTAATAAAATAATAAAAAATTCTTCAATAAATTCGCGATTAGCCAATTATGTTGCTAAATTTTGATGTTGGTACAAAATTGGTTCCTTGGACTAGCTTACATATTTTTACTTTTAAAATTAGATTTAAATAAAAATTAAAAATTATAGATATCAAGCACTTCCTGATTATATCTTCATTACAAATATTTTTATTTCTGTTGGGAGAAAAAATTTAATTGCATTAATTAAAGGAAAATTTAAGAAATGGCCGATTTCAATCCATATTGGCCATATTGAAGAACTTAACTAAAACTCATTTTAGTATCCCATTTCCATTACATTTGGCGAATTTTATCATAATCGGTTAAGAAATAGCCAAGTTCCATCAAAATTAGCCGTATCCCAGAACTTCATCAAAAAACCATTTTAAAATCATATTTCCATTTCCAATTTAGAATCCCATTTCCATCGTGTATGTCGAATTTTATCATAATTTGTTGAGAACCAGCCAAGTTCCTTCAAAATTGGCCTTATTCCAGAACTTCATTTAAAGTCAGTTTTAGAATTCTATTTCCATCTTATATGTTGAATTTCATCATAATCGGGTAAGAAATAGCCAAGTTTTAGAATATGCCATATTGTACCACGTGTTATAATGAAATATGTGCCTTATGTCATAGTGTACCGTACGCCGTACTAAAATGTGTCATATGCCATTCTGAAATATGCCGCCATATGCCGTAGTGTACCATATGTCATTTTGAAATCTGCTGCTTTGAAATATGTCATAGTGAACCATATGCCATATTTCCATATTCCGTTTTGAAATATTCTGTTTTGAAACATGCCATTCTGAATGGATCCCAAAGTTCAGAATTAAAATTTAGTGTCAAAATAGAGATTTTTGAAATTAAAAATAAATTGTAGACTAAATAATTCTGTGGAATTAAACAAAAACAGAATATCAAATTCCCAATTCTCCCGAACTCCCTTAATGATCATTCAATCGGCATTGCAAATTTCATGCCTATGTTGCGTACCATATGTTCTGCAATAATAGATTTTTCATCATTTTTCTTTTTTACAGCCAGAGTGTATTCTTCAAAATGTTTCTCAAACGATGTGCCATGGAATGAAAGGGCTCCATTATGATGTGAGTCGCGTTTTTTTTTTTTCACCTGTTGGATATATCGATGGTCAATGCCTACGTTTTAAATCATCATCTTTCAGGAAACACTAAAAACCAGCTTCCTCACTTTCGTTCTGGAGTGGCATGTTACACCATCACTTTCGATTCGTTTTCGATAATATTTTGTCGCTTGTAACAAGAACAAAATTGTACTCTATTTCCTTTTTTCATAACGATTATTCTAATGTGATCTCAGTCTATTGTATTCTTACTCTTTAATTCACATCGATAAAATATCGCAAACAAGCGATATTTTAAACATCAAGCTGAGATAGCTTTAGAAAACACATAATTGAAAAAGTGAAATAGAGTACATATTTGCTCTTGTCACAAGAGACAAAACTCTTGCAAGTTCAAATTAAATTCGAAAAAATATTTAATTAAAATCTAATTACCTAAATTTCTGTGGCTACCATGTTAAAATAAATTAACGAATTTGTTTAATTTTTTATAAATCGAATTATTTTAATGTTTAAAACCAAATTATCAAATTGAACACTTCTAAAATAAATATTGAATAGCAAAATTGGGTTTGTTTATCAAAATTTGAATTTTCTGTATCAAATTTTTATGCGAGTCGCTCTAAAATTACATTTATTCAATTCGAAGCTCCATAATTAATTTTATATCAAACCTTAAATTCTCGAAGTTTACCACTTTAAATAAAAAACCAAAAATAAAAGTCAGACAACAAAACTTGAGATCCTACGTAAATAATGAGTGACTGAGAATATCGTCAAAAAAAAATTTAATATCTTAAAAAAAAAAAAAAAAAATCATGCCCACCAAACAAAAGAGAGGGAAGTTTTATAATTTTCTTATGTTTCGTATATTATAATATATTCTCAATTTGTTACGTAATAATTACGAAACACAACTCCCTCCATTTGTAACAAAATAAATATAGAAACCCCAACTAAAATATTATTTAATATGGGGATATTCGAGGCGCCTTTAATATAATTTTGGTTTGTGAAAAGACAAAAATAAAAAAATAAAAAACGCGACGTGAAACTCATAAAAAAAAAAAAATAAAAAAAATCGCGCAAATATTAATGCAAACCAACGATTTAATAATAATCGTAAATTTTTAATACTGTGAAAAGCTTTTCCATTAAGCTTCTCTTATAATTTGAATTTGAATTACAGTTATTTTATAATCTAATTATTGTGAATTTAAAATTTATAATGTATTTTTTCAATGTTCTTTTTATTGCACAGTTTCATTTATAGTTCCCAACCGCACATACCCATTGTTCGTGGCATACAATTTCACATAATTAATTCTAATTATAGAATTTAAAATTCACATACATAAATTATATATGTAGCGCGCTATTAGGCAAAAATAGTTGTTGTTGATAATTAGTATTTATTTTAAATAATTGATATTATTCTAAATTATAAATGTAGTACCGGACGCTGTATATGTCTATTTCACCAAAACATATTTGTTTAAATAATGAGATTTGTCACTTAATTTGTTTGAAATCGGTTAATTTGGTCTGAGTGGAGCCTGTACCAAAAATTTTTTTTTTATATTTTTTTGGGTTGGATATGGCTGAATTTAGTTTTATTTGCTTTGAGAATTACTTTATTATCGTAAACTTAAAATGATGCTGGGTCTGCTGCTACGGTAGGACAAAATAACAAAACTATTAAAGTTTTTTTTTTAATACGACCGAATTGTGAAATTTATATGTACACAAGATGTGGTTTTGTTGTAACCTGGTACCAGTTTCTGCTATTTTGATTCCATTGATGATTATGTATTCGAGTTTTACTATAGTCAGGATATTTTCCACTCTTTTGTTATTATGTTAATAGGTTAATTTTCGTTTGTTATATACAAAACTTGCAAACGTAGTAACAAAAATAACAAAAATGTTGAGTAAGTAATCTGATTGTTTGGATATAATGGATATTAAGTCTTTGCTAAATTTAATCTAGATCGGCAAAAGTAGATTAGTTTTTATTAAGTTGGTTGTTTATTATAAGTTTTTTTTTTGTATTCATGGTTACTCCCAATTGACGTTTTTATGTTTTTTACGTAATATGTTTTTTCCTTGTAACTAACTAGAACTTTTGGTGGCGTATTAGATCGGCGTATTAGAGCCGTTGAAAATATTTGACAAACAAACTGTCTAAATCAATTCGACTGAAGTAATTTACCTAAAAACAATGTAACTACAACTAATTTATTTACATTTAAAATTCGGAAAATTTTCGTTCGCACCCGTCGCATTGTACCCTAGTTAAAATAATACTAAATCATCCTCGATTTATAGGTATTTGCAATTCTACATGAGCTTTGCTGCCTAAGGGGGTTTTAACCATGGTTTCCCCGTCTAAAACGAATTTCAATGTTCCTGAAAACCATCAGGCTCTCTGCGCCTTGCGCTTCCTAATCACTAAAATAAACCTCAGGGTAGTCAACCCTATTCCCCTTGCAGATATATTTGCGTTTTTTTTTCTACGTACTGGATATGCGTTAATATTAAAGTTAAACCAAACAATAATAACATTTACTAAAGGAATATCTAGTACGCAGATGAAAATTACAACTCATTTTGCGGAATATCACTTCATAGTGGAAGCATTTTTAGCAAATTTAGCCGAGTCGGCTCTTTCTAACCAACACACGGCCATGAAGCCAAATGCACCTGGTTTCCTTAATGATCCTATCAATCTCTTATTCAGAGGGAGTCTTCTGTTATTTCAATACAATCAATTTTTATTTGGATTAACAATTTCAATCTGCTCACTGCGGCAGAACTCCATTTCAAGGTAAGCAATAACCATCCAAAAATAATTTTCCATCAGTTAAAGAAAGAAAGAGTGGAAAATATTTCGAATGGTATTCGAATATTTTGAACAAGAATTAACTGGCAATAAACCAGCACGTGTACATATTGTTAAAGA
This sequence comes from Tipula vernalis, assembly GCA_958295665.1. Classification (NCBI taxonomy): domain Eukaryota; kingdom Metazoa; phylum Arthropoda; class Insecta; order Diptera; family Tipulidae; genus Tipula; species Tipula vernalis. The sequence continues at coordinate 372,249,991 of OY282558.1, forward strand.
AAATGGGAAATTAAATGTATGATTCTTGAAAATGAAATTCCATGTTCAATTTAAAGTAACCTTGAGATAAATTTTGGGTAAATAATGTTTATTGAAGCATTAAAAATATATTGTATATACATTTACATATGTATGTATGTATATTGTAAACATATTTATTATGTACATGCAGCACACGAGTACTTATAATTTGTAAGAAAGAGAAAAATTAATTGAATTTAAATATTTTATTTGTTGACTTGTGAACCCGAACCCTGTACATATACAAAAAAAAATTTGAGTTTGTTTTGAAATTTGAAACCAGATAAATTAATTAATTATTCAAAAAAAGCTCGCATTTTATTAGCGTTATAGAAAAAAAAATGGTCCGATTTTGGTTCGACTAAAAATGTTTTTGCTTCTAATTGCATGTACAATTGCATGCATGTATAAAAATATAAATCATTAATTTCATCATCCCGAACAAACCGATCGTCTTTTGATGTGAAAAACTATAGTTTCCTGTCCTCCAGTAATTCCATAGTCGTTAGGAAATGTTCTTTAAAATTGACTAATCTCTACAACATGCCTGGTAGCTTGGTGTTTAAAATAGTTAGCAAATCCTGGTGTTGTGTTTTACCATGCCATCGGCAAACAACTCTCAAAATTATATAAATACTAAACTTTTCGAAAATATCTATTAATTTTAATTTAATTAATTGTTTCACTTGATATTTTTTTAAATTTTGTAAATAACTTTTGCTTTAATTAATTTAAAAATCTGGACATAAATTTTGGTCGCCTCATGAGTCGGTGAGGCGAGAATTACCGGATCGTAATGGTATGTATTATTTATAGTGTGTGTGTTCGAATGCTCTTTTATTATTCATGCTCTTCATGCTCTTTTTAGTTTTTCGTTTAGTTATTTTGTCGTGTTTGTAGAGATTAGGGTTTCGTATAAGAAATGAAATTTTGAAAGGGACACGAAGATGACGATGTTTGAGAAAAAAAATCAATTGACTAAAATGCAAAATTGTGTATTAAAATTTTATTAATTTCAATTAAAATTGTGTACAACCTACAATTCGATATATTTAATTTCAAATTATTTATATTTATGATAGTTAGTAAATATTATTTCATAAGATGCATTTTATATACTTTTTCATTGGTCAATTAATTATATTATATATTACAAGTACGAATTATCGTTAATTTACGTTACATTCACAAAATAAAACAATTAATTTCTTTAGTTTTAACTTAATATTTTTATTTATTAATTTTTTAATAATTTATAATAAAAAACTGATTTATTATAAATTAATAAAATATTAATAAACAAACATATTAAGTTAAAACCGAACAAATACATTTTTTTATTATACAATAATAGAACTTTATTAAAAGTAGAATAATCAAAAAATATCATATTGTTTGAAAAATGAACAACACAGTATTGTTAATTCTCTTGCTTCATAGCAAGTGAGATATTTCCATACGCGAGCATAAGCATCAAAAATGTGGGCCGATTTGAACCGATTGGCTTATTTTTGACACTTACCGTCACAAAACGATACACTAATACAAATAACGTATATGACAGCACACAATAACAACATGTATCTTATACGCCTTATGTACGTATACAAAATTTTCATGAGGCAGTAAGGAACTTTGCGACCAAAATTTATGTACTGCAAGTATGTATTTGGCCAAATTATTTTTAATTTCCTAGTAATCATTCCTGTTTTGTGTAAGAGAGCATTATAAAGATAAAGACCAAATGGGGGCTAGCTGATTTATTATCAACTAGGAATGTTATCTCATTCAACAAACCGAAATTAAATATTGGCCTTAAACAGACATAGTTTGTATCAACTTAACCTTTTAACTCTTGCGCAAGAGATATTTATCGAGGCAGTATCCATACCAATTGATGGTAATGAAAATGATGCCTTTTATATTTGACTTCCTGATGGTTAATCATTTTAAATTTGTTTATATTACTTCAATTGTTCAATTACGGTTTATTGAATGAGGTAACATTCCTAGATGTCGATAAACTAGGCTCGGGGAATGTCAGTTATAAAATTTCGCATACAAATATTATGACTAAAACTCCGTTTTAAAAGGAACTTTAATCCAACAGAAAGGATATTTCGGTCAGAAAAAAGTTTGACTGAAACACATTCTTGAAAGGCATTTCACAAATTTTTGGAATGGAATACCTTTTGGTTGTTTTTTTTTTGTTATTGCATTGTTAAAGCATTGTAATAAAAATTTGAATTTTCGCTACTGCAATGAAAGTCTTCTTGCTGACTAAAGTTATTTTCTAGAACAAATTTTTTTAGAAAAATTTAGTCGTAATAGTTGGTCGGAAAGTAGACAAATCTTTAAAATACGTTTAAAAATAGTCCTAAATAATTCATGCAATTTGTTTAATTGACCAGGTTTCTTGATGATAATTAGGTGCAAAATTTGTCAGTCAAATTGTTAATTGGTCACTCAAAATGAATATTTGAAAAAATCATTGTTTCAAGTTGTCCCGCTTAATCTATTTATTCTAATTTTTGCTGGCACTAAATTCTGAAAACGGGTCAGTCGACAATACTCAATCAAATACTCAATTTAATTAAAATTACTGATTTCGAATTAACTGGAATTGTGCCCAAAGTGGGTTTTAGTATTCCCAAATGTTTAAATTATCAAATGGACTTTACGTACATAGGTAAGTAGAAATAAAAATCAATGCCGAAGCAATATTTTTAATTAAAATTTAATCCAAATGAAGGTTTATTAAAGTCGAATTTAACTTAAACTGATGGCAACTGATTAACTCTAAATATTTAAATTGCATGACTGATATTTCTTCAAGGTGTTTGACTAGATATAAAAAAAACTTGTAAAATATGTAAATTTATATTTTAATCGCATAAGTCATAAATCAATAACCACAAAAAGTACATATTTACATGAAAACAAATTGCATTAACCACAATAAAAAAAAAATAAAAAAATCTGAAAATAATTATAAACAATTGTGTATAATAGTGTGTAGTAAATGTATATAAGAAACCTTAAATAAACAAAAGCACACAGTAAAATCAAAATCAACGCGCTCGCAAACCCCAAATTAATTGCTAAACAAATAATACAAAACATAATTAATTACATCACATAATAAATTTAAAATTATCTCACGAGCTCATCCGCATATTTCCTATTATAAAATATGCGCGTGTGCGCGTTTGCCGATTAGTTGGTTTAAATTTCGCTGAATTTCTAGATTACATAAATATAATTTACAGTTCTTCCATAAATGAATGACCACACTCTACACTTACAGAGTAAATTTAACACTTTCTCTTCGTACCATATTTAGCACATTTATTGTTCATGCTGATTCATAATGTATAAGATCACAGGGATGAAACATCATCGCAATTCGGCGTATTTGTGTTTGTATAATGTGAAAATTATCGTAAGACACTAAGAAAGTAGTTGACGCATAAATACAGGTGTCAAACAAGATGTTCATTAGAATATATTTGTATGAATGGTTATTATTTTGATAGTTCCTAGTTTTTCAATATTTTTATGTCATAATATGCCGTGCTAATTAATTTTTTATTATTACTAATAAGCAATGTACCGTAGAGTGCCAAATTATAAAAAGAACAGTCTCCATCAATATTTTTTTTGTAATTTGGCTCATGTTCCATTTTTTTTGTTGGTTCGTTTCTTAATATAAGAACGTTACAAAATTTGTTAATTAGATAATTTCGCCGTATCGAAAACGTCAGCAGATGAAAGTCTGCATATGGAAATTTTGCAAACTATTAATTAAATAGTAGACGAACAAATAGTTTTTGCCATATTTGTGCGGTCAAGAAACCAAATTGAAACATAATGTTTGATTAAAGTAAATATAAAATAGAGGTGGTTTTATCGGTTGTTAATGTTGTATTGATTTTATTTTATGTTTATTTTGGATTCGATATGCACAGCCACAAAAATTGTTCAAGTTAATATGATACACCTGTTTGACAATTTGGCATGTAAACATGTACATACAATGAGGGAGACATAAATATTTCAAGTATTTGGTTTGAATATGTCAAGTTAACGCTAAAAACTTTGTATATGGATTAAACAGTTTAATTTATTTAAACTGTGTCAAATTTCCAAATATCGAATTTAACGGTAAATTGAACAACATGTTGATTATTTAGTAAGCGCCGGTACTAAAGTTTTCATTCCCTGTCGACTGGAGGTTGATATCGGAAGGAAGTCGGTTAACAGATTATGATCAAATTTAGAATTACAATGAAAATGGGATTCTTAAATGATTTTTAGATGAAATTCTGGGATTAACCGATTTCATTTCAGCTTAACGTATTTTATCTTAGTCGATTAGTAAATAGCCAAGTTCTCTTAGAAACTGCAGAACTTAGTCTAAAAATTATTTTAGAATCCTATTTCTTACGTAATTACTGAATTTCATTATAATGGATGGCGAAATATCCGAGTTTCTTCCGAATGGCCGTATTCTAGAACTTCATCTAAAAGTTATCTCAATATGCTGAAAAACTTTAAAAAACTCTTCAAACGATTGGTTTCAGAAAACTTTTGGGAAAAAAGCAAGTTTTTAGATAAGAAGAGGAATTTCTGAAAAAATTACTGAATCCTATAATATCGCATTTTAAATTTCTAAACAGTATCTCAATTTTAACATTTCGATCAAATTGTTTAGAGATTCTCTTATTTTCGAAAATTGAATTTGAAATGGAGAATTTTATTTTGCTTTCTTAGTATAAAGACTTGTATGGGTCACCTGGACATTTGATGTTTTCATATGGGTCACCTGGACATTTTGAATGAACTTCCAGACCTGAATATGTTTTTTAGTGTCCCGGACGTTATGCCGAAAGAACTCTGCTTTGGCAGGAATTTCGTGGTAACAATCCCCGATAGAACAGACTGGGATACTGGGTTACCGCAGATGGAACCTAACAGCCTAGTCTGGTACACTGATGGATCAAAAATGGATAGTGGAGTCGGCATTGGTGTCTTTGGACCCAATCACAAAATATCGAAATCACTGGGTACTTACCCCAGTGTTTTTCTAGCCGAAATTCACGCCATCGAAATCTGCGCCTCTATTATTATGACCAAAGGTCTTAAAGGCGCATCCATCCACATTTTGTCTGACAGCCAAGCAGCACTGAAAGCATTGGCTTCTAACTGCTTGGTTTCCAAGTCGGTTCAAAGTTGTTATAAACTGCTACAATCTCTCTCTTGTCAAAACAAAGTAAGGTTGTGGTGGGTGCCTGGTCACATGGGCATCACTGGAAATGAGATAGCCGACGAACTTGCACGGGCAGGCTCGTCGACTACACTCATTGGCCCTGAGCCTTTTTGTGGTATCCCGTGGGCTTCTGCAACCTACACAATCAGTAAATGGGAAAAAATACAGTGCTTGACTTATTGGAACTGTATTCCCGGCCTTAGACAAGCCAAATCTTTGATCAGACCATTTCACCACAAAAATTTGGCGATCAATTTCAGCAAAGAAAATATTAGGAAACTTGTGAGTTTTCTCTCAGGTCACTGTAACCTGAGATATCATTTGAACAAAATGAACCTGTCCACAGAGACGGAGTGCCGACTCTGTTTGGAAGAGACAGAAACCGCAGAACACATACTATGTGAGTGTGTTGCTCTGTGCACACGGAGGTGGATTCATTTTGAAGAGAGGTATCTGACCCCGGAGAAATGTAAATTGGCCTCTATAAACAGCATTCTCGCCTTTATTAGAGAGGTGGAGAAGCTCCTGGAGTAACAGTACCCAACAGCACAAAAGATCTTTTAGGTCGTAGTGCTAGCCGCTTTTGGGCAGGGACGAAAAAAAAAAAAAAAATAAATAAATAAAAATAAAGACTTGTATGATAGGCAAAATGTTCCTAAAATAAAAGGAACTCTAAGCCTCACGAGCCTTACTGGTCAATTTCAATTGGTGTTACTTCTTTTCTGAAGTTACATTAAAGTCCACCGACTGGCATTAAAACCCAATTTTTAGGGGCAATTCCGGAAAAGGAACGTATTATTTTTAAAACGTTTTGTAAAATGGAGATGCCTTCTAATTTTTAAACTAAAATATAAAAGGTTGAAATCTCATGGAGTGAAGACAACTTCAGTTCGCAAGTCAGATCAATCTAACATCTGACTCAACTCCCAAATCAATTCCCAAGAACAAAACGCTTGAGTTCAACTCAATTTAATCTGCAAATTAATTCCTAAATAAATTCATAACAAAATACCTAATTCGTCACACCACCCATATCAGCATAAAATAGCCGCATATCATTATTCAATTAACCGCCTCAACAATATAACACAACCCTTTATCAACCCCACCCAACTCGACCCTACATATGCATAATGCAACTCAACCTAACTTCCGAACCACCTTTCAAATCCCCTACCGAACCCTTCGGTCATTCTCCACTTAGCGCAAACTAAAGTCCGATAACAGCATGCATAACTCAATTTTCAATTCACTCCGCTCTGAAAAACAATATGCAATTCAAAGCAACTAATCTAAGCCAACTCAACCTCTTAGCGCAACCTCAAATAAATCTCCAACAGAACCGCAAAGTCAACCTCAACCCAAATCTAATTCAATCCAGGACAACCTTAACCCAATCCTAAAATCTAATGCGATCATGAACTCAACTAAAATTTACTTAAGCTAACTCTAACTCAACCATCAATTTAACTCCCAAATTAATCTCCAAATGAACTGCTCACTCAACTCCACATGGTTTTGTGTCAATTCGTATAGCCGGTACTCGATCCTCTTAACGTACAGTTTTCCGTTTTGACCATAGATAAATAGGCTGGCGAAAAAAATCCAAAATCGGACAAGTCGTTCTCGAGATACCAAGGGTACAGATATCCAAACCGATCGTCGGGGATATTTTTTGTTTTGGTTTTTCGGACTCTGTGATGTTCAAAACGTTGAGAAAAGTGGTTTTGAACAAACAAAATTGTTGGTCATTTTTGACAGGATTTCAATAAATACCGACTTTGCGGACCGAAGTATGCAGTAAATTAGCAGTATCACATTTTTTGTAGCTACTTTTATTAATATAGTACAGCAAGCTGTATTACATTCTTCAAATAACATTAAAATCCCTAACAATAACCGACTCGAGGTTGCTGAGACTGTAGCCAATCTCAAAAGGCAGACACAATAGCATTTACTCGAAAACGATAATATCAAAAGGAATCTGTATAAAATTTAATTAAATTCCAATATTTCAAAAGGACGAATATTTTTGTAACCAATAACTTAATTAAATACTAATTATTACACTACTATGTCAAGAAATTCATAACATCAACTTTTGCCATATCGGCAGAAAATGATTGTATAACATATGGGAAGGCGTTGTTATTTAGTGTCTCCACTAGCAACTGTTCGAATTTTAATTGTTTAACTAGATGTTTAATGGCAGGTGAGATTAGTGATGAACATAAAGGGAATTTAAATTTATCAAGATTAGGGCTCAAAAAGGGTTTTCACCAGGGATTCGAAGCGCGGCAAAAGTGAATGGATTGATCCGTTTTGGATCCCTCCTACCTTGTCTCCCCGAAATAAAAAATTTGGCTCTGTGGAAAGACATTTTCGTTTAATGACTGGCAGTTATAATGTTTGTTTGTTAAATCTCAGCTAAAAATCACTCTAAAATCATTAACTAAATTGACCCGTTGTTTAAAGTAGACCAGTGTGGTGTTCAAGCGTTTTTGAAGATATGTTACAAAATATTTTCATATCATCTGCAAATAATAGATATTCTGCAAGCTCGAATAATTTAACAACGCCGTTAACATATAACAAAAATAGCAAAGGTCCCAAAACCATTAAACACTCTAACATTCTCTCTTACATACATTCTATGAATTCGATAAGTAAGATCTTAGCCAATTTAACGGTATAATGTCATAATTAAATTACTAAGCTTATCCAACCAAAAACTCGCTTCGGCCAAACCAGTATTTACTAAATCGATTGGAGTTTTAATGATTGCGTGTTTAGTTAAATAATTCTGAAATAGTGCCAAATTCCGACCGAGGGAAAATCCATGTTGATGAGTAAATATCAATTGCTTGCAATGGCAAAATAACAAATCTTTAGCCATTGTTTTAAATAGCTCTGGAATACAGGATATTATGGCATTTCTACTGTAATTTGTTACATGTTTGCGAGGTCCTTTTTTAGATCGGTTTAATTTATGAAACTTTCCAAAACTCTGGAAATGTTCCTGACTTAAACTCTGATTAAATAAATAATCAAGAGGAACTGATAGGGCAGTAGCGCCAATTTCCAAAACATACTCTATGCCAACGCAATTCACTCTTCAAATCGATCATGGAAAATCCACTGTGGAACCTATACGTTTTAATTTCATTTCCGGTGATCTTTGTTACGTTAAACTTCAAGATTCTTGATTTTCTTTTTCAACCACGGATCTTTACGAACAAACGACCGCTTTTTATTTAATTTAGGAATACATTTTGTAATAGCCGAGGTTAATGAAACATTGAAACAATTTAGAACGAAATACTAGAATTGCAAGTGCAATAGATCGCCGTCTAAGACCAGTTTTAAATTTTAATTCTTGGAAAAATTCGGTTAATTTTGTATTTAATACTGATGTGCTAAACTGGTGCTTTTCATTGTGTTTTGCTTATTTTCTCGTGTGATTTAACAAAAAAACCGATTTAGTCCATTATTTTGCACACAAATAGCTAGTTTTTTGTACCATAAAATTTCGAGGTCAAAAAATTTGATGGTAAAATAACCCAAAATTTTATCCTACTCGCAGTTTTCGTAGCAAATCACTAAACATTTTTGGTCTTGCTAGACCATGATTAGCATCCGCTATAGATTAAACCTCCGCAAATATAAATCACAATGCCCTGATCAAACCAGCTAAATACTATACATATATTCAAGGTTTTTGCATAATTTCGTTTCAATGATTCTTCTTGTGTAAGGCGGCATTATTTCGCTGAAGTGTAAATTGATTACCAACTAGTTTATCGGCTCCGGGAATTCGAGTCAAGAATATTTCAGTCAAAAAACGAAAGGAGCTTCAGTCAAAAAATTTCCCTTACAAATATTGTGACTAAAAATCCGTTTAAAAAGGAATTTCTGACCAAAAAAAGGTGATTCGGTCAGAAAACGGTTTGACTGAAATGCCTTTTAGTTTATTTGGACTGAACAACCTTCTTGAAAGATAATTTCAAGAAGGAATACCTGTTGGTAGGTTTGCTTCCTTTTCCAGAATTTTGGAGCAGCAAGAATTAATTTTCAAATATTCTGGAAAATGGAGGTTTTTTCTTAATATTAGACTGGAGGACATCTGCATTTTCCAGAATATTTTAAAACCGTTTCTTACCGTCCCATAGTCTGGACGAACCATAACATTAATTTCATTTTTCACAACAATTTTGCCTGAAATTCCTTTTTAATTTTTTGACTGAACCTCAAAAATTTTTGATTGAACTACCTTCTGAAAAGGTATTTCCGAGTTACTGAATTACCTTCTTTTTTTGATTGAAACTCCTTAAATTGTTTGACTGGGGCCCCGGAGCCGACGTGCAGGTCTATGAAGGCATTTCAGTTACAAAAAAAAAAAAAAAAAAAAAAAACAACCAAAAGGTATTCCAGTCCAAAAATTTGTGACTGAAATGCCTTTCAAGAATGTGTTTCAGTCAAACTGTTTTCTGACCGAAATACTATATCCTTTCTGTTGGATTAAAGTTCCTTTTAAAACGGAGTTTTAGTCATAATATTTGTATGCGAAATTTTATAAAAATTCTTTGAAAGATTTTGAATTCAGAGGCTAAATTATTATGTAACATTTTTACAAACTGTTTCTTATTCAGTTCAAAATTTGTCAAACTGTATCCAAATAATTGATAAAACTGTAAAATTTAAAAAATCAGAAGTATCCTACAATATCCGTTTTTAACTACTATTTTCTTAATTATAATGTAACGGTTTTTAATTTTAAATTGTAACATTTTCCATTTTCAATCCCAAATAATAAATTCTAACAAAAAATGTTAACACTTTAGACTCGATAACTCAATTTGCACTATAGAGCTCATAGTGCTTTATAAGCCAGAACATAACTACTTGTCTACTACATTATTTGATGAACTACTAAAAATAATTAAAGAAAATCGAATTACTGAAATTTTTTTAATTTCTCTAAATGTCATCACTTTCTTTATTTGACCAATCAAAAAAGTGACAAAACACTAAAAACAAGGAAAAATAATTCAATTCCTGTAGGAATTTTAAATTCCTACAAAGTCTGTGATAGCAATATCCAAATGCTGTTGATTTCTGTTATATTCGCATAATCGTCTAAAACAAGTATCTAAAGAGTTTTAGAGGATCTTAATTGCGGTTTTCCGATCAAAAAATTGAAAAGCAAAATGGCGGAATAAAGCTTAAATAGAATTATGTCCAGGGAAATTAACCCAGCACAAAAAAAAAACAAATCAACACGATACGATAATTTCAACGCGAGATTAATTAAATTCTAATAATTATGAAGTAATTCTTAGTAATTTTGAATTAAATTCTTTTAATTATGAAGTTATACTAGTACAAATTTTTTAATAATTTTTCATGAAGGTCGCAAGTAGTATGTACAATATTTCCAATTCGTTTCAAGTCGTTAAGTCAGTATGGTAGTTAAAATCATGTAGATACATTCATTTCATTTTCACTGACAATATTTGTATCTTCTAATTTTTATGACGAAATAAATTCAAATTTGTCGGTGGAGTTAAAATAATTTGAAAAAATGGATTAATTTCGCCGACAAATGTGAATTTATTCCGCTACAATTTAAATCTTTTTCAATACGAATTGATTCTGCGACATTTAATATTTAAAAATTGAACTAAATTCGCGCGAAATTATTTCATTTTAACAAAATTAGACGTCGCGGATTTAATTCATATTGAAAATATAAGGAAGTTAATTCGGATCCGTTAAAAATCAAATAAAATATATCAAATAGAAATTTTATTTATGTAAGGGGTTTTCGGGGACGCTGATGACATTTTGGAGGTGACAATTTTTGTTAAACTTAAGGAGGAAATCTCCTAAAATGGCGGAATAAGGTATACGTTTTATACTTAAATCGCTTAAAATGTATAAAATGGGAATAATTCTTTTACTTGTATACAAGGCTGGGCAGTAACGAATTACATTATGTAATTTAAATATAAATTACAATTTGTAATTTGTATTTTAATTACTCATTTTCCAAATAACGTTTCGTTAAATTACTCATTTTCCAAGTATTTTAATTACTTAAATTCTAAGTAGCTAATTGTAATTTGTATTTTAATTACCTCAGTTTTTGAAATTTCTGATTTAAATTTTTACAAGGCTTATTCAAATCTGGTTACAGAGCCATCAGTATAAAATCTGGTTCCAGAGCCATCACTATAAAACCTAATATTGATAATCGTTGTTCTAATGATAAGTTTTTTGACTAAAAGAATTTTGTCACACCAAAATTATCAATTTACAAATGTAAAGTAATTGTAATTTGTATTTTAATTACTGAGTTTGCTGTAATTCGTAAAAGTATTTTAATTACTAAGTTTAAGTAATTTGCCCAGCCTTGCTTGTATACTGGATTAGGAATACAGGTTGGTTGCACTGTTTCTCCTCTCAAACGGTATTTCCAAGTGCAACTGTGGCTAGGACAGAGCATGAATCCCAAAGAATGGGGATGGACAACAACTATGAAATGAAATTTCTTTGGAGTTCTGTGCTATATTTGAATGTCTACAATACCCAAAGCTATTTTATTATTGAGGACTTTTATTAATAAATGTCGACTAAAATTTTACTGTTTTAATTGATTGAATTAATTTTGTAATACAAAATAAAAAACAAATTATATTTCTTGTATTCACTTGAATTTACAATGAATCCTCAAAATCGTGTAACCGGCGACCCCAAAAATCCCTAAGATATACGAGAATGTTTTGAAAACAATATGAAAATTTCCATTTAAATATTTAACCAGGCCTTCAAAATTTTACGAGTTTATATTTGAATTTCAAATATTATATCATGACAGCGATTTTGGTCGTAAATTGAGGATTGACTTTAGGATTACCGGATAACATAATAAAAATAAAAGCGATAAAATGACACGAATAATAGGGACAACATGATACAATTAAGAGAAATAAGCTCAAATGAGAACGATTGAGAGATTAAAGTACGGACTACACCTTACTATGTCCTTATATACTCGCATACAACTCAGACGGAACAAATTCCGAAAAATTAAAAATATTACGAATGTGGCCGACGAAGTACAAATTAAAAACCATGTTACTTTTTGTTTCTTTTTTTGTTGACGATGAGGAGAAATTTTTTTGTTTACGCATATTTTGTTTAAGATTTCTATTAACGAAGTCAAAAGAATGTCGTCGATTACTACAACGATAGATTCAAAAACATGAATCCCACGTGTTAGAAGAAAGGGAAAAATAACTCAAGGCGAGGGTAAGCACAAAGAATTAGAACTGATTCCACCGGTTTCGCTTATTTTTGATACTTACCGTCATGAGAAAATACACTAATACCACAGATAAGAATAGACAGATGTGGATCTTGTATTGGCCATATTTACATTCCAAATTTCAATACCAAATTCTAATCCAATATGTTTAGACCAGGACGTACATATAATTTACATTTCTATCCCTTTTTATCCTTTTTACCCATGACTATTTTTATTACATCAAAACAAATACAAAGCATTCCGTTTTTGGGTTTCGTTTGTATACATTTGTTTTGATGTAATAAAAATAGTCATGGGCAAAAAGGATAAAAAGGGATAGAAATGTAAATTATATATACGTCCTGGTCTCAACAGATTGGATTGGAATTTGGAATTGAAATTTGGAATGTAAATATGGCCCATACAAGATCCACATCTGTCTATTCTTATCTGTGCTAATACAGTAAAAATATTTCACGGCACACAAAAACAAAATGTACAATATATTATACGCCGTGTACATATACTAAATTCTCAATCCTCAATCCTTATTTTGCGACCAAAATCGCTGTCCAGATTATCGAAATAATGAAAATTGCATGATGCTAACTTTGAAAATTGCCCACCCAATATTGTAATCTACTTTGAATAATTGCTAGGTTTCCACTACATTTTTTGAACTAAAAATTTAGAAACAAACAATTTTCGTTGAAACTAGTAACGTCTTCTTTTACAAATGAGGCCAATTTCAGTGAGCACATCTCCTCTTAGGATTTTGCACTAAATATTCATTGGCCGGCGTTTTCATCAGTAGAGCCTTTCGGAAGATTCATCCTAAAAAGCTTACATTAACCTTTTCAGTCGTAAATTAAAACGGTTGACGTTAAAAATGTTTAGCCATTCATTTTGATAACTGGCCACACTAATATAACATTTCCAGAAAAAAAAAATCAAAAGCTTGCTTTATTAAACTTTTAGACGACGTCCCATATATGGAACAAACCTAATCAAAATTAAAACTTTTAAAAGTTGTTTTTACACTCCAACCAACTCGAGCAAATCACTAAATCAACAAAATGGAATATCAACCTTAGAACTAAGATTTCTTCGATTTAATAAAAATACGGTAATAGCTAATCAAAAGGTTAATTAGGTCTACCCTGCCCATTCCATAGTTGTAAAGCTGTTTGATTTCTTGGTGTTTGCGCATTGTTCAATGCACATTGCATGTTTTACGTCACCGCTACCCACAAAATTGGAAGCGAGATGAACTGATCTGGGGCTTTCTTTTTTTGATTTTTTTGTTATCAAAATTAATGGTGGCTGATTAAAGCGATTCTTTTTTATCGCTCCAGCAGCGTTGCTTTGTTTCTGATTTAACATCTCATATAATTAGAACGATCAAAAGAAATTAACAAAATATAAATTGTGGTCTGGTTTGGTAATTCTTACAGATGTAATACTGCGTCTGGGCCCACTCCAAATTTGTATTGATCCGTTTTAGAAATACCAGTGGATTTACCCTGGTATATAATGAAGTCGTAAGGTTCCAACATAACTTATATACTTTTATTTACGAAGGACGGTATCGTTTGTTTTTCAATACACAAGTTTCTCTCCAAATTGAATTGCAGACATCTTGATTTTATTGAATCAATAATTGGGCGAACCTTAAAAAAATGTTCCTTACAATTCTTGGGAATTTCTAAGTTATATTGACAAGATGCAGATTATTTCGCAGTTGGAAAAAACCTATCGAAGGGCATGACTTTTGTAACCAAGTCAATATTCAAAATTTTATTCCAGTGTATATTCTAATTCGCAGAATTTCAATGCTCCCATCCATATGTGTAACGCGAATAATCTCCTCTCGTCGGTTTGAATCCTTTGGCGTCTTTCTGTGCTGCATTATGTTAATGAAGTTCGTCGCATTTCCATAAAACTCTGCTGTAAAATATTTATCAAAATAAAAATTGGTTGATTCTTACACAATTAATTCAAATTGCACTTTTTTAAATTGTTCTGGGTTTCGCTTCAGTTTGATGTTCTTTTTTCTGTGAAACAAACTGTTTCTGTTAACGAACTGTTCAATTACCTCGAACTCTACATTTTCTAAAATTTGTAAATCCAAAATTTGTAAACAGCTAAAACCTAAAATTGACGCTTTTTGTCAAAATATTTGCTATCGTTTCACTGCAAGTTTGGTCGTTTTGCTCAATAAAGTCCTCGACGTCGAAAGTTGTCCTTGTAGCAGTTGGTGGAAAAAGAACTACTTCTCCAAACATAGCATCTTCTGGAAAATTACTACATACTGAGCGGCATGTTATTTAAATCTTCATCGTCTAAATTCCTAATCTTCCGATTCTTGCAGTTCTTTCAACTCTATGATCGTTAACTTATTTTTCGATTGAGGATAGGTTTTCCTCTTAATGCACTTACTCGAGTTTTCCAGCCTATAAATAAGACACAACTAAATTTTATTACCGTTAAGTAGAAATGTACTATAAATGGAACAAATTTACATTTGTGTTATATACGGGACACGCATACTTTATAAAAAACTGTCTTATATACATATATGGCACCACTATTCAAACACTAATAATTAACAATTAATTAGTTTATATCGTAAAAGCCGATAAAGAAACTGATATTTAGTCTTTAAACTTTTAAGAAAATATTAAACTTTTGCTGTAAGATCTTTTTCAATGAATAATTGACTAACTAAAATGAACACCCTACCTAAAGTTTAACAACAAGTCACATGAAGATAGAGGTATAAGATTTTCGTGTGAAAGAGACAAATACAACAAAACATGAAATATACAAACGAGGTAAAAAATCTGAAATCCATGGATAATAACGAGGTTCAAGCTATGATGCTATTGAAAGGGTTAAGAACGCCGTATTCTTTGCAACCATTTTTGTCCACCTAACTAGTAACCTCTGGTTGCAAGTAGTGCAACTACTATGACGATAATGTTATTACCTTCGTTGAGCCATCAACGAATATTGGAAGTTAAATCAAAATTTATTTTCTTAGAGATAGTGACAAACGATAGATTTCAGTTTTATCCAATTAGCTTCCAACTAGCTTATCAGTTCTTCAAATTAGGTCAAATCAAAATAAAATAATTAAATCTCACTTTTTTAAAAATTTACCATAAATTACCATAGCACGGAGATTTTTGCACATTTAATCTTTTGTTCACCGGTTTACTGTATGTATCACTATATAAATATAGCGCGGTCTAGTTTGTTGCTAAAAACCGAAGGTTAATCTCAAATAACTACTCCGTACAAATATGCGTATATTCATATTTATTATCTGATGACATTGAAATATCAAAATAAATGATTTTGGTAAATATTGTATTTGGTATTCATTGTTAAATTTTCCATCATAATCATCACCACCCAGGTAATAATTTAAATTTAATTTGTTTTCAATAACAATTTAAATGTAATTACTACTATTATTTCTAATTTATGAACGTAATTTTGTTTTTACATAAACCACGCATAACAAGTTCAATAATTTTCGAGCGCAAACATTATTCCATCCAATTTGCACCACAAAAAATACGATTTAAAATTGTAAAAAAAAAAAACTTAATAATTTTGTTCAATGAAACTAAAATCAACGTTTATAGTTAACTGTACGTATATAGCACAAGTAAACTTTGAGGTAAGTAGTACAAGTACATTAAATATATGGCAAGAAAAAATACTAAAAACCAAACCTACTTAAAATATATTTCCATATTTTCCATCTAACCTCAGTGCAAAATTCACAAGAGCAGGGAAAAATAATGTAAATACAAAAAACAAAAAAGATTTCACCATAAATTTTCACATCTCATTACGTTTTATTTATTATTAACTAATTTAATGGTTTTCGTTTTTGTCTTAACACTGCTGTATACATTTTCTTAGATGAACATTTTATAAGTTCTCCTTTAAATTTCTATTTTTTGCAATTTGGTACGGTGTATTATTATAATAGTTTATCAAGATTAAACTAGGAAATGTCACTTTATTTTCGTTTTTTATTTGTTTGCTTGCGGAATCATTTAGAAACATAAATAAAATAAATTATATTTGCTCAAACGATGATGATGACACACAAAAAAAAAAAAAAAAAAATATGTAGTAATAGTGGAAACAATAGTATAATGCGGTTGTATAACAAATACACTTACCTATGAAAATACATTGATGATTCAAACTCCCGGAATGGTTCGCCTTGAAGAAATGATTTGACCTGATGAACACATTGTTCAAAAAGATCTTTACTACCGCCTGGAATAGAAATAATGAGATGACTTTTATATATTTATTGTAAACTTCAAATCTTTGGAATATGGTAGATTTAAAAATAGTTAGAAGTTTATCGGATGTAATTTTAAAGTAGATTTACATTAGAGATTTTATTCAACAAGTATTAAACAGTTTTTCGGCTGTAGGAGATAAGTTTATGAAGATATCATACCAAATTTTAACGTTTATGTGAGAACAAAACTTGTTGCCTCGATTAAGTGATTTGTTACATCATCAACCTTTTTGTTTAAAAAAATTTGTTGCTTAATTATATGTGCAGGTTAATACTATTAATGAGTTGTCGTAAGCTATTCGCTTGCAATTTCATTTGCACACGACTAAGTTGCTCTGTTTGGTGAATGTACCTACATTGAATGTTATTGGACCTCCAAAAAACTAAATAAGTTTCCCAATAAAATTATCAGGTGAAAAATTTCGAAATATTTGCATGGTTTTTAATTAGAGTATATTCAAAAAATAATAGTTAAAGTATAAGGTGCTCTTATTTTTATTTATGGTAAGGCATTGTGGTCCAAGATCACGAAAAATGGCATTATTCAAAACAATGCACTTTTTCATTAACAAGAAATTAATTCGGAATTTGTTTAATATACAGGGCATGTGCTCATTCACAATAAAGTGCCACCGTAACCAAAACTAATACGATAAAGAAAACCTGTATAATTTTTAGAGCAATAAGATTAATAAATTCCCCGTTGCTTGTAGCAATTTCTTTTTCCAGACGGTTCAATAGGACCATCTCGAGTTCATATGATTCACATATCTAGCACAATTCTCAAATTTCAAAAGTAACCTTAGTTTTAAAGATAAAGACAAAATATTTGGTTGGTCTACTTCTACCCGTATATCTATTAAAATAAGGTCAACCAAGCTACAACTTTGCTAACAAGTATTTTCTCCAGACTAACCCAATATTAATAAGGGGCTCGTAGCTAGCCACTAAATCGAATTAAAATTTATAGGAAGATGGCTCGATTTTAAATACGCTCAAATTATTTTAACTGAGGTCTGAAACCTTCCTGTTCGTCATTTGACACATCACATATTTCGATATTTAACAAATAAGAAAATTATAGACGGAACACCATTACGAAAAAATGTGTCACGCGAACTTACGCCAGAACCTCCCGCAACCTTGTTCGGAAAGATGTATTTTTCAATGAAAATTACAATCGTTTGATTACGAAAATCATCACACTTTTCGGGTTTTATGAGAATCGATTAAGAAATAGACAAGTTCCGTTCTAAATGGAAATATTCTAGGAACGAGCCTAGTTTCATTATTCCACCCAAATATTATTTTAGAATCAACTTCTACGGAACATCTCGAATAGTATCGTACTTCTCTAGCCCAAAAGACAATCCTAGGCTAAAGTTGAATAAATTCTTTACGTCCCATACCTCCACTTCCCATACTTTTATTTTTTGATGTATGTATGTATTCTGGAAAATATAAATTACCTTTATAATTTCACAACTAAGTCTCATTTTTCCAGAATATTTAAGGAAATGGAAATTTATTTTCTAATCTGAAATTTAAATCGGCTTTTCTGCAAATATATAAAAATAATATTCTAAAAAACAGAGCTTTTCTAAAAAAAAAATCTTAATTTTTCAGTATGATTAAGTTTAATTCTTTCTTTTCGACAATTTCTGCATTTAATTTTATATTCTGGGCAAATGGAGCATTCGATTAAAATTTTAAAATTAATTACTACTTCCTTTTCCAGAATTTTTTAAAATTAAATTTTTCTTTTATAGAGAATTTTAAGAATAATTTAAAATTCAATCTTTTTTCCCAGAATTTCCAGAACATTTAAAAATTAAATCTTCATTTTTGAGAATTTCTGGAATAAGTAAATTTAATTCTGAAATATTCTGGAAAACGGGGGTTTCATTCTAAAATTAGAATGAAAATCTCCATTTTTCAAAATATTTTAAAAGTAATAATCCATTTCTCAGAATATCTAAGATTAAATCTTTATTTTCTAGAGATTTTGAAAATGGCAGGTTGATATTCTATTTAAAATATTCTGAAAATTCTGATAGAAAGGTTTAATTTTAAAATATTCTGGAAAATGTAGATTTCCACTCTAATTTTAAAATTAAATCTACATTTTCCTAAATATTTTAAAATTCTGCATTAATCTTCCGTTTAAAGAAATTCTGAATGAATGGTCCTTTTGCTAGATTATTTTAAAGCTAAATCTTCCTTTTTAGAGGTGGGACACATAATGGAAATATATAATTTCAAGACAATTTTAAAAATAAATCTTTTTATGCCAGAATATCCAAAATGTTCCTAAATGTTCTGAAAAAATGAGATTTCCTGTTTAATTTTAAAATAAAAGCTCTTTTTTAGAATTTCTGGGACTAGTAGATTTAATTTCAAACTATTCCAAAAATAGGAGATTTATTTTTAAAATTGGATTATTCTAAAACCAAATCTACCTTTTTCAGAAATTCTGAAAATAGAAGATTTAATTTTAAAATATTCTTAAAATAGGAGATTCAATTTTCAAACTAGACTGAAAAGCTCCACCTTCCAGAATATTCTAAAACCAAATATTCCTTTTGCAGAAATTCTGAAAATACTATAAGAAACAATGCGCAATGCTAGATTTTTTCTTATACATACATATGTTAAAAAAAATACCAAAGGATACTGAATCAAAGAAACCAACAGAATTCAAACCTTAATGTTGAAATAGCAGTTCGTTATCAGTTTGAAGTTAAAAATGTATGCAATAGTGAAAATTTCAGAAATTTTTAAGAAATTTAAAATTCAGAGAAAAATTTCAATGTGCATGCAGTGGGTTTGGAATTTAGGACTGGATTGATTGATAATATAATTTCTCTAGTGTAAATCTGGTACAACAATTTAAGACTGGCGACATACGAAATTTTATCTGTAGGCCTTAATAAGTTTGTGGACTCTGAATTCTCACAAATTTGGACTAATCTTTTCTTTTAATACGTCTTATACCTAATTAAATTACATAATTCCACGAAGTCAACTAATTCTAGATTAATTTAGATAATTATAACATATATGTAGATTAAATTTTAATTTGTATTGTCATTAAACTCACCATTAAGCATTAACTCGCATAATTTTATGAGTGTGAAGCTTATGCTAAGAAAAAATCACGAAAAATTACACTGTTAAACTATCTATTTTTCCAATTGGAATTTAAATTACATATATGAAAAATTTACCTTTTTTTGTAATATTGGATTTTTCGTACCACCAAACAGGTTCTTTTCATTAGGAAACAGGTTCTTTTCATCATTTTCAAGCATCCAATTGTGTTGAACATTACTATATTTCAGATAATTTAAAAGTTGACTGATTTTTCTTAGAATTCACATTTCTTAGAATAGCTAAGCCATATAGCGGTCAATGTCACAATGTCATAATTTTGGATGATAGTAAAAGCTATCCGCCGACTGCAGAAATGGCTACAAGGTCTTGCACATGTGATGAACTCTCCTATATTTCGCCGAATTTAGAATTTTTAAGAATTATGGAAGGTTTTAAAAATTGTTGTATCTCCGATCACAGAGATGTCCACAAGGTCATGCCTATATTTTCGGATAACTTGGCCATATGCCAGTAACTATACTATACTTCACAGAATTTAAAATTTTTAATAATTTTATTGATTTTAAAAATTGTTGTATCTCCGATCATAGAGATGTTCACAAGGTCATCCCTATATTTTCGGATAACTTGGCCATATGCCAGTCTACGTGGTGAACTTGATCCAATTGTGATGAACTATACTAAATTTTACAGAGTTTAGTACTTTATGTAAAATGACATAAAATCATTTACATGGTGCATTGCATTGTAATTAACTCCGATGTTCGACAAGGGCAAGAGTTGTATCGCTGATACTCCTTAGTCTCACGGTATCTGCTATAGCACCAGAGTGTGGAGCATTTTAAAGTTTTTGGTGTGTGCACATCAAATTTTAATTGTTGATTAAATTTGCTTGGTGGGTTGAAAATTGTGTTGCGGAACGCAATGTAGCTTAGCGGTTGGGGGGAGTCACAAGATTCAGAGACTTGGGATCTAGTTTACTTAATGATAATATTGTAGTGGAGGATATTAAGAAACGTCTTGCCGACGAATTGGATTTTAAAATAGTTTTTAGATAAAGTTCTGGAATAGACCAATTAGAATGGGGATTACCATCGGGAAAAACCCTGCGAAAAACCATCAAAATTATTAGAAATTCTAAATTATGTGCAGTATAGTATACTCGTAGTTCATCACAATTGGACAAGGTTGACCACATAGACTGGCACACGGCCAAGTTATCCAAAAATTTAGGCAAGACCTTGTGGACATCTCTGTGATCGATTTACAATAATTTTCAAAACCTTCCATAATTATTAAAAATTTTAAGTCCGGTGAAATATAGGAGAGCTTATCACAATTGGATCAGGTTGGCCACCTAGATTGGCATATGGCCAAGTTAGCCAACAATATGGTCTAAACGAGAATATGTGCAAGACCTTGTAGACATCTCTGCGGTCAAAACTGTGAAATATATTATAATTCATCATAATTGGATCGGCTTGGCGGTGCCTTCGGAACATTTTCAGGATCCGCGCTTAATAATTATTTAAACCATCAAAAATCAGTCAACTTTTAAATTATCTGAAATATGGTAATGTTCAATACAATTGGATGTTTTTGGTTAATTAGATAAACAGATGGTCCAGCTATCTGAAAATGATGGAAATGATCTGTTTCTTGATGAAAAGAACCTGTTTGGTGACGAAAAATCCAAAATTACAAAAAATTTAAATTTTCATATAATTTAAATTCCAAATGGAAAAACAGCTAATTTAACACTAGAACTAACGACCCGTCAAAATGGTTGTCCTAAATACACTAATGCCATACTTTTTTCAAAAGTGGATTACTTTTCGAATAGATAAAACCTTACGACAACTTAGAATATAGGACATTTTGGTGGCCGCTTCCTAGGATTTTCTCAAGAAAATTCGGAAAATCATTTATACATATATTCGATATTTAACATGGTTGTCCTAAATAACCTAATCTACTACTTTTTCAAAAAGTGACGTATTTCTCGAATAGATAACACTTTATAACAACTTAGAATTGTGCACATTTTGTTGGCCGCTTCCTAGGATTTTCACAAGAAAATTAATTTTTAGACATTATCTGATTTTATAGATTTACCATCATAATATATCGCGCCATAGAAAAAATCTAAATTTGTTTTGTAAGAGTAAATAACATTAAGCATAATTTTTATTATTTCTATATGAATAAAATAAATTCGTAATAACGAAACTTTTACACCAACACATTTAAAAAAACTTGGGAAATACTTAGGACAACTTAGGAAAACTTAAGGCAACTTAGGACAAATTTCACGTACGTTTTTAATGGAATTTAAAGGTACCTGGCGTATACTCCCAGAACAAAACACAACGTAAGGTCTCCTATTCAAAATGAAGACCAAGTTAAATTTTTATAACTCAAATATCAAGACAAAGGGCTGCCAAATATTTATTATTACCCTTGCGCACAGAATACACCAATACTATTTTAATTTATGTTAATATAAATAAAAATGTATTTTTGAAAAAATTGTGACGTTTTCTTTTAGTTTTATGAATCACACAAGCAAACCCCCTAACCCGAATTCACCAATTTCCTTGAAACTTTGATATGTTGAAATACATGAAAAAATAAGAGACACTTATTTTAGAATATCGCTGAAAAAATTCTCGAATTTTTTATCTCGAGAAGAAAATAGTTCGAGCTAGAAAATATTTTTTGGAGTCACTACATTTTCCCGAAAAAAACCAACAAAATATTCTGTATTTAATTTTAAGAATTTGTACTTAGTCATAACTTGAAATATTTGTGGTACTTCTATCAGTAGTAGCGATACGAATGATACAATTCCATTGATCCGCAAGGTTGACGAAGCATTTACCAATTTAACAAAAATTCGTGATTCGCTCCAACACATTCGTCGATTCTTTACTAACCCAACGAATTAAGCCAACCAAAACATAACTTGAAGTATTTATGGTTTATCTTTATATAGTAGCGTGTTTGAAAAGTTGACTGACCGATTTTAAGATTTAGAACTCTTAAGCAAAAAATCGAATGTTTTAGAAATTTTATAAATTTAAATTTTAACAAGGTAAGACCCACTTTCACAATTTTGTTGATGTATTGTCAGATTCAGAATGATACAAATTTATAACATTATTTGTTTTAATATTTAATAATCGTATTAATTAATAAAAAATTAGAAATTTTGAGATTTAAAAATTCGAGATTCTAATTTCGATAAAACGGTTGTCGAGATTATTATACCCAACCCTTTATTTTATTCGTAGAGTAAAAAAATATGAAGTCAACGAGTTGTTTCCGGAATTTCGTTTTTAGAATATCAAGTTTCGGACTAATAACACCCTAACTTCTTAAAACAATTTAATATGTCGAGATTTTTTTTTTTTTCAAGATTATGTCTTTCAAATTTTCACTCCCGTAAATTCCGACATTTTTCAACATGGTTAAAACTTGGAACCAACACGTTTAATGTTCTGAAACAGATCGAGCTCTTGCATATTTATTGCATCTAAACTTTAAATCCAAAAATTAAATTAAGTAATTCTAATTTAATTTAGTTTAGGTTTTAATTGACGTTTCACGACATTGACTTTTCAATTCAACCGGCAGTGTAGCTTTATAATTAACATAATAAAAGATATAAGATTTACTTTCAACAATTTTATTTATTAAGAGCTTTAAGGATGAAGAACTTTAGAGATTTTCATTGTCGAATATTGAAAAATGTTTTCTGCAAACAATTAATTAGTAACGGTGATGTTAGGTTCTTGAAAAAGATGGACGGATTTAGCTACCAAATCAGGTGGTGTGGCGTCTATTGGAGGAGGAGACCAAAGTTTAATAGATTAATCTACCAACTCCGTAACCTTCCATTAGGGTGCGCATGTATTAGGTAGCTGCGTGATGGGTACAATTGTGTAAGGGGTAACTTGTTCACAATTCGCAAGTGTACGTGCTGCCCCCTCGTGGCAACCACTGGTAACTAAGGCCATTTGGCGCTAAAGGAGAAAACCTTGACAAAAAATCCTATTCTAAGGTGGAACAGCATATGCCGATGGATGAATGGCTGATAGGTTAATCAGTCCAAAATATGGGAACTCTGGATACCAGGCACCCTCCAGTTTTATTTAGCCTTCCTGTAGTAAAGTTGGGTGACCTACAGGCGATTTGCAATTCCCAGCAACTCGTAAGAGTTAACTCAAACGGAAGACGGGGCAGGGGTAGGAATATACGGGAGTGGGAGAGCCCTCTCGAAGTCCTTAAGCTTTAATGCTACCATCTTTCTAGCGGAACTACATGCTGTAGTAAACATCTAGGAGGGAAAGCAATGAGCCCAGATAGTATGCAACACGTACCGGGAGGCAGTATTATCAGGTTCATTAAGAACCTGAATATTGACTGGACGGGTAATTAAGCAGGGCAGCACAATAGATCGATCAATAGGTAATAATAAAACTACTAAATCAAAATAAAATCTTAAATAATCATCTGGTGTGAAGTTTAAAATTGCTAGAAATTTGTCTAATCAATCTCTAGTATTAGAAACACAGTTTCATTAATTTTGTAATTTTATATTAAGAAAAAAAAATTTAATGATGAGCTAGGTTGGAATTTGAAACAAAGCTTTGAATTTTGAATCTATCACAAAAATAAAACGCGGGAGATAACTAACTGATAATTGTATTGTTGTGTCCAGCGGTATTTATTAAAACTCAACATAATACTAAGTAACTTTATAATATTGATTGATTAACATAAAAAATACGCTAGTTCCTTACATAAAAATACAACTTGTCTTCTTATAACTATTGGTTGCGTTCATACTATATATATGTAGGGTGTGTTCATTTAGTATTTAAGGTGTTTTCCTTTAGTTTATTTCAGATATATAACTAAACTACATCCCCCCTTAAACAAATCAATTCAAACTCATTTTTTTTTTTAAAGAATCAATTAATTATCCTTATTTATTACCTTCCCCTAAAATATAATAACCCAAAATTACTTAATATCTAATGTAATCATCTAACCTTTGGGGTTGACGGGTTATCCGCCCTGACCTAGTCGCCCTGTCTGCGTTGACTGTAACCCTATCATTATCAATATGTGAATATGTACTTTGTTCCATATTCCGTTGTCCTATACCTAAATCAGGAATGTGATCACTGTGTATACTCTTTCTTGTATCGTCCAGTTCATTTCTAAATTGAGGTCTTCTATTTGACTTTCTTAAATGAAAAGAATTCCTTCTAATAATTCGACCTTCTTCATTTTTTATTACATAAGATCGCGGACTATCATATTTGTTTATTATTTGGGCTGACTCCCACGTTTTGTTTTTCTTGTACACTGCTGACTGCTCTAATTTGAAATCTGGTCTTGGTTTTGTTCTATCATCATAATATTTTTTTGCGTTTGACTGGTTCTCCTTGAGTTTGTTTACTACGTTGAGCTCGACTATAGGTATAAGTAGTTCTGTTTTTATTGGAATTTTCGTTCGAGTTCGACGACTAAGGAGTAGTTGTGAGGGCGAAGCACCTAATTTAGCCACAGGATGATTTCGATACTCCAGTAAACTGTAATTTAAATCGTTTATTATCCTCCATCGACTTTTTCACTAAATTCTTTGCAATTTGAACAGCTTTTTCTGCTTGACCATTAGATCTGGGGTACGTGGGGCTCGATGTTTTAATTTTAAATTCCCAACTTTCACTAAATTCCTGCATTTCTTTAGATGCAAACGGCATATTGTCACAGATCATTGTTTTTGGAATTCCGTGAGTGGTAAATACATTTTTAATTTTCCCAATGATTTCGGTTGACTGTTTGTTTTTCAACGGAATAATTTTAAGCCACTTGCTGTAGTAATCTGTAACAACCAAGTATTCACTAACTCCTACCTGCATAATATCACATGCAATTTTTTCGAAAGGTAAATTTGGTATTTCATGCGGGATCAACGGCTCCTTTGTATTCGATATCTGAAATTTCTCACACGTTCTACCTTCAGTACAATATTTCTCTTACTCTCTGTTTAGTTTTTGTAATTCCCATGCCTTGTGGAGTGACTCTAGCATTTCTCGTCTTAATTTAAAAGGCACCTCAGTCGTTCATCACAAAATATTTCTCCTTTATATTTCCAGAAAGCTTTAATTTGATTATCGAGCTGGCATTTAGAATTTGGCGATCCTTCTTTATATATTTTTGTTCCATCCAGCTAAATTCTCCGTTTTTCTTAGTAATTGCGTATAGGTTCCGTTAATTCTGCCATGTCAGGGACAAAACTTCGTAGATAGTTCACTATACCTAGGAATCGTTGTAATTCCTTTTTAGATGTTGGGTCATTCATTTTAGTTATGGCCTTTATGCGGCTCGGATCTATACTTATACCGTCCCGATTGAAAATATGTCCTAAGAAACTGACTTGCTGTATTTATTTTGATTAAATTTTATATTTAATGTTTTAGCTCTCTTCGTTCGCCCAGTCACTAACAAGTCATCTATGTAAATGTGAATTCCCGAGATATCTCCGAAATTGTTCTCGTTTAATTTTTGAAACGTCTCTGGGGCTATATTTATTCCAAAGGGTAATCTCCTAAAGTTGTAGCAACCAAAAGGTGTACTAAAAGCGCAAAAACTTTTCGAGTTGTTATCCAGTTCGATCTGGTAGAACCCGTCCTTCAAGTCTAAAACTGTAAACACCTCGACACCCGCTAATTTAGTAGTTAGGTCTTCTAATTTTGGGATTTCATAATCTTTCTTTAATGCCTTGTTTAAAATATTTGGGTCTAAGCAAAGTCTTAAGCTCCCGTTCGGTTTTTGTACTACTACGAGATTAATAATCCATTTTGTCGGTTCAGATAATTTTTCTATTATTCCTGTCCGTTCTAAATTGTCCAATGCTTCTTTTACCTTTTCACCTAGTGCTAATGGAATTCTTCTAGGAGGTCTTGTCACTGGATTTTAATTTTCCTTCAATACTAATTTTAACTTCGCCGGAAATCTACATAGTCCTGTAAATACCGTTTCGTTTTCTTTTATAAATTGTTCTTTCCCTTTTTAAATTTTATTAACATTTTTAATCAACTCAAATTTTCATATGGCCTTTAATCCCATTATAGGGGTAACATCTGAATCTATCACTATAAAATTTTCTAAACTTTCTATTTTTACGCCTTTCTAAGCCCTCAAGATCACATTAGCTTTTTCTATTTAATAATTAACATTCAAATTATTAAAATTTTTTAAAGGTAAAACATTAACTACAGAGCCTGTGTCTATTTTAAAATTTAATTCAAAATTATTAATACAAATGTTTTCGAACCACCCTCTTTTATCGGCAAGATTAGGACAATCAAGGCTTTCACAATCAAGGTTTCGACAACAAGGTCCACAACATCTATATTTTTTGCTCGAAAGCATTTTGTATAGTGATGCTTTGCATGACACCTAGCGCATGTAGCGTTATAAGAAGGGGATTTCCCTTTTTCATGCTTTCCATCGCATCTTCGACAAACAAACCCCACTTTTGAATGTGCAAACTCGGATTTGTCACCATTGCTCTGATTTTGAGCACCTTGCTTTATTCTTATTACATTATTACTTTTATTGTTACTATAATTATGATTAAAATAACTATTTAATTTACGATTCCAATCATTTTGTATATATCTATAATTATTGATACCTTTTATTTCCGCTACCTCAACTTGTTTTAATATTTCGTCAGCTTGCTTTTGCCTTCTCTCTTCTATACGACATCTATCCACTACATCCTGTAGTGCAGGGTTGCCTTCTTTTATAAATTTTTCCTTTAAATTTGTCTCCTGGATACCAAACACCAATATATCTCTGATTAGCGCATCATTCTCCGCTTTGAACCCACATTGTTCCGCCATAGCCCATCAATTTTGGTAAAAGTCCTCAAATGGCTCGTATAACTTTTGATTTCTGTTGAAAAAATTGTATCTCTTATACAACACGTTGATTTTTGGCTCACAATATTTGTCCAATTCTTTTGTACAGGTTGCTAATGCAATTTCTGGATCCTTCTTTACATCTATTGTTTCTAAAATGTCGGCGGGATCACGTCCCATTAAATTTTTGAACATTGCAATTTTAATTTTCTCGTCGACATCCTCCTTTCCATTTGCAATGAGGAATACTTCGAATTCCGCTTTAAAGCGTTTCCAATTGTTGTATAAATCACCTTTAATTATCAAGGGACTCGGTTTATTTAAACCTTCCATTTCTTATATTTTTTTTTTCTTTTTCACTTTAGTTTTCACTAACCTTACTTTTTAATTTTTGACCGCGTGGTATTGGAATTTTTTTTTTTTTCTTTTTAACAATTAATTTAATTTATTTATGTTATTAATTACCAACTGCGCCATGTGTTGTTGTGCTCAGCGGTATTTATTAAAACTCAACATGTTACTAAGTAACTTTATAATATTGATCTTATGACTATTGGTTGCGTTCATACTATATATATGTAGGGTATGTTCATTTAGTATTTAAGGTGTATTCCTTTAGTTTATTTCAGAATAATACTAACTTCACTACAATAATAACTAAGTAAATTTTAAATGAAACGTTACTATTCTAGTGGATTAAACGTCCTCTCAAAGTAAAGCTAGCAACACTTCACTTACAAACGTAAAATTCAATCCTAACAAACTTCTTCCTACCACCACCGGTAATCCAACCCGACACCCAAGTAAAAAAGCAGATGTTCTACTCACTGTATCATCGAGAACGGTAAGGTGAGAGTTTTGGAAATAAAATAATTGTATTTCCAAGTGACAAGGAACTTAATTATTTTTACTAAACTTTAAATCTAAATCATAGTTATAAATAATCATTATATTACTCACATCTCTTTTTTATTCGGACTTGTTCCACAAGATCATCATTTAAAACATCTAAAACGAATTCCTCTTTTTTATCCAAATAATTAATAACTCTATCCTTCTCATCATTATTTGTTTGCTCCTTTTCAATACTTCGGCCATTTGTATCCCCACCACCACTATCTTCGAATAAAATACCAAGAAATCTTTTTGCTATTTCTTGTCCTATTTCAAGACGATTTTCATCATATTCTATTTCATATCTGCGAATTACATAAGCAAAAAAGGAAAAAATTGTTTTATTTGTGTTAATTGATACGTTAGTTAATTGACAGGTTATTGATTTTTATTTTTTTTTTCTATGGTTATATAATAGCTTAATTATGGATATTTACTTACCTTGTTACATTATCCAAAAACGAAATGTAACGATAATATAGTGGACGTTTATGTTCACAAAATTGCCGAAATAATATTCTTCCAATTGGTTGTTGATCTATAACGTAACCATAACTTACTTCTGTAATTAAGAAACAATAAATTCGTAATTAAATAAAAGTTTAGGTTAAATATACGAGTATATATGACCAACGGACATGACAAAATATACAAGATTTGTTAATCGAACTTATGTCTAAACGTAATATTTTATTTCTTTTATTTATCTTCGTGTGGAATACTAATTAATCAAACGTCAATTGATTTTAGTCTGAAAGGGTTTTATTATGTCGGGTATAGCGAATTAATGAAATGGAAAAGATTTCACAAATACAAAAGAAACATGACTATTTATTCAAGGAGACATAAATGACATCAGCAATAACAACAAATCTTAGAATGATAATGAGGAAAATAATTCAATTATAACAATAACAAAATATACAAAATAAATTATTTTATATCTGCAAAAATCGTGCTTCATAATCTTTTGGTTATTATTGGATTATTCTTTGTGTAATTCGGCAATTGTATTTTTTGTGTTTCCTCTGCATAATTAGGTGCCACTATACTTTAATCATTGATTTAGTTTAATTAAATTAAAAAAAACAAAAGAATTTCATTTCAGATTAAGTTACATATTTAATGTAAAACAATAAAGCAATTTAAAACTTATACCCCACAAGGAAATTTCGGATTATGAAATCGTTGTCATGATCGTCGATTTTATTTGTAACTCAATAATCTCGAACTTTCTCTAAGAATATTAAAAACAAAGATTCACTTACAAATAATATTCCATTTCAAACCCATTTTATATTTTTATGTAGGTACTCAAAATTGTAACTATTAAAGTAATAAATAATATGAATTCTAAATATGTCGCCCTTCCCTTTTCCCTTTTAAAAATTCTTTTTTTTCCAGTAAATATTTAGAGTAAAAGTATTCGCAAAGGTATGTCGATGGGTTGTGGCGTTACATGCAAAACAAAAAATTCAGCCCTCCCCCACATCCTATCAAAATACGCAGTTTTGAAAATTTTAGATTTTCAGCAAATGACGCACTTTTTTTTTTTTTTTTAATTTAAACCGATAAGGGAGTAGAAGGTAAGGAAAATGGACGATTTTTAAATTGTCATAAAATTAAAAAATTATTTTGAAAATTAGAAATTTAAAAAGGGAAAATATAGGATTTATATAATTTTAATGATTATTTTAAGTTCTTTAATAAAAGTACAGATAATAATTAAGAAAATGAATTAAATAAGCTACTATTTCCCATATAAAACAACGTTTCTGTCTTAATATTTTTTTGCCGAAAATGCAAAATAACCGAGTTATTTGCAAAAACCTGACCGCAACACCCCAAAAGAAGTAAAGAAAAACGATTGTCGACTCCCTTTCTAGTGGCGTAACTAGGTACCCGCAGCACCCGCAGCCGGGGGGGAGGGGGGGGCGGACGCGGTTATAGGTCCCCCGAAAATTATCAGCCATTCGAATATTAGTCCAAAGTCAAGATCAGATAAGATGGAAGCTCAGATTAAGCTTAAAGTAGATCATTCTTTCAAAGTTGCAAAACTGGACATTTCTAGAAAATTTTGAACAAAACCCGGTGGTCTATTTTTAGAGAAAGAAAAGATCATTCCTGAGAGGCCCAACCATTTCTTCTCGATTGCTGAAGATTAATGTCAGAGTAATTACATGTAAGCTGACTCCATAGAAATGAAAATGGTTTTAGGTTCTGACAGATATTTAGATTTAAAAGCAAATTTGCCAAACTCGTTTGAAATCAAAGCTTTTGACATCAAAGATAACGATTTTTAGTGTATGCTGGGTTGATTTATTTGTAATATTAATTTTTCACTCCAAATTCAACCTTTTAACAATCAATTTGTGACTAAAGGTTAAATGTGATTTGAAAAATACCAGTATTATTACCGGTAAATGGTAAATTAAAACTTAATTTACCGGTTTTATTTTGAAAAACTATTTTAAATAAGAAAATTGCAAACTCTCCTGTTTCATATACTACTTTTTAAAATTTTTCGAGATTATTGGAGTACCGCATGGAAATATGGGATGCGTGATTGGTGCGAGACTTAATTGGTGATTCGGTATTTCGAAAGTGTGAGGTTATTTGAGATTTTCAAGATTATTCGAGGATGTCTAAAATTGTCGGGTGTACCTGATAGTTCGATGCTACTCGAGAATCTTAGAGCCTATTCGAAGAATATGATTGTTCGATATTTACGAAATTATCCGATCGTATTATTTGAGGGTTCCATTATTAGTCATAAAGTCGATTTTTTGAACTTAGCCTTAACTTGCTTAGTATATAGCATTTTGCTTAGTACTATTACAGTAACATTAAATTATACTTAGCAAATAATTCGATATTTAGACGAATTTTAGGAAATTTTAGGAAATTTTTGAAATTTTCGTGGGTTTTCTAGATTTTTTCAGGCTTTCCGAAATTATTCATTAATATCTAGATTTTCGATATTCGAGATAATATAGAGGATTAATCGAATTTTTATGGGGTAATCGAGATTGTTCCATGGTTTATTCTAGATTTCTTTAGTTCTTCGAAATTATACGAATTTTGTAAGGTAATGTTCTGTGCTTAGCTTTGAATTGTAGGAACTTAACACATATAATTACAAACATAGATTATTTACATTTTATTAGCGCGAATCGGATTACCTTTGGTTTTACATACTTACGCATAATTCAATATTTGAGAACTTTGAGAGACTACAACTAATTTGAAAATTCAACATTTTTGAGATTATTTCGTAATTTTTGATGCTTTACATTAGAAATCGCCATAGAATTGAGTCGAATGTAAGAAATTTCATTTTTTTTGTTTGAGGCCATTTAACTAAATCACGTGCTGTTTCGTACTCTCGAAATCATACACTTTTATTTAATACGAGGCTGGATAATTGGAAAAAAAAAGTTTTTAATTAAAGCTTTACTTGCTCATAGATACAAGCACCATTTTTCGGGGCGCAAGAAAAATGTTGCGGGAGGCCCGAAATTTGTAGTTACGGACTCATCAAATTCTTAACCGACGCAAAAAAAGCATTAGACCAATTTATTTCGAAATCCCGGATAATTTTAAGAATTTCAGAATTTATATTCCCGTAAAAATTCTGAATGAATAGTTATTTAGACGGTAAATTTCGTTTTCGGTGATTGCGATAGGTAAATCGTTCAAAGAAAACAGAAACATTATGCAGAAATTCTCTGCAAAGCCGTATTGGCCTCTACAATTTGGGTAAAGCTCACAAGAAATACGTTAACCCGTTAGAGCTTAGAGCGTTTGACAATAGATTGTTCCAAATTATATTTCTTAATTCTATTTTGCTTTTTAGCTGCTTTTAATCAGAACTATATTTTCAATTTGTTAAGTACAGTGGAAATAATTCATGAAGTAGAACTTTCGCAAGGTATAAGGGAGATTAAAAACATTTCAAGTAACTCCTTAATTTCGACAATCGAGCAATTAATCAACAAAAAGTTTGCACAGTTGTCGATCGCTTCAACTTCTCGACGTTTCATAGGGGTAGACAGCCTTTCCGAAATGACCATAATTTAGAAAAATTCAGAAATTTTTAGGTATAATAAATCACTATCATCGGTTTATCCACATTTAGCCGAAATGAGTAAATAGTACTACTGGCTCACTCGATTAGTGATACAAATCTGAGTATAATAACAGATAGTTCGAGTATTGCAAAAATTTAACTATGAGCAATCGCGAATTGTTAGCTACATATATACTCATCCATAAAACATTTTAGGCATCCGACCAAATGTTGGAGCACAAGCTTTTTGTGCTGTTGCTCCCTTTTTTGCAATTTAATTTAAATGATTTCTATTTGATTTTCCAAATGTATCTAACGGCGGTCGATCTGTTAGATGAGGCATCGGCAATGCATTGAGTGGTCGCCCAATTAAAAAATGCCCCGGTTTCAGGCAATCGATGTCATCAAGGCCGTTAGTGAGTGGTCCTAGCGGTCGAGAGTTTAGAACCGCCTCTACTTGTTTGATCAAAGTAATCAGCTGTTCGTATGTAAATCTTGCAACACCCATCGTACGACGCAGATGAAATTTTGCAAGTTTTACACCTGCCTCATGTAGGCCACCAAAATGAGGGGTAGCTGGCGGCGTGAATCTCCACTCTATCTGGTCTTCTTCACACTTTGATTACAATTCATCGTTTAGCTGTTCGGATGTGAGTAACGCATAAAGCTCGCGCAACTCTGAATTAGCCCCGACAAAATTTGTACCATTGTCTGAGAACACACGTTTGCAGAGAACTCGGGCGGCCACAAAACGTTTGAAGCAGCCCATAAATGATTGTGAGCTTAAATCAGAAGCTAATCCCAGATGGATTGCTTTCGTCACGAAGCGGATGAACAAACATAAGTAGGTTTTCGTCGGCGGTTTGCCATGAATTCGGTAGTGGACATAGAATGGTCCGGCAAAGTCCATTCCCACTGTATAGAAAGGTGGCGATGCAGTTACACGGTCCGGTGGTAGATCTCCCATTGATTGTGACATAGGAGACGGTCGAGCTCGAAAACATTCTTTGCAATCTCGAACAACCTTCTTGCAGATAGTAGTACCATAAAGAGGCCAATAAGACTGGCGAACGGCAGCTAACAACGCTTGTGGACCGGCATGCAACAGCTTCCTGTGGTAATAGGTAATTAATGTTATTGTAAAGTGGTCAGTGTTTGATAACAAAATTGGGTGTTTTGATGTGTAAAGCAACGCTGTGTACTGAAGACGTCCTCCAACCCGAATGTTGTGATTACTATCCATAAATAGTGAAAGCGATCGGAGATGGGGCTGCTTTACGATGAAATGTGCCTTTACCAAACCGTCGTACTCAACAGGAAAACACTCACGCTGTACAATTCTGATGATGGTGAAGAGTGCTTGGTCCAATTCTTCCAGCTTAAGCGGTCCGCTAAATTTGAATTTTGATTTCACTTTTAAGCGTAGATACGCAATGACTCGTCGCAGTTTTCAGAAGTCATTATGAAATTGTATATCCTGTAGGATATTGGAAGATTCCGTTGACACGACGGCGACTTGTGTCGCTTTCTTTATTTCATATGTTTCCTCAGGCAGTGGAAATTGTTCACTCAATGTTGGCCAAGATAAAGGTTCTTTTAGCAGGAACGCTGGTCCAAGAATCCATAGGTCGGATTGAATACATTTTTCTGGAACGACTCCTCGGGAGATCAAGTCAACTGGATTACAATCGGTGGGTACGTGCAGCCAGTTTTCTTTCTTTGATTTTTCTTGTACGATGGTTACCCAATTCGCAATGAATGTTTTCCATTTAGACGGGCAGGATTTTATCCAGTGAAGCGCAATAGTAGAATCTGACCAATAAAATGTTTCATTGACATCAAAATTTAAGATTTGGTGAATTTTGTGCACCAGCTGAGCAAGGAGCACCACCGCACGCAATTCTAATCGAGGTAATGTTGTATTTTGCAGTGGAGCTACACGCGATTTTGAGCACAATAGCTTGACAGCAGGCCATCTGGTGATGAGCTGCGAATGTAAAGTACAGCTCCATATGCACGTTCATTAGAATCGGCAAATCCATGTATTCGGATATTTTGTACATTATTCGAAGTAAAGAGATGACGATCGATCACATATTTATTAAGTAGCTCTACACTTTCTCGGAGCGTCTGCCAATATGTGTGTTGGTTTTGTGGTAGATCCCAGTCCAGCTTCAACTGCCATAGCGATTGCATGAGCAGTTTTCCCAGGACAACCACTGGTGTCAAGAGACCGAGAGGATCGTAGATTCGAGCGATATTGGAAAATATGGTTCTTTTCGTGATCGTTTTACTTTCATTGAAGTTAACAACGAAATTAAATTAGTCGGGTGACGGATTCCAAAAAAGTCCGAGTGTTTTGACCAACTCATTCTCTTCGATTTTTAGAACTGTCTCGATGGATTCCGTTGGAATATCTTTGATAATTTCAGGGCAGTTCGTGCACCACTTTCTTAATTCCATGCCCGCAGACTGCAGTATGTTCGAAATTGTCACTCTCAGCTCTATTGCAGCATCTGTTGAAGTTGTTCCTATAAGCAGATCATCCACGTAGACGTCTCTTTCCAGTACATTTGCTGCGACGGATAAGGTGCCTTTATGATCTATGGCTAGCTGTTTAAGACATCTCGTGGCGAGAAATGGTGCTGAAGAGGACCCATACGTCACAGTTATCAATTTGAATGTTGATAATGGTTCAACAGGCGAGTTTCTCCACAATATGAGTTGGAACTTCTGGTCTTCTTCGTGAATTCGAATTTGCCGGTACATTTTAACAATATCGGCACTAAACGCATATGCATGAGACCGGAAACGAACTAAAATTGAGAATAGATCATTCTGAACCACCGGACTTACCATCATTATCGAATTGAGTGATTTCCCTGACGTCGTTTTGGCGGATCCATCTGCCTAACACCACCCGTAATTTAGTTGAAGAACTGTTCGGTTTGATCACACAATGATGCGGGAAGTAAAAATTCGGGTGATCGATGGTTTCCGGATCGACAGGTTCCATATGGCCTAAAGTTTTGTATTCATCGATAAACTTGATGTAACTGTTTAATAATTCTGGCGACTTATGGAGATGTTTTTCTAGGTTGAAGAATCGGCAAGTAGCGAGATCCTTTGAATCACCAAGTTGCGATGGACATGATAAAAATGGAATTC
This sequence comes from Tipula vernalis, assembly GCA_958295665.1. Classification (NCBI taxonomy): domain Eukaryota; kingdom Metazoa; phylum Arthropoda; class Insecta; order Diptera; family Tipulidae; genus Tipula; species Tipula vernalis. The sequence goes on from OY282558.1 coordinate 372,286,111, forward strand.
TGAAGATAAATAGACCGTTTGGCAAATTTAGTAACACTTCACTAACGGATTCCTCAGATGATAACGGCTTTACAGAATGTGGGAGGTTCTAAATTGTCCAGAACCTTTCAATTGCTTTGCTCAAAACCATTGAAATGTCACCAGCCAAATGACGAAAATGTTTTGATTTCGGCACTGTTGATGCCTTGCCAGAAACTATCCAGCCTAGTACGGTGTTCTGTAGCAAAGGTAAGTGGTCAGCTGATTGTATTTGACCCACAGCGAGTAAGTGATGGTAAATCTCTGCACCAAACAGCAAATCAATGTATCTAGGTTTAAAAACTCTGGATCGGCTAGCTGGATGTTTGACGGAATTTCCCACGAATCGATGTTATAAAATGAATTGATTGGCTGGTAGCTCGTTATCTTGGGTAGCACTTGGACGTCTAAAGTCGTATAAAAATTAGTCGTGTTCGACTTTACGGTGATTGTTGAACTGGAAAGTGATGATAAGACGTTGGCTCCAATTCCGTGAATTTGGCTCCAACTTTTATGACGTGGTAATTTTAGCAATGCCGAAAATGATTCAGTCATAAAATTTAGTTGCGAGGCGGAATCTAGCAGTGCTCTCACCACAACAAAATGTCCATCTTAGTCAATAACATTGACTAATGCAGTAGCCAGATAGATAAATGATTCTGAATTTGGCTTAGATTTGGGTTTTGCTAGCGATAACGCAACTGATATGGCCACATTATGGGTTTGATGATCGCTCTGTTTGTTGACTGATGTACTCAGGGCCTTCGAATTTGTGTACGGTGATACTGGTTTCGATGGTGAGTAATGTACTCCTTCCGCGTCTTTGTGAAGGAGCGAATGATGTAAGTAATGAGTTACAGTGTCGGCAGCGAACGGTCAATGGACATGCATCTACTACGTGATCAGAACGTAGACAATTGTAGTATAATTTGGAGCTAGTTACGAAATTGTGACGTTGATCAATTGGCATGTGTAGGAATTTATGAAATCGAATAATCGTGTGTCCACTGGTTTGGCATTGCACGCAATAAAACCTTGGTGGGTTGGTAACATTAAGCGATGTTGTGGGCGGACGGTTGTTGCGTGGAGTAGGTTTGATCACTGGTTTTGATGGTGTTGATACTATCTGAGTGAACTTTGGTTCGTTGTGGATACAATGAGCTCTAGCACTGAGAAAATTGCACAGATCATCCATTGTTGGCAGTTGGGTTGATGGAGCGGCATTGTCCCATTTAATTTTTGTATCTGCATCAAGTTTTGAGACCATTAAATAAACAATCATATCATCCCACTGCTTCACAGGCCGTTTGAGCGCCTTGAGTGAGCGTAGATGCGATCGAAAATGATCCACAAGGCCCAGCAACTTATTAGAGTCCGGTTTATCGAGATACGTTAGGACGAAAATAACGCATACACATGCTGTTCGCAAATAAAGTTCGGTTTGTCGAATCTATCCATTTGGATCAGATAACTCGACAGCTGCTACGGCACCAGCAGCGACACCGCCAAGTGACAATTTAAGGTATTGGAACTTAGTGCGTTTGTCGTGTATAATGGTGTCGAAGGTACCAATAAATGAATTCCATTCCAGGTATCCACCACTAAACGTAGAGCGTTCTACTGTTGGATGTTTAGCGCCAATAGTTACAGGTAGCGGATTTAATGGTTTTGCCTCAGTGGCTTGCGCCATGCGTCGTGCTTCTTTCAGCTCCTCCAATTTCTCCTCAAGGTCGGAAACAATTGAAATATATGACTCCTCAATTTTAGTGCGTATACCTTCAGTTAATAGCTCTGTATCCATTAGATCGTAAGGCGGTAACATTCGTTGATACACAGAAAAACTCTCGTTTAATTCGGTTAATCGATGTTGGACTTGATTGAGCAGTTGAAAGTTGGTTTTTAACATACCGCTCATACCGTTCCAATTTTTCAATCAGGTTGTCGATAAACTGTTTAGAACAACGAGGATCCGCAGGCATTTTGTAATTAAAATTGTACTTACAGTTCGGCTGGAGTATAAATTGTTTAATATAAGTACCGTTCTTCGTTAGTTACTGTAAGTACCGCTATTTTTACCACGTGCCCAGTGAAATGGATTCCGTAAAGCCACACAAACACCGATACAACTATTTTGTATTTCGCCACAACTTTTCCCTACAACAAGATGGTAGTCTTTTGTAACTCGTTATTCTACCACCTCTTAATGCACTGATTTATACTGATTGTGAAATCCCACTTCTGACACCAAATCGAATCGACAATTTTGTGTGTTTACCGACCAAAAACCTCTCACTAACTGCAATAATGTTCAAAAACGGAAAGAAGCTCTCAGAGAGCTTAATTAAGCTTAAAAGCGTAATTTAAGACCATTTTTTAATTTTAGTCTGATTTTACAAATAAAAAGAAATACGTTGGAGGCTTCTCTACAAAGTAGTTGGATCAGTTTTATAATTTTTGAGATAACCTTCAATTTTGCTGAGGTAAAGGAATCGTGCGACTTGTTCCAATTTTAGTATCAATTCAACGTCTCCACTATGGGTACTTCTTTTGCTTTTTTAATCGTACTATCTAGATTTTACGGGTGGTATTAAATAATTGAGGTAAAGGAAATTTCGATGAATGCATTTGATGTTTTGTAAAAATTAGCTAACGATTTGTTACAATACCTTCGTCAAATTACTGTTTTTTCACGAAGAATTGGAGAAGGGTTCCTAAATATGTGAGATTGATGACCAAGTGAAGTACGTTCTGTTGTAACAGAAGAGATAAAGATCTTTGTAGGGGTGTGCTTTGTGCTTACATTTTTCACCATTTTGGTTATTGCTGCTTGCTGGTCTAGTTTAATGATTTCCCCTAATTCTTGAATGCTTAGGGGTCTGCTATCCGAAGTGAAAGTCCGGTCCAAATTAGAAAGTTGGCTATTTTGAAGCAGAGCCCATCGAACCGAGATTTTTATTGTTTGCATTTTGGATTCAGTTACAAAATATTTTACGTGCCAATAGCCGATAACTCTTTTCTAGGAATAAAAAATGTGTATACGCCGTTTTAAAAAGTTAACAGTAATTTTCTAATCAATATCATCTAAACAGGGATGAATAAATGCAAAATTCATTAACCTCTAGACGTACTTAGGGACACAATGTGGACGTCTTCTTAGAAGCCAATAAACAAATACAGATATTTTTATTTTCTAATTTGTTTGCCTTTATACCGTGGCCTACAGGATTATGTTCTGCAAAACGGGATATAGGCAAAGTTCAATGAAAAGCTTTAAGGTAAAAACACGAACACAATTCGGAGAGCGGTATACCCTTAAAACTCCAAAAAGCAATAGAAATGGGTGAAGGCTGAGAAAATGAAACCAATAATTTCAGTTCGGCTAAATATTGTAAGAGGCGTTCAATAATGCAGCCGAATGACGAAACTACTTTATAATGTGTTACTAACCATTACACCAAAATCGGCAAAATTTTTGCGTAAAGAAACAAACAATGGTGATAAATTTATTTTAAATTAAAATAATTAATCTCCACATAAATTTTAATTAAAATTACAAACTACAAAATAACGACTTAGCTACAATATTGGATCCCACTGTAGCGAGAGAACGCCTAATATAGACTGCGTTATGCTAGGCTAATTTTCTAACACACTGTCCCAGACGACTTTGGGAGGTACTTGTTTGGATCGTTAAGAGACCGGACTTGCTGTATCACCAGTGTACTCTCATTTTATGTTATGATGCTTATAATAAATAAATTTATTAGAAGATACAGCCCAGTCGTCAAATTATTCGAATACATTACTCGATACGTTTGCAAAAATCGAGTAACACACTTTCCCTACTCCAAAGTTATGATTCAAAGCTTGTTTCATTCGCCGCCGAATTCCCTGTTTTTTAGGTGAGGTAATCTTCATTTTTCTTCGTTTAAACGAAGATTTGAAAGGCAATTTCAAAAGTTTAAAATTGTTCGCCCCTACTGGCTTTCACTACCAATCTAACCATCCACAACAAAATACAGCAACAACAACAGCATACCAATAAACAACAATGACTATCTGGAAGAGGTAAAGTACAATAAAACTTATTGCTCAAAGCAACCGGCAATTACATACAATTGTTCCCTCTATTCTTTTGATAAGAAAAATGTAAGATTCTGCGAATTTCGCTGAGCATAAAGAACGAGTAATAAAATCGAAATCCCGTCTATCGCCATTAAAACGAATGATTTAGAACCAGGTGCTGCTAATTGTGATGTATCATATGTAGGACAACCATTGAGAAATTCTAAAACTACATTGTGAATTTGATGTGAAAAGGAGGAAAATTTAGATAAAATAGAAGTAATGAAAATCTAAAAATATAAATGGCAAGATGCCACACAATGATATGAATCAATATAATTAAAATCTGTGATATTTCACATCCAAAATGGATAAATTTCAATGTTATAGGATTATAATTAGTCGACCATATTCTTCACTGAAATTTGTTCATAAGAATTGGTTTATCTTAAAGTAAATATCCGACCAAGAATAACCCGACTTGTAACGATATTTTAATTTCGATATTTTGAGTTACACAGAAATATTGATTAATTTAGCAGAAGATGTAATTCATTGGTTTTCGTAATCCCCATTGAAAGCTATAATTGCGGTTTGGTTTCAATGATTTTTAACTGTCGAGTCTAAACAATTTAGAAACAAATTCATCCAAAAACAATTACATACTCGTATGTAGTTGTGAAATAAAAACGAAAACTTTAATATTATAATATTAGATTAATTATTTTATTATAAAATTTAAACTCAGCAAATAATTAGGTTAAAGTTGGTCCAATCAGATAAAAATATAGGATTAAGGGCCATATTAATGTCGGAATTAGATTAAATATGGTTCCCACACACGATTAACTAATTCAAAATGTATTACATCTTCCTCTTCCACTTGCCTTTTTTGATGGCAAAATGTGTAATATTACATCGTCATTAATACACGAGAGTATTTGGGCAAGGTTTGTACTTGAATCAACTACAATAGTCTCCGGTTCTTTTATGCATTCCGGTATTTTAGATTCCATGCAAACCGACCTTTTTGACAATGATAGTGTCTTTTGGCTAGCATTTGGTGTTGATGGAGAACTTACACTGTGGGCCCCAGCTGGTACTTGAAGATATGGTCCCGCAGTATGTTGCAATGATTTGTTTGGCGACCGTTTAGAACATTTTGACTTTGCCTTAAGAGGACACGACATTTTTATATTTTAGAATTTAGCAAAATTTTGAAGAACTGGCCAAAAGGTTGCGTAATACTTCAAGAAGTTCGCAGTGAAAAAATGAAACTAAAATCAAAACAAAAACTATTATAATACAATAATTACGCTAGCTGCTAGATTTCAAAAGTATATTTAGCTTTAGAAAAGGTTTCTTTGATTTCGATTTAACTTTGATGATTTACTATACGAACGCAGGTAATGTATTCCAATGCCATTTTAGGAAATATGGCCTGAAAGCTCAAACTTTAGGAAACTTTCCTTATGTAGGTATATTTAGTATATATAAGTAAGTGAATAAGAAATGAAAAAAATAAAATAAAATACAAATTCACGTGTTTTTAACGTCATTTTCTAACAGCTGTTAACTATAGCGACACGCCGCACAGTGGGACCGAAACGGGCTCACAATATTTATTGACAATTATTCGAGCGGTATCCATTGCGTATTGGCCAAATTTGAAAGCATTTACTGCGATTCCAGATGATAATGTTTGTAGTATGATGTATAGCCGTTTTATCAATTGTCGAGGTTTGGCTATATGGAGGCCAAGTTCGAGATTTTTTCTTTTCTTCTTTACTTTTTTTATTTTCTTTTGTTGTTGCTGACCATTTCATAAACGAAATTATATAAGAAATATGCAAAATAGTTTCCATAAACCTAATCCAAGCATGAAGAGTGAAAAGTTCATATTGCCAGCAGAGCAGTGGACGAAGACTCAGCTAAGAACTTGATGCCACAAGTCCGTGCTAAACTACGGCATATTCAAGGTCGGCTGCCAGAAGTTCAAGATCTGCAACTTTTTATGGTTTAACCGTGGGTTTAAGGAAAAGTTTTGATGTCTTGGGAGAAATGTTAGAGGGTAAGATTTCTGGATTGCAGTGGGTAGGTAGCTTCAGTTGGAAAGTTGGTATTTGCAGTTCCCAACCAACGGCTCACAGCAGCAGTAAGGAGAGGTAGAGTAGCAATAGGTCATGCCCTGGAGGGGGATGTAGGAGCCAATCAAGAAGGTCTGGAAGAGGTGGCCGGCACAGTGGATGATGAAGATAGGCCAAAGTTTAATCCAGGACCACGGCAAATGGACGAGGAGTTGGTACAACAATTAAACCGGTTTGCTCTGAATGAAAGTGGCGAAGCTAACTCTACAAGAACAGAGATGAGTAAGGGTCATCGAGATCCTGAATTTTTACGTCAGTTGGCATCGAATCCCGGTTGGTCAGACGTCAGAATGCGACAGGAGGTCAAGACCTGGAAAATTAGGTTCTCAGGATCATGCTGTAATCTAACCATCGAAAGATTCTTGTCGCGGATTGAATGGCATGCTGTGAGGGCCCAGCTTCCGTTGAATGAGTTGATTGGATTGTTAAACTTGTGTTTGGAAGCGGAGGCGTTAGATTGGTTTTGGACGCTCGTCGACAAACATCCGAATGCAACGTGGGAAGTGTTAAAGCGGGAGATGTTGCTCCATTTTGAGACCAGTCATACAGATGAGGATGTGTGGCGAATGTTGAGTAATAGGAAGCAACGATTTCCTAAAGAACGCTTTCCTGAATTTTATCAGGCAATGCTGGGGTTAGCATCTCAGGCAAATCAAGTAATATCGGATGATGTGATTTATACCAACTTGCGCAGAAATATGCGGCCAGGATTACAGATGGCTCTGTATGATGAGAGGAATTTCCGCAATCTGGCAGAGTTGGTGCGACGTTGTAGTTCATTAGAAGAGATGTGGAGGCGTTTTGGACATAACCCGGAGGCAGGATTATCATCTGTAGTTCCGAGTAATTCAAGGGATGCTAACAGATTCTCTGCTAGACCGCAGGTATATTTTGATGGACATCCACCACGAGTACATGAGGTGAGGTATCTGGAGATGGATCCAGAGGAACATTCTCTAGAAGGGGATTTAGATCATGAGGGTAAATCTGGTTATTATAACCAGGTCTATGAGATCAACATACAATTAAAGGTTAGGAGTAATAATTCTGGATGTTCGGCAAGTTTTCCAAAACTGATAGGAGAGCCAGATCACCGCAGGGTACTGAAAACCGGACAGTGACAGAAAGACCATTAGTCAGCTGCTGGAACTGTAGTGAATCCGGACACACATTCATGGACTGTCGGCATCCGTTTAACAAGGTGTTTTGTTTTGGGTGTGGAGCCAAAGGAGTGTATAAGTTGGATTGTAGGATCTGTACTCCATCGGGAAACGGGCGCATCGATACGAGGAGTTCTCGGGAGCCTCCTATCAGCCGCACCAACTCGAGACACCGGACAGAGGAGGCAGCATCCAATACCGATCCCGAACTTTATCAGAGTTGGCGTCGCTAAAACACGACAGCCACATATCCTTTCGTTCCACTGCCTGTCAAACGGATAACAGACAAGTAGTGAGAATGAAAGAATATTTTTATAGACGTACAGTGTTACGTAAATTAATTGATTCAACAGTTATCCATACTAAAATAGATGATAGACATTACGCTGTAGTGAATTTGTGTGGAAAGACAGTGGAGGGACTATTTGACTCAGGTGCCAATATCACGGTGCTGGGACAAGGGAGTGAAGAGTTCCTTAAGGATAATGGTTTATTATATCGACCGTACAAAACCAGAGTTAATACCGCTAGTGGAGCCTCTGAACAAATACTCGGGTATATTAGTGTGCCTGTGACGTTCAAAGGGTAAACAAAAGAAATGAAATTGTATGTTGCTCCATCGCTGTCCCAGCGGTTATACTTAGGGACAGATTTCTGGAGGGTCTTTGGTTTGAGAATATCCATATCAGAACTAGAGGGTTCGACATCTACAATTCTCAGAAATCCTACAACGGAGGCGGAAGTAGTGAAGAAACATTCGTTAACAGAACTTCAGCAAAAATAGCTGGATAAAGTTAAAGCTGAATATTTCCATCATCAGAGCAGCAGGGTTTAGGAAGAACACCTTTGCTTGAACACGTAATAGACACTGGTGACGCTAAGCCAATCAAGCAGCGGTACTATGCTATTTCACCCGTCAAGCAGAGAGAGATGGATAAGGAACTGGACCGCATGCTCGATCTGGGGGTGATCGAGGTGTCATCCAGCCCAATGCGGGCATCGAGCACCCGATCGCTTTTTTTCGCACAAGTTGAATGGAGCTCAGCGGAACTATAGCATAACTGAATTAGAATGTTTGGCGGTTGTACTCAGTGTAAAGAAGTTTCGGGTTTTTGTGGAGGGATATGAATTTGTTGTGATAACTGACCATGCCAGTTTACAGTAGTTGATGAATCAGTCGGATTTGTCTGGTAGGTTAGCACGCTGGAGCCTGAAGCTACAAGGGTACAATTTCCGCATCGAATACCGTAAGGGAACACAAAATGTAGTACCAGATGTTCTATCTCGCATGTTCTCTAGTGAGATCACGGAGTTGACATTAGATGGTAAGCCGACCGGAATGCATTCCTATTGGAACAGGTACATTAAAAAATGGTGCCCGTTACAAAATGCATCTTCGTTTTCGGGTTTAGCAGAAACTTTGCTCAGATCATTCATCTCTCTAGGTCTAGCTCCACATATAGTACACACAGCACTAGATGATATATGCGCAACTTCTCTATCAATCATGGTTAAAAACAATTCATGTTTGAGTAAATTCATCAATTTGTCTCTTGATATCGTCCACAGTCTCTCTAGTCTGCTGTGGAGTTTCCTTGACAAATTTTATGGAAATGGGTCGGCAATAACGAACAGAAGAGCATGCAGTATTTTGCCAGACTACAAGATTTGTTGATAAGTCAATTAGTTTTATAGGCACAAGAGAAGCAATAAATAAATTAGCATCTGATATTAACTGAGTCTAGTCTGGCAATACCTGTTTTTATTCACTTGGACCAGATGATCCGTCACAACCACATTTAACGTATAATTTCAGATTTCTATGTCCTGATTTATGTACCGAATTTATTTGAAGAATCCCAGCTACAGTATGATCTAATAGATCTTTCAGTTTAATAGAAGCTCCAATATCATTAATTTCGATACTAGATCTTGGGGGATAGCACATCTTTTTCGCATCCAATATCATATTATATGACGAAAGGACAAAACAATTTTTTTTTCAGATAAACGAGACGTTAATAATCGGTAATGAGATTTTGTTAAGTCCAAATCAATATATATACACAGAGCTTCGTTTTTTGAATAAGTAGTAACTGTTTCCGTATCATAAGTTATCTTCTTAAGAACTTCTTTTTTGTCTTTCTTAGGCAAAGTACGTGCAATACTCACAATTGAAGCTTCAACTAATTCACCAATAGACCGTAAATGTTGGACATACGCGTTAGGTATAAATTCAAACCCATATTCTTGTACTAGTTCCATGTTTTTTTCTTTTTTTTGTTTTCTCAGATGATTCACCATATGGCTTAGAAGGTCGGCCACGTTCACCTGAAGAAGTTGCAGCAGTATTTTCTGCAAATATTACCCTGAATTCACCGGAACTATTTCTTATTAATTTATGAAATTTATTTCAACGAAAGTGGATGAAACGTTGTATGCCACTCGTGAGCAAAGAGATATTATCCACTCGGGACAAACTTATCCCTCAGGGATAATATCTCGTTTTGCTCAGTAGTACCATAAATAACTATTATCAACTACCCACCCCCCCCCCCCCCCCATAATTACTTACACCATACAAATAAATGGAGAAGATTCTCGCTACCATGGCCGCGCAGAACGATGGTCTCGCGGCCAACTCATGGAAGATACTGCAACGGACGACAACTGGCGTACTCGTCCATTTGGTTATGGCCATAGGCGAGTCTTCCATGAAGAAACTACGCGAATCCAACGGGAACATCGCATACCGCTTTGGTAGGATAAAACTCCTTCTCAAGAAGGATTCTCCCTCTACCAACCCAACCACTGGAGTCAGATCCAGTAAGGAGGGTACTTTACCAGCCCCAGTAGTAGGCACAATCACAGACGAGGAGGCATCCAGGAACAGCAGCGCTATTGAGCATTCTGTTCCTGCTGCCTCTTCGTCGGGAGCACGATCAACGGATCTCTCCGCAACTCCTACTGTGGGATCGAGTAAATCAGCACTCACCCCGAAAATTAAGCATATGGGCGCTCGGGGTGTTACTGGGAAAAGTGGCAGAAACAGGCCAAATCCCGCAAAGCAGACGGCTGGCAAGCAGCCAGGAGCGTAGGGCTCCTTTACCCTAATCATCCAGTATGGCTGGTACTATTAGGGTACTACAAGCGAATCTGCATCACGCAAAAGGAGCTTCGGATACCTTTTGCAACAGGTTCGCGAAACAACACTTAACCCTTGGCCTTATCCAGGAACCTTGGGTTAATGGAGGAAAAATCAGAGGCCTCCACCTCAAGTCATGTAAGTTGATTTACGATCGAAGGGAGGAAGTTCCCCGAGCAGCAATATTTGTTTCATCTAATATTAACGTTCTTCCAATTCCAGAGTTCACCACTAAGGATTTGGTTGCAGTAATCCTGGAGGTTCCGACTAGCAGGGGAATGCAGGAGACAATATGTGCCTCTGCGTACTTCCCTGGTGAGTCGGTTAGTGCTCCACCTGTAGTTGTACAGGATCTGGTGGATTACTGCAACCTAAAAAACAAGCATTTCATCATAGGCTGCGATGCTAATGCACACCATATCATTTGGGGCAGCAGTGATACAAATGGCAGAGGTGAGTCCCTTTTAAATTATCTTATGAGTAGTCACATAGACATTTTAAATAAAGGTTCGAACCCCACTTTCATAAACTCGACTCGGCGAGAGGTGTTGGACCTCACTTTGTCAAGTCAGTTTATTTCCAACTCTGTTGCAAACTGGCATGTTTCAAGCGAAGCTTCTCTGTCGGACCACATGCACATCAGGTTCGATATACCGGGAGTGATCATACAGGCAACAGAGCGTCGTATCCCTTGTTTTACAAATTGGAAAACATATAGGGATATTTTATTTATCAAAGCAGACATGCTGCCAACATCTTTGAGTTCAATTAGTGACCTAGAAACCGCAGCTGGTCTGCTTCCTATCTTCCTACGAAAGCAGCTGTGTGGTGCGTAACGTTGTGGTTAATCGCAAAGTTCCATGGTGGAACGAACAGCTGCCTAAACTTCGTAAGAAGGTTAGGAAATTATTTAATAGGGCAAAGCATTCCAATGAGTGGAATGAATATAGGCAAGCCCTAACCAGTTACAACACAGAACTAAGGCGTTCCAAACGCCTCACGTGGAGGAAAAACTGTGGAAATATCGAGGATATACCTACAGCTGCTCGACTCCATAAAGTTCTAGCTAAAGATCAGTCCAACGGGATTGGGCTTCTTCTGAAATCCGATGGTAGTTATACATCAGGTCGCAAAGAGTCGCTCGAAACCCTGCTTCAAGTGCACTTTCCGGGCTGCACTGTTTGCGACACAAATACAATCACTAACTCCATATCTGGTACACACATGGGTGTAAATATGGGTTGGGTTAATAGTTTATCCGGTAAGCTTTTTACTCCGGATAAAGTCAAATGGGCCATTAACTCTTTTCAGCCTTTCAAGGCTCCAGGAGGGGATGGAATCTTCCCAGCCCTCCTTCAAAGGGGCCTGGACTTGATTACCCCTGCTCTGGTGGCCTTGTTTAGAACTAGCTTCAATTGGGGTCACATACCACAGGCTTGGAGTCAAGTAAACGTGGTTTTTATCCCAAAGCCTGGCAATCGGCCATGTGAACTTCCTAAGTCCTTTCGACCTATCAGTCTTACATCGTTTATTCTTAAAACCATGGAACGACTTATAGATCTTCATATCAGAGACTGGTTAACGGCAACCAGACCTCTAAATCCAAATCAATTCGCCTATAGGAAAGGCAAATCCACAGAGGGTGCGCTGCATCTACTTGTCACCAAGATTGAAGCAGCCTATCGCTCGAAAGAAATTGCTCTGTGTGCATTTCTGGATATTGAGGGAGCTTTTGACAATACTGGATACGACTCAATTGCTAGGGCAATCAAGCGTAGAGGTATTGACGATCCGACTAACCACTGGATTAGTTCCATGTTGGTTAGTAGGAAGATTACATCTAAATTAGGTAATGAGTCAGTCACGATTACGGCAGCAAGAGGGTGTCCGCAGGGCGGTGTCCTGTCCCCTTTGCTGTGGTCACTCGTGATCGACGAGTTGCTTGATAATTGACATCTACTTGGGTACGATGCCATTGGTTATGCGGACGATTTGGTTATCATAGTCTCTGGAGGGCATGAACGTACGATGTCCGCCAGCATGCAACAGGCTTTGCTTGTTATTTCGAATTGGTGCACTGGGGAGGGCCTTTCGATTAACCCTAGCAAAACAGTCCTGGTGCCCTTCACCAAAAGACGTAATTTGAACCTTGGTTCAATTAGTCTTAATAATATAGATATCGGATACTCCAATGAAGTCAAATATCTGGGTGTTGTCCTAGATAAGAAACTAACTTGGAACTCTCATATTACTTCAACTACCGAACGCGCGGCCAGGGCCATGTGGGCCTGCCGGCGTATGTTCGGCAGGACCTGGGGCCTGAACTCAAAAATGATTTACTGGATGTACATCATGATAGTGAGGCCAATTGTAACATATGGGGCAATAGTTTGGTGGCCTAAGGTACAGCAAAAAGTTATTATGAACAAGCTGACCTCATTACAGAGACTAGCATGTCTCGGAATTACAGGTGCTATGCGCACCTGCCCTACGGCGGCAATGGAAGCTCTCATCGGGCTCACTCCACTTCATATCCACGTCAAAAAATCAGCTGCTACCTGTGCAGCTAGATTGAAGCTCGCGAATCAATACAGTCATGATGACCATATGGGTCACCTGGACATTTTGAATGAACTTCCAGACCTGAATATGTTCTTTAGTGTCCCGGACGTTATGCCGAAAGAACTCTGCTTTGGCAGGAATTTCGTGGTAACAATCCCCGATAGAACAGACTGTGATACTGGGTTACCGCAGATGGAACCTAACAGCCTAGTCTGGTACACTGATGGATCAAAAATGGATAGTGGAGTCGGCATTGGTGTCTTTGGACCCAATCACAAAATATCGAAATCACTGGGTACTTACCCCAGTGTTTTTCTAGCCGAAATTCACGCCATCGAAATCTGCGCCTCTATTATTATGACCAAAGGTCTTAAAGGCGCATCCATCCACATTTTGTCTGACAGCCAAGCAGCACTGAAAGCATTGGCTTCTAACTGCTTGGTTTCCAAGTCGGTTCAAAGTTGTTATAAACTGCTACAATCTCTCTCTTGTCAAAACAAAGTAAGGTTGTGGTGGGTGCCTGGTCACATGGGCATCACTGGAAATGAGATAGCCGACGAACTTGCACGGGCAGGCTCGTCGACTACACTCATTGGCCCTGAGCCTTTTTGTGGTATCCCGTGGGCTTCTGCAACCTACACAATCAGTAAATGGGAAAAAATACAGTGCTTGACTTATTGGAACTGTATTCCCGGCCTTAGACAAGCCAAATCTTTGATCAGACCATTTCACCACAAAAATTTGGCGATCAATTTCAGCAAAGGAAATATTAGGAAACTTGTGAGTTTTCTCTCAGGTCACTGTAACCTGAGATATCATTTGAACAAAATGAACCTGTCCACAGAGACGGAGTGCCGACTCTGTTTGGAAGAGACAGAAACCGCAGAACACATACTATGTGAGTGTGTTGCTCTGTGCACACGGAGGTGGATTCATTTTGAAGAGAGGTATCTGACCCCGGAGAAATGTAAATTGGCCTCTATAAACAGCATTCTCGCCTTTATTAGAGAGGTGGAGAAGCTCCTGGAGTAACAGTACCCAATAGCACAAAAGATCTTTTAGGTCGTAGTGCTAGCCGCTTTTGGGCAGGGACGAAAAAAAAAAAAAAAAAAAAAATAAAAAAAAATACAAATAAATCACCCGATATTGGGTGGTTAGGGGAAACAGGGTTATTATAATTTTATTTGTAAATGAGTAAGCAAATTCATAAACAAATATAATTTTAATTGTGCTCATCTTGGGCATAAAACAGAAAACATAAAATTGCGCCAAAAACCAAAAACATTACTTCATCACAATTATTGCGTATGGAAAACAAAAATGGCAAAAATTGGCAAAAAAAATTCACTTTCCTCGAATTAGGGATAATCAAACGTTTTTATAAGATAAGTAACAAGGCTGCGGCAAATAGCGCCAACCATCAAATGTCTATTTGAATACCATAAAAACCACGTAAAAAAGAGCCGCATTCAAACGAGAATAGCTTAAAATAAATATTTCAAGTTTTGCACTTTCTAAAAATGTATAATACATATATGTATAGCTCGAAAGGAAAGATTTCCAAAAAACTTGTTTGAAATGTCTGTATGAGTAAATCGATTGAATCAATATTCTGACTCTCTGCAGTTTGGCGACTCATTTTACTAAAAGAGATAAACGTAAAAAATAATGTAAATCAAAATTAAATTACACGTTAATTAAACTATCGATTCTTGTGAAAAAAGTTTAGGAAAACCAACTTTCGTAAAAATTATTTTCGAGGCGGCGTTGTATGGAGGGTTCCTACTGTGCGCCGGTTTAATCGATTCTCTACCACCGTTTGATACAAAGTTATATGGACAGGGTCCCTCCCCTACTCTTAACATTGTCAACAAAGCCAGGATAAACATTTTAATTAAACTAAACCAAACAGTTATGCCCGGTTTCACAAAATATCCAATCTCTAGTTAAATAATATTTGCTCCCTTTCATAATACAAATTCAATGGAAGTTGATTATATTTTTTTTAACACTATTAGAAATATTAAGCCTTCAGCTAAATACTTAACTCGCCAAAATTGAGCAGTTAAATATTTAGCTCTCCAAAAGAAATAAAACTGGCATGCGCTGAATTTGTATTATGAAATAAATCGAAATTTGATAAAACCAGAAAGAGGCGAAATATTATTACCAAATTCCCGTCCGTAAATATGTACACATCGAATGTAACAAATATTGGCAAAATTAAAAACTAGTTCAAATCTATAGGTACCACCTTATACTTAGAAAAAACCGCAATTTTAAATTTTGCCGGCCGCCAAGCTAAAATCCGTCCGTCAAATTTAGAAATTGAATATGCAACAATTTTGTCAAAATATAAATTTGACGGCTTGAAATATCGGTTTGCTGTTTGTGCACGAGCATCGCCTTAACACATTAATCAGCTAATTTATTGTCAACAAAATCTAGGTTACTTCATTATTTTTGATTAGTATTCAGACAGTTAATAGCTATTTTATACAGTAAATCAAACACATTAATTATTATTTTGCTGGTTCATTAAAACTAAACAAAATACCGAGAGTCGACAATTCACACATATATTAATCAATAGCTCTCCAAAGCACAGGTGAACCTCTCTTATCAATCCGACATGTATTAACAGTAAGGGTATTGATTGAACTTTCCAGGCCTTAAAACGACTTTGTTTATTCTCAGTGGTTCGCATACAGGCGGATTTTTATATTTTGTTAGGGTTCAATCAAGTAGGTGCAAAAAAATGTACTTGGTGTGCGTGGCGCCAGCTATATTTACGAGTTCTTCTTAAAAGATAAATTATTTGTAAAAATTATAATTCAACTTTTTAGTTTTGAAAGGGATACTAATAAAACCAACATTTTTTTGGGATAGTTAAATTTCACTCCCACTTCTAATTAGGCAGGTTTTTTTTTAAATCCAGAGAGAAATACCGCATAACCAATTAACTTGGGAACAATTTAAGTAACACCCAATATTATAAAAAAATGTGGCTTGAGCCCTATTTAATATTTATGTTTTTGGAAACTATAATGTGTCTTTTATACAAACAAAAATTGTTGTGGATACATACATAACAGGTACGTAATATAGCTCAATCAGTAAATTATAATGTACCTAATATGTACAAAACTTTTTCATCTTTTTACATACAAATTCTCGACACAGTAGCATGCAAACCATTACCTAGTGAAAAGATCGCTCGACTAATTTTACCATGTCTTCAAATAAAAGATGGTAAATCAAGGCACTTTATTATCAGTTTCATGGAATAGGACTACTGCGTGGGTGTGCAAGAATTTTGTCCGAATTTTTTACTCCTATCCAAATAAAATTACAAATCGCAATTTTGTAAACTGTAATTTGATTTAAAAATTATGCTGTTCGTTATTAAGCGCATCACTTGAGAAAGGCTGGACCGATTTGGTATTTTTTTTTTTTTTTTTACAAATGTTTGTGTACACATAATAAGTGTACAAATGTAATAGTCCAAATAAGGTTTTTAGCGAATGAAAAATACGAAAAGTGGACAGAAAAATTGTAAAATTCTGGAAAAACTGAAAGTGCCTTTTTCTATGGGATTTTGCTATAAAGTGCGAAAATTTTGTTTGACACATGATGGTAAAATTGTGAGTCAAGCTAGTAGTGACGAGGTGGTCAGGTGGAAATTGATCGGGGGATTCAAGTTGGCACTTGCGGTCAGCTCCGTAACTTGCAACTTCCACAAATGCTCGTGTTACCTCCACATGGTGACCGCTGGTAACTAGATTGCTGATTCTTTGGCTTCTAGGCTAAAACACGGCGCTAAAGGAGTCAACCTTAAACGAATCGCTGGGCTGGGTTAAGGTGTTAATCATACCGTGCCGATAAGCCCGTGCTGGGAGCCCAGCTTTAAAACTAGATCAGTTGCTAACAGTGGATCCTGATACTTGGCGCCCTCCGGAATAAGTAGCATTATCTGTGTACTGCGGATCTCTGCACAGATGGACACTTCTTTCTCCGCTACTCATGGGAACAATTATGGATCTTCATAATAACAAAAAACAACAAAAAGAGTCCGGCCCTCTTTAAAAGCCGGAAAATGTGGACAACGAGACTCGGGTCGGTAGGCCTGATTCTAAGTCTACAAATAAACAACGGGACATAAGCTCAAGCGATGCTGGTCCCTCCACTCGGGTCACCAAATCTAAGTATAGAAATACAAAGCGGAACCAAAGCACGGTTCGTCAAAACCAACCTTTAATATTAGGAGGAAGGCCTGGAGGGCCCTGGTTAAGATAAATAACATTTAGCCAGAAGACAGAACGGATAAGGACAATTCCACGCTTGCGTGGGCAAAAAAAGTCACCGAGAAAAAGTCGGAACGCCCTTCAGCTGGCTCACAGCTCAAAAGAAATAGATCTCAGGAGAAAAGTCCTAAGATCGCAAAGCGAACAAAACTCCATGCTTCCGCTATGAGGCCTTTTAACGAGGTCCTCAAGGATCAGCTGGTTGTGGCGGTTATTGACAAATCCCAAGAGGATGGCAGTATCACGCCCGCCAATTAGAGGAAGGGGAAGGGGCCTTAGCCACCACCTACCTGAAAGACCTGTCGGAAAATCCAGGACCTGATCTGACTTGTCGGGACGCGGGCTCACACAGGAATAAGGTGAAACTGACTGCCTGTGCAGATCATAGATTCCTGCTGCTTTATAAGAAGGCAGTGGGGAGACTTGGCGAGGTATGGCCCGGAGCCAGCCTTGCTGTGATTGATAGGGAGGAGATCCCTTGCAGACCAAGAGCTAGGGTGTACATTCTTTCGGAGCCTTGTGATCCGAAGGTCATACTTCAGTTGTTGCAGGTTGGAAACCCAGAGTTGCCAACGCACAACTGGAAAGTTGCTAAGCTCGAGGAGACAAATGCTAACTATAGGTCAGCTGTTATCATCTTAAACAGGGAGTCACTGACTGCACTGGAAAAAACCAACGGTTTATTTAACTATGCTTTCAGTGCAGTTACACTCAAGGTGTACAAGAAGGACGCGGACAAGCCGGAGGCTCCGAAGCCATCTTCAGAAACTACCGCGGTGCTTGATAGCTCATCTGCGGGTGCGGAGGTAGCCAGCCAAGCGGAAACTCTCTCCACGGACACGGAGATGTCAACGTCCATGGAGTCTTTAAGGAGGCTCTCAGAGGACTTCTCATCAGGGGATGACTCTGATGTTACTATGGTGGAGAAGAGGCTGTAGAGATGACACTTACATTTCTTCAAGTCAACCTTCATCACTCTAAGGCAGCATCAGCTGCTCTAATTTAAAAAATTGGGAAAGAAGCGACATATGTCGTCTTGATCCAGGAACCTTGGGTCACTGAAGACCGGGTACTTGGGCTCAAGACTCCCTATTATAGATTAATGCACGCGGAAAAAAAAGGTAAGGTTCGGTCGCGCATTATCATTAAAAGTAACATAAGTTGCTTTCTGTTATCAAATTTCAGTAACGGAGATGTACCAGCGGTCAGCATTTAGGTCGATAAACGAAACCTCTGGCTAGTATCAGCTTACCTGGCTTATGATGAAGTGGATACTCCACCAATCATTCTAGGTGAGCTGATCTTGGAGGCTCAAAAGCGCAAGGTTTGAGTCATCCTTAGGAGTGATGCAAATGCTCATCACACAATCTGGGGAAGTACGGACACAAATGAACGAGGTGAGCTACTCCTCGATTACATTTTAATTACAAACCTTCATATATGTAACATCGGCAATAAGCCGACCTTTATAACTAGTAATAGACAGGAAGTATTGGATATTACTTTTATCTCAAGCTTTCTGGCGATTAGTTTATTAAACTGGAGAGTGTCGGAGGACCACTCCTTTTCTGATCATTGTTATCTTCAATTTGAAATGGACTTACTTCTCCAAAAAGTCCAAACCAACTGGGATACCTTCAGAAATATTCTGGGTAATTCACTACCAGTTCCAGTGCCAAAACCTCCAAAAGCTGCCCAAGAGCTCAATGACTTGGTAGACGAGTTGTCAAGCCCTTTTAATGAAGCGATACTGGGCTCTACTCCCCTTAGCAGGCCTAGGGTCAATTTCGGCCACCCTGGTGGTCCAAGGAGGTTCAACAAACACGTGGAAAATGCAAAAGACTCTTCAAAACAGCACGGAAAACAAAATCTGCTGTAAACTGGGACTCCTATAAGGAAGTCCTCAAAATGTACAAATATGAATTGAGAAGTGCCAAGAACAGCTCTTGGAGACTATACTGTGGCAAAATTCAGGAGCAACTGGCCCTTCTATCCCAAGTTATCTTCAACGACCGGATGGGATATGGACCACTAATTGTACGGAATCGCTGAAACTTCTGATGGAGACTCATTTTCCTGGTTGTTCCGGATCTGTAACTAGCACATCAGTAGGTAAAACGGCAAGTAGCCTCAAGGGCCAAATTATTAGCAGAAAAAAGATCCTGTGGGCGATAAAAAATTTTAAACCATATAAGTCGCTTGGACTCGATGGTTTTATCCCTGAGGATATTCAACAAACTACGGATCTAACAACTTCCTAGTTATAGATAATTTTCAAAGGCAGCCTAGAACTATGTCACATTCCTAGTAAATGGACAGAAGTGAAGGTTGTTTTCATACCTAAGGCGGGAAAACGCTCACACTGCAATCCCAAAGACCTTAGACCGATTAGCTTGTCTTCCTTCCTTTTTAAAACACTGGAAAGACAAATAGAAGCTCATATTAGAGGCACGATTGTGTCGGAAAAGCTGTCCAAATCTAAACATGCCTATTGCAACGGGAGATCTGTAGAGAATGCTCTTCATTCTCTTGTATTTTTCATTAAAAAATCTTTCGAATATAGAGACTACGCAATGGTAACCTTCTTGGATATTGAGGGGGAATTTACCAATGTGCTTCCAGGGGCTATAACTCGGGCACTTTCAGATCTGGGAGTGGACGAATTACGCAAGGACTGGATAGATCAGATGCTAAGAGACAGGATCATAAATGCCAGTTTTTGGGAATCCTCCGTCAGAAGATTTGCAAGCAGAGGTACACCGCAGGATGGCGTACTGTCCCCCATACTTTGGAACTTGGTCATAAATGACCTGTTGCTGAGACTGGAGGACGGTGGCTTTAAGGTGGTTGCCTATGCGGATGATGTAGCTATTGGTGTCCGTGGTAAATATCCCGGCACCCTTATTGAGCTTATGCAGAATGCCCTGGGCACTCTTTCATTATGGGCCAATGGCTGTGGGTTGAATGTGAACCCGCACAAAACCAAATTGGTTCTGTTCTCTAGGAAATATAAACTTCTTCACATCGATCCTCCAACTTTAAATGGGTTCAGCTTGACTTTTACAGTTGAAGCGAAGTTTCTGGGTCTCGTTTTGGATAGCAAATTATATTGGAAATCTAATATTCTGGAAAGGGTGAAGAAAGCTTCGGTAGCACTATATTCTTGCAAAAAAGCCATTGGAAAAGGATGGGGCTGGAGCCCCGCATCGTACATAGGCTTTATACCGCAGTAGTCACACCCATACTCTTGTATGGGGTAATAGTCTGGTGGCCTGCTCTGGACAAAACTGTCAACCAAAATCTGTTGACAAAAGTTCAGAGAACAATCTCTCTGTGGATCAGTGGAGCACATTCACTCAGGCACCAGAGACTCTGCTATTTTTGACTCCTCTAGATATCTTGGGGAAACAGATGGCAGCTTGTTCTACCTTACGGCTGAAATCCATCTTAATGTGGACCTGCAACAATACAGGGCACTCATCTACTTTGTTCAACAAACAAATTCCCAAGACCACCGACTATCCTGTCCCGTCACTGTCTTATGACACGAAGTTCCGGACTGGGATCCTACCCAGGGAGGACTGGATGATGGGTGCAGTTTTGGAACCAGGAGTTATAAACTTTTTCACTGATGGTTCTAAACGGGACGGGAATGTCGGGGCTGGAGTGTTCTGCGAGGAACTTCTGTTAAATCTCTTCTTTCGTCTCCTTGACTATAGGGTGGGCCATCTAACTTTTATTTTTTTGAACTAGCGGTTATTTTGTGTATGGTAAGGGTTATGCCACTTTTGATCTGACAGAAAGTTAGTTTTATCCTTCCGCTGAATGAAAATGGTTGTGTATTCGCTTGAACAACCCTGGGAAATATTGAAACATTACTTCGAAAATCGTGGCAAAAAAAAACATTTTTTCGGATGAGGCGCATTTTCATCTTGGCGGCTATGTAAACAAGCAGAACTGTCGCATCTGGGGCACGGAGAACCCGCACGTGATCGTAGAGAAGCCGATGCATCCTCAACGAGTGAATGTTTAATGGGGATTTTGGCCCGGTAGCATCATTGGGCCATTTTTCTTTGAACCGCAGTTACTGGTGTGTGCTACCGCGCCATGATAAATGATTTTTTGTTCCCGGCACTTGAAGAGGAGGACATAGGCAACATTTGGTTTCAACAAGGCGGCGCTCCGTGCCACACAGCACACGTTTCAATTGATCTTTTGCGCACTGTCTTCGAAGATCGAATTATCAGCCGAAATGCTAATGTGATTTGGCCGCCTCGGAGCTGTGATTTGACGCCGTTGGACTATTATCTTTGGGGTGCCGTCAAAGATAAGTGTTACGCTGATAAACCAGCAACGATTGACGCTCTCAAGAGCAATATTCGCATTGCCATTGAAGACATAATGCCGCATACCATCGAAAATGTGCTCAAAAATTGGACCGACCGTATGGGGTACGTCAAGGCCAGCCGAGGCAGTCATATGAATGTATTCCATAATTAATCGGAAGGATTGTTCTTTACAATGAAAAAATATTGAGAACTTTTTGTTTTATTGCATCTTAAAAAAAAAAAATTTATTTGGCCCACCCTGTACTGTAGCATTTTTCAAGCTGAAGTAACTGCCATAAAGGAAGTCATAGACTGGTTGAGGTATAATGTAATATCAGTTTGTGATATTCGCATACTATATATACGGACAGTCAGGCTGCCATTAAAGCGCTTCAATCACACCTCCTCACGTCGAAAGTATCCAGAACTGTCTCTCATCTCTTAACGAGATGGCAGATCACTTCAACATTCACAATTTATGGGTACCAGGACATTTCATAAGTACAGGAAATATAAACGCCGATGAACTGGCTCGACGTGGTACAATGGACCACTTCTCAGAAAGCAGAAAGGATATTGAAATGCCTCTTGCGGTATGCAAACTGCTGCTTTAGGAATAAGCTAGCAAGCTGACAAATGACAGATGGTCAAGTATCCCTTCTTGCGTAATAACTCGGCAGGTCTGTCCAAAGTTGGATTTGGCGAGATCCAAACAGCTGATCTCACTTCAGCGAATTCAGATCAGTGTGGTTGTTGGAGTAATTACGGGGCACTGTCTCATAGGGAGACATGCGAGTAGACTTGGTGTCTTCTCACATGACTACTGTCGTAGTTGCGAGGACGAAGAGGAGGAAGGGACAATACTTCATCTTCTTTGCACTTGCCCTCGTCTGGCACGAAACAGACTAAAGGGCACCCCTCTTCAAAGACCTGACGGACCTCTGTAGGATGGACGTAAGGAGTATCCAGCGCTTTGTTAACAGCTCAAAATGGTGTCTATGCCTGGTCATAGTGGACCGTCACCCAAACCTAAGCTAACCTAGTAGTAACCTAGTAGTTGTGATTCTGTTGTAAGTTTATCGCAATGGTTTCATGAAATGAATTAAGTTTCGTCGTTTTATCTCAAACAAATTTACAGTGAAATGACCAACAGTTAAATAGTTCACAAAGTTACAGTTTACAAAGTAAATCAATTCAGTTGAATTGTGATTCTTCGTGAAAGAAGAAAGAGTAAATGCAAACGAAGATGATATAGTAGAAACGTGCAAGAAGACAAACGAATGTTGCGTTGAATACTCATCGTGCTTCATTCCGTTACAATGTGACAATTGACTACAGCGCAGCCCAATCCGTTGCTGTTTGATCGTTGAGCGATGAGTGCCCACATTGCAAGGCATTAAAATACAGAAATGAAACTTGTGGATTGTCCTACGCAAGTGACAATGGCAAATTGGCGCCATTGGTACGGCCACCGAGGCCGTTGCGCTCATTTGTTTCTGGAACAGGAACAGATTCCGAACATTTTCTGACACACATACAGAAATACAACAGTTCCTTCCAAATAACTTCATTTGGCGCAACAAATGTGCGTATTTCACACCATTCAACACTTCCATTATTATATTATATTATAAATAATCTTTACAAATTTAAGGTCAAATATATCATCGAGCAGGTTTGCAGACTATAAATTTTTCCAGATTTATTTCATGCAAACTGCAAACTTTTTTCATCAACACAACGAATTAATTGCATTGTTCAAAACTGCACTGGATCGCATGCCATCTGATTATCACAAAATTGTAATTAGGACCGATAGACGCCTGCGGGGGAACACGCAAGACGTTTCAATGCACCAACAATTGATGTAGTCGCCATTGTCGTCGTTGGTGAAAAATTGGAATCTTGTGATATCGTTCTACATCGGCGGAGCGATCAGCTGCAGCGTGTGTACGAAACGTACGGCAACGTGAAGAAGGTTATCATTTCTCTGTCAAGATGATAAGTCTACTTACAGGTGACTAGCAAATCTATATTTTTTATAACAAGAAACAAATAAAAAAGTCATGAAATGTCGGCGACTGTTTCACCAATAGCTATCGATATGTACCTACGTCAAAGTTGAAACTGAGCGATTGACATTCATCAGATTGAACCAGACAAAACTCTGGCAAAGGCCTGTTCCAAAAGTCGATGTCCCAAAAAAGTGATATCAGACTTTCGTTAGTAACTCAAAAACAGAAAAAGATTACACTTTAAATTATTAGTATTCATAGTCACTCATCGACATAGCGTGTGAAGGGAGAGGCCGCTATTTTAACTAATTTGGGCCTGCCTCGCACGGACGATACTTATAGGCTCGGAACTGCGACGTTATTCATCCAGCCAAGATATTTGTGAAAAACTGTAACAGTTATTGCCAAATATAATAAACCTGACAATTTTGAACCAAATTTTAATGGTCCTATTATTCGTCCCAAAAACGCCTAAAAAGTCTATCGAAAACGCTTATAAGAAAAACTATGGCTGTATCATGTAAAAGGCCTAGCAAGGAACGGAAGAAAGCCGAAGCGGCTGTTCCCACCAGAGTATAACCTATTCTCTTATAATGACTAAACAAGCGAGTGGCGCCTCTTGCGTTGGAAACCTCAAGGAATATGAATTTTGAAGTGAAATTTAAAAGAACTAAATTTTTCCAAGTTATAACTGATGGTGCTTCGAACCCCCAAAAATTGAAAAACAAGGAATAAAATCAGTGGAATTAAAATATATTGTTTGTTTTAATAATAAAAACAGGACGTGAAATTTTAAATCTGAAATCCATAAGTAGATTGAAGTCACTGGTTTTGGAAATTTAGACCAACTTAAAATAAAATTCGGTCAAACATCAACGGTTCCCATACTTATTTTGCCACGGAGCACTTTTCCGATACTTAAAATATCAACTCTTCCTTGCCATCCATATGTACTGATTAATGCGTTGAAGGCATCTGCTTCATAAATTTCAGTATTCGCTGAAGATTTGGAATATTGCCGAATAACTGAACTCTCATAGCTAGCGCAGCGTCCAGCAGCATATTTCGAAAATCCTAATTCGCATAAATGTGCTGTTGAGAATGGCAAAAGAACTATAATATCCCTCTGGCTAAATTCACCAACTTCGAAGTTAGCCTAAAATTGAGTATCCATACTAATTTCAAATAAACTCTCGTGTTCTACTTCCTAGTAGTTACATTGGCTTTTTATTGTTTTTGAGTGGATTTTAAACCCAATTTATTATCGTTATTATTTAGTGATAAAGATGATTTCTTCTTTAATAAAGGATTTCAATTTCCAGCTCAGGTTCTTGAAGAATTGTTCTAGAGCTGAGACACAACATTCTAATTTGCGAAATAACGATACCAATTTATCTTTGGTTTTGGAAAATATTTCTTTCTTTTCCTTGCAAACTAAAATAAAACTTTTGAGTTTGGCAAATATGTCAGCCATGTAAGCGATTCTTAATAACCGTGAGTTTTTGTGGCTAATTTATGCTGAATAAAATATATTAACAATTCTTGTCGAAGTTTAAACATCAGTAAATAAAACTAAATAATAGTGAAGTATGTTGTCAACTTTTAATGAAATTTATAATTTTCATTGCTTCTTCTAAGGTCAACACCTCCAGCACCAGCAACTTTCCTAGCATTGCTTTTGCGCCATCGCTGCATACTGGAATGCTCCCAACCATCAATTTGTTTGTTAAAATCGCATCGCACAAAAACAAGTAAAATTGCTAACCCAACAACATCTGTGGACTCACCTAATCGTAATGAATAAGCTCGATATATAATTCAAAATGTTGAAATGTGTAATTTCTATGCAAGATTCTTCTTGTATAGTGGACCATTCTTGCTCTAAAGAGCAAATTGAGGGCTACTAATTTATCTTACTTATCTTCAAGGAACCCTAACTAAGAATGCTATACATCGTTCAGTCAACCGGAATTGAACCTTGTTGAAGAGTCGACCGATTACTCAATCATAAATAAAATTTACTTGCTATTTAGTTAAAGTACCTGCATGTTGCTTCTTAAAAGTGCCCACCAGGCGACTTGTCAATTGAAACGCACCACAGTCAGTAATGGTTACTCCCGCTCGTGGCAATTCTTTTCTGTTGGTGTGGTTTTCCTATTATGGTAATTTACCGTAGGTAACTTACCGTCTGACTAAGAATTTTGTAGCAAAACAGCATTATAGCAGTGCTTACTTGCATCAGTGTAAAGTTCCTTGTAATTGCCGTTTTACTCGAAATTTACTCGAACTCATTAAACTTAAAACTTGAATTCTTGTTAAATTGTCTTGGCGTATTCTTTAACTAATTTATGAAAAAAATTCCGTTAGCCTCAGGATATTTAATAGTAGCTTTTGTCTTTCCTTGAGAAGCACGGATGGTGACGTCTTCTACAATATGCCCAAGGAAACTTATTTTCTTCCGAAGAAATTAATACTTTTTCCACGTTATGACTAAATCATTCCTTCGCAGCAACCGTCAGTACCTGTTTTGGTTTACCACTGCTTCTTCTTCAGTTTTTGCTGGTATTATGAGATCGTCTAAATATACTAAAACGCCTTCATTAATTATTTGTTTAAACGTTGAATAAATAAAACGCTGTAACACTCTGGAGGCGAGTTGCATAAAGAAACGGAAGTATACGTCCTGCTTTCTGATTCATTATAAATCCAATGTCGTGAATATACTACCGTCCTGAATCTGATCCAGATGATGTTCCGTATTGGGAATAGGAAATCTATCTTTGATTATCTTTTTATTGATTTTCATTTGATGAGTTAAATTGACATATTTCTTCAAAATTATCAATCTCATTTTCTATTTGCAATTCCGATTTTTCATGCGGCTTATTCAGTCGCGTATCGTCGAAATTAATCGTCTTGTCAAGCATAATATTGGAATATCACTTCGCCGTAGCAGATATGCAAGTTCGCACTTACAGCAGCGCACTAGACACGGCCAAAAATTGAGGATATTTTTGCCAGTTTATCTCATCGTTAAATACTTATAAAGGTCTGTTTAAATACAACAGACTGCCTTCTGTCGTGTCATCAGGACCGTCAATTTTTCATGGAGTAATAGATCAAATTTTGAATTATATAAAAAATGTCAAATGTTATTTGGATGACATTTTGATAAGTGGGTCGTGTAGAGAAGAATGCAAGAAAAATCTATTTGAAGTTTTGAAGAAGTTGAACGAATATAACGTTCGAATAAATATTTCAAAATGTAAATTACTTCAAAACTCAGTGAAATACCTTAGTCATATGATTTCGGGTGATGGAATTCTACCAGATGGAACAAAAGTCGTCTCACTAGTTAATGCGGTTCGACCACAAAACTTTCAACAATTTCAGTCAATTTTAGTCCTTTTGAATTATTCTAGGCGTTTTCTACCCAATCTGTCTTCCGTAGTCTTCTACATATTTCAAGATGTTCCATTTGTTTGGTCAGAAAATTGTCAATTTGTGTTTCAAAATTGTAAACAATTAACTTTAAACAATAGCATTTTAGAACTTTTTCTAAATTTATAATTAAACTATTTTTTTAAAGCAAGCTAGCCTTAGTATTAAAAATAAATGTTTGTTTTATATGTATAGAAGTCGTTTGGTAGTTCCAGAGTCTAAAATTATTACATGAAAATAATGCATGAAAGTTAAAATGAAAATGGTCGTAAGATCATATATTAGGTAAAATGGTATCGACAACGATATCAAAAGTTTCCAAAACTGATGTCTTATTTGTCAACAATCTCAAAATATTCCTAGTGAAATTGTTAGCTCAAAATGAACAGAGAATAAGTTTCCCAAGGAGTGTGTTCATATAGATTTTTTTCTATTTCGTAGAAAACATTTTGCTACCTTTCGTCGATTCATATTCAAAATATGTCGATGTAGGGCAAATGAACCCTACAAATGCTTCGAGTGTCATTGAAAAAATGCTAAATATTTTTGCAAGTCTAGGATTATGTATAACGTTAAAGTTAGCCGAAAGTTGCCAGCCGAAAGTGAAAAGTCGATAATGCAGACTGTGTTAGTCCAGCAGAAAGTGTAAAAAATGGTAAGGCAGATTGTATAATCGCAGCCAAAAGTAAAAAGTCGATAATGCAGAATATGATATAACATTCCAGCCGAAAATAAAAAATTTAGTTGTTATCAGCCGAAAGTAAATAGGATACATAGATTTAAATAAAAATTTTTGTAAATAAATTTACGTGTAAAACTTTGCTTCGTAGAAAATATCGGAAAATCAGAAGAATATACAAAATTAGAATTATTAGTAAGAAATGGATGAATAAAACAGCCTCTAGAGTGTTATGTCTGGAGATGGATTGCATTGATTTAATTTGTCAATAACTATCGCAGGAAAAAATTCAGTTCAAGTTTCCCGTGGGAAATCTCGGAAAACTCGATTTTCCAAAAATTATTAGAAAATTTTTATAAAATCAGCCTCTAGAGTGCTATGTCTGGAGATGGATTCAATTGATGTGATTACTCAATAACTATCGCAGGAAAAAAATTCAGTACAAGTTTCCCGTGGGAAATCTCGGAAAATTCGATTTTCCAAAAATTATTAGAAAATTTATATAAAATCAGCCTCTAGAGTGTTATGTCTGGAGATGGATTGCATTGATATGACTTGTCAATAGCTATCGCAGGAAAAAAATTCAGTTCAAGTTTCCCGTGGGAAATCTCGGAAAATTCAAAAAGTTTCCAGCCGAAAGTCGAATTTTCCGAGATTTCCCACGAGAAACGTGAACTGAATTTTTTTCTACGATAGCTATTGACAAATCAAATCAATCCAATCCATCTCCAGACATAACACTCTAGAGGCTGTTTTATTCATCCATTTCTTACTTTCGGCTGGAAACTTTTTTGAATTTTCCGAGATTTCCCCACGGGAAACTTGTACTGAAATTAATGCATTTCATCTCTCTTCTGCGATGGCTATTGACAAGTCACATCAATGCAATTCATCTCCAGACATAACACTCTAGAGGCTGATTTTATACAAATTTTCTAATAATTTTTGGAAAATCGAATTTTCCGAGATTTCCCACGGGAAACTTGAACTGAATTTTTTTCTGCGATAGCTATTGACAAATTACATCAATGCAATCCATCTCCAGACGTAACACTCTAGAGGCTGATTTTATATAAATTTTCTAATAATTTTTGGATAATCGAATTTTCCGAGATTTCCCACGGGAAACTTGAACTGAATTTTTTTCCTGCGATAGCTATTGATAAGCCACATCAATGCAATCCATCTCCAGACATAACACTCTATAGGCTGATTTATTTGCGGCTGGAATGTCAATAACATAATCTGCATTATCGACTTTTCACTTTCGGCTGGAAACTTTCGGATAACTTTAACAGGGTGGATTATGTACCAAATTAGTCATGGATATTTGCCCTCCGCCATATCACCCACAGCCAAATGGACAAGCTGAACTCGGTGTGTTCAAACTGTTAAAACCGTACTACATATATACATTTTTAGATCTAGACAAGAATTTGTCGATCCAATATAAAATAAGTAAATTTTTGTTTCATAATAGAAACACTCCAAATATGACATCAAAAAAGTCTCCGTTTGAAATTTTATCGGTTATTGGGGCCCACGAGTTTTATCAAGCGTTTGAATATTTGTTCAAAGTCAAGATTAGATAGATGGTAACTCAAATTAAGCTTAAAGTATATCACCCTTTTAAATTTGTAGAATGGGCGATTTCTAGGCAATGTTTAAGAAAATGCGGTAGTCTTGTTTTTAGAGAAAGAAGAAATCGTTCCTCATGCTATTAAATATTTTCTTAAGACATGCCCAACAATTTCTTCTCGGTTGCTGAAGGTGAAAGTCAGAGTAATTACACATAATCTGATTCCATAGAAATAAAGATGGCTTAAGTTTCTGACAGATATTTAAATTTAGAAAAACATTTCGAAACAGATTTCAGTGTTTGCTCGGTTGGTTTATTTATAATATACATTTTGCTCTCCAAATTCAACCTTTCACAAATCAAACTAAGCTTTTTACCAAAGAAATTCAACCTATTACGAATAAAGTTTTGATTAAAAAGTTTAAATTTGATTTGAAAAAGGATGATCTGACATGTTAAAGGGAGTTAATGCTAATCTTAAAAAACAAAAAATTGTTGCAACTTTCTTTCTAGACAAATACCTAACCGCGACGGAAAACAATTTCTTATTTCCCTAGTTAGGAGGGCCTTTGTCTTTAGAAAGAGAATCAACGGATACTTTAGCCAAACCAGTCAGTTTATATAATAAATTCGTTCGATTTATAGTTTCTCATTTACCGAATTTTTTTTGTTATTAGTCAACGGTAAATAAAATCTAAATTTACCGGTAAAACCGGTTTATTTTGAAAAACTATTTTAAATATAAGGAAATTGTAAAATTACAAATTAATTTTGCAATTAGTGATAGTGATTTGTTTTGATTGTTTTCGGCGGATTCTCCTGTTTCATATCCCCTTGTCACGGATTTCATGTTTTAATCACTTTTTAAAATTTCCTATTGGTTGGAGTCTACCATAGAAGTGGAATGGTTGATGTTCGATACTTCGGTGGTAATTTGGTCTTTCGAAACAGTCAAGTTATTCAAGATTTTACAGATTATTCGAGTATATTAGAGATTGTCGAGGGTATTTGATAGTTCGATGTTACTCGATAATCTTAGAGCCTATTCGAAGGATATGATTGTTCGTTATTTACGAAATTAATTTCTAAAAATCTCCCTTAAATTTTTCGACATTTCTAGGATTATTCGAGATTTTTAAAGTTCAAATTTATTAAAATTTTGTATGGTGCTATATAAATCTGAATCGTGATATTTTGTAGATTTTTCGAGATTATGCTAAAATTTCGATATTTCTCTAAATAATTCGAAAGTATTCAAGAATGTCCAGGTTGTTTACGTTTTATTTCGTGGTGATTAGTGCGTATAGGATTTCCTTTTGTTTTACATACTTAGGTTAGGTTAGGTTAGGTTGGAGTGGCTGCTTTGGCACACTTAAACCGGTGACGGTCCATTGTGATACCACAGAATATATCCCCTTTACCCCTCTTGGAACCATTTCGAGCTACTTATGTAGTGTAAGACGTCCCGCACTTTAATGTTTTCGAGATCTGAGAGGCAGTTCATCCTGAACTTACCCAAGTGTTTGTGCCTTCTGAGTGCCAATGCTGGGCACGAGCAGAGGAAGTGGACCAACGTCTCTTCCTCCTCTTCGCCCAAGCAGTTTCTGCAGAAGTCATTTGCCTCCAGACCCAGCCTTCTTGCATGTTCTCCAAAAAGGCAGTGTCCCGTGAGAATTCCTACGATCGTTCTTCATTCACGTCTGCGTAGGGATATTAATGCCCTAGTGCGCCCCAAGTCCAGCTTTGGTCAAACTTGTCTTGCAACTCTACAGGTGAGGGTGTTAGACCACCTTTCCCCCGCTGAGGACAGCGCCTCCTTCCCAAGTGCTTGTCTCAGCGCTGTGATAGGCCTACCCTGACTTGCCCTTTCCGGTTGCAGTTGGAGAGACGTACCATGCCTAGCAAGTTCATTCGCCCTGCAGTTCCCCATGACGCCCGAGTCAGTGACAACTCAACGCCACCCGTGACGTCAAAGACACCGATTCTAATGACCGGATCGCCACTGACTGTCCACATAGATTGCGATATCATCTGAGGATACCACATTATGCTTCAACCACGTCAAGACCTCCTCAATCGCTACGACTTCAGGTTGGTACACGCTGCAGTAATTAGGGAGACGAATAGAAATGTTTACATTTAATTTGTCACAGAATACTCCAGCTCCCACTTTGCCGTCTAGCTTCGAGCCATCTGTCAAGAATTGTAACGCTTCAATTTCCGATAACGGTCTATCCCTCCAGGATTCCTTTGAAGGGAAGGAGGTCCGAAATCGCTCGTAGAGTAGGTTTAACGTAGTCAAGATTCGCCAGCTCATCCTTCAACGATCTAACGATAGTATAGTGTCCTGTACTAAGACACCTCCACTGAGAGACGGCTGCAAGTCGTACAGCCGTATTTGCCGCCATCTGTTTACCAAAAATGTCGACCGGAAGAAGGTGCAACATAACCTCTAAGGTACTTGTCGGTGTCGACCTCAAGGCCCCGCTAACAAGCATAGAGGCCGTTTTTGCACCCTCTCAATCCTACTTTTATAAGTTACGTTGTCCAGAGCTCCACCAAACACCCACTCCGTACATCAATAATGGTCTCACTACAGCGGTGTAGAGCCAGTGTACCAGCTCCGGCTTCAGACCCAATCTATGACCAATTGCGTTCCTACAGGAGTACAAAGCTATAGTAGCTTTGTTTATTCCCTTCAACATATTGGGCGTTTAACTAAGCTTACTGTCTAAGATAATGCCCAGATATCTAGCACTATCAGTAAAAGCAAGTCTCGTGCCATTTAAGGTAGGAGGGACAACTACCGGGATTTTTTATTTCTTAGTGAAGAGAACCAGCTCTGCCTTGGACGGGTTAATGTCAAGTCCACATTTGCCAGCCCATTCCGTAACGATTGTAAGCGCATTCTGCATTACGTCTACAGTCGTGCCCAGGAATTTCCCGGTAACAGCTAAAGCTACGTCATCTGCGTAAGCGATAACTTTAATAACCTCTCTCTCCAATTCTAGTAGCAACCCGTTTACCGCTATGTTCCAGAGAAGAGCGGACAGAACCCCTCCCCCTGCGGGGTTCCCCTATTTACTCGCCTCTTGATGGTGGAGTCACCCAACTTCGAGCTAACAATCCTGCTTCCCAGCATATAATTGAATAACCTTCTCAGAGGAACGTCCACCTCCAAAAATGACAATCCCTCCTTGATTGCCTCCGCTTTCACATTATTACAGGCGCCCTCTATATCCAGGAAGGCCACCAGACAGAATTCCTTCGAATTATTCGACTTCTCAATCGAACACACCAAGGCGTGCAGAGCAGTGTCCATAGACCTACCCTTTGTGTACGCATGCTGAGACGGTGCCCACTTCCTGGCACCTATTTTACCTCTAATGTATATATCCAGCAGCCTATCCAAGGTTTTCAAAAGAAAGGATGATAGAGTTATTGGTCTTAGGTCCTTAGGGTAGACATGTGAGTTTTTACCCGCTTTCGGTATAAACACCACATTGACCTCCGTCCAGTACCTAGGAATATAGCCCAGCTTTAAACACCCTTTGAATATAGCTTCCAGGTAAGGAAGAATAATTACTGAGTTGGTTTGTTTACATACTTAAGGATAATTCGATATTTGAGAACTTTCTAGAATATTCAAGATACTTTGAGAATTCGACATTTTTGAGATTATTTCGAAATTCTTGATATTTTCCAATTATATTTGAGCGTTGAGTTGATTGAAGGAAATTTCGTTTTATTTAAAGCCATTGAACTAAATGAGGTTCTGTATCGCCTAAATGCTCGAAATTAGATACTTTTAATTATTTCGAGGATGGACAATAGGCAGAAATAAGTTTTTAACTAAAAGCTTTACTTGTTCCTAGGTGAATACTTGTTCATAGATATAAGAAACATTTTAGGGGCCTTAAGCTGTTAAGATAAAATTTTTAAATTAAATGGCGTTTTAAAAAAAATCAGTAATCTCTCATAATCTCCTTTTTTGAATTAAGTTAATATATTGCAGAATTAAAATTGGTTTTCCATTATAAATCTAATTTTTTTTTGTTCGAAGATCGAATAAGAAATTGTTTTAAAATATTTCAGAATCTACACTCTGACGAGTGCAGGATGTGTTTACATGGCAACGATGGGCGAGGAAGAGTGTATAGAATACCAGGAGAGCGAATACTGGCCGTCGATCAACAGGATTTACTTCTCAACGGTACATTGAGAAAGTATGCGAGGACTACGTCGTACCTTTTGCCGGTTTTATTGGTGAAAAATGATATAGCTTACCAGTACCTTCAAGAGGTGGATGTGCCTATTATGGAGTAACCAGCTCGAAGCCCGGACCTCAATCCCATCGAACATTTATGGGAAGAGCTGAAAAAAGGGTTCGATCCAGAGCTGTTGTTTCAACGAGTATGCAGAAGTCGCAATAGGCGATCGCAGAGGAATGGGAGGCGATACCTCAAGATTTGATGAAAACTTTGGTGAAATCGAAGAAACATCAAATGGAAGCTGCCATTCGGGCTACGGGAGGGAATACTTCTCGATTTTTACCACTAATTTTCATGCTGATAAATTCACAAAAAACGTGTACTTCAGATGATGACCCCAAAAATCACTTTGTTGACACGGTATAAGTACAAAAATATTACCACTGGATAGGTGTTGAAATAGACTTTGAATCTGCATTCAAGAAAATTAAACAAACATTGGATTTTTTAATATTTTTGAAATTTGGGTGAAAATTTATCAATGTGCGAATTTTTTGCACCCAAGTGTATTTGTTTTCAGTCAAAATTTCCAGAATTCAATGTAAATTTACATAAGATTCATGGCAATTATCCCTTCAAGTTTCCATAAACTTCTATCGAAAATTTGGAGAGATCAAGCCTGCCCGATTTTGGGTTAAAATTGATTCATAAAAAATAAAAATATTTGTTATAATAAAACCTAATTTAAATCGCTTGACTTCTTTGTTTTAACTTCTTATTGAAAAATACTTCACATCGTCTTATTGAAAAATTTAAGCGAATTTTTTTCAGTCTCAACAGAATTTTCTTCACCTTGATTTGTTAAATATTGTGCAACGATATGAATTTCAACAACTACTGTAATCCATGAGGTATACAATAAAAACTACTCAAATTTGGATTATACATCCACACTATATATTTCGAAAGATAAGCCTTAAATCTTATGGAGATTAAATAATAAAATCTATATGGATTTCCGCTTGTAATTTTCATAAATACACATTAGATACCAAAAAGGAAAATACAAATATTCGACGTGATTTATGTAAGTGGAAATAAAAAAGAATTTTTCTGTTCATCTGATTTATTTCGATTTCAGATGGGGAAAAATATGGGCGTATGAGATACTAACTGTATTTCACATCATCGATTTCGAAATGAAAATTCTGATAAAGATGTATAGCTATGGAATGGTAAATTTGGTACAGAGACATACGTGTTTACTTATACACATAAAAATACAAAATATTATATTTCATAAGCTCGATAAATACATAAAAATAATAATTTTGACTTACCTATTTGTTTTTTTAGATGAATACATTGAGATATGTGAGGAAACTGTAAAATTTTCCGCCATTTTTTACTCTTTCCCTTATTACTATCTGATCCGCCTGAAATGAAACATAATAGTTGAATAGTTAACATTTGGAGTTTATTATAAGTTAAATGTAAAGTTGTGCAATTGGTAATAAAAAAGTTCAATTTTGCCAATTGTTGTTTTTGAAAAGGAACCAATTAATGTGTCATGATTTATTCGGGTTAAAACTGAAAAGATTTAAGATATGTGATCATTTATTTTTATGATTAATAAAATCTTTTATATGCCATTCAGGATAATCAATTAGGACGGTAGATTGGGAAATTAAAGGAAAAGTAATAAAAGTACAATCATTACAATTAATCAATTGATATGTTCTTAAATTTGTAGAGTTTTAGATTTATTGGTTTACATCAAAAAAAAAAAAATCGTCCTATGTATTTTGTGTGAGGAAAGTCCAGAAAGTAAAAAGGGCAAGTTGCCAAGGAGAAATACTGTTTCCTAACTTGGCATAACAACATTTAAATCTTTACAATAACAATAAATAAATAAATTTGTGATTTAATGTATTTAGCTGTTAAGAGTAGTGTGTACTAAAAAGAAATTGTACCATAAAGTACATCAATCCTGTCTTAAGTTATAAGAAATCTACTTAATAAATCTAAGAAATAGTTTTTATTTTTTATGTTACTGTCTCGAAAGATTTATCTGTTATTGAGAGAGATATTTATTAGTTTTGAGATAAATACTATAAACAGTTTTTATCGTTGGACACTAAAACTTTCGTCGGCAATTTTTATGCAGGGCAATATTTATAGAATTACCATAAATATTATGTAACCAAATTTAACTTTATATTGCAAAACGCAAATGAAATAGGCTAGATACGAAATTTCAGACAATGTACTTGAACTTGATACATTCTATTTTTATTTTTAAGATTATTTATATCTCTGAAAACAATATCGTTCCAGTTAAAATTTATTGTTTAATTTAATTTTAGTAAAAAAATGTTAGATTTGTTTCAATATGTATATGTTCGAGTATTTGGAAAAATTTAAAATTAGGGAAATATTTGTTTAAGATGGAAGAATATGTTTACTCAAGAGAACATTATGAAAATGAATTCTTTAAATTTAAGTAGCAAAAGTGTTTTTATTGTACTGTTCGAAATCTTATTGACGGAGATTTACGAGTTCACTTAACCTTTCGTTCTAATCCAAATAAAATTTATGCTTCTTCACATATTGACATATTCTAAGACAACACTAACTGAAATCTATTTTACACACATACACATTACAATGAAAAACCCTATAAATATTATGATTACTAAATTACTGTATGCTAATTAGAATCAGGCAAGCACGTCATTAACGAATATTATATAACCTTTTACTTTTTAAATAAAATAGAATCAAAATAATGATACTCGACATGAAATTTAATTTACACACTGTTTATATTACTATAATTACTTAAATATACAACATTTATTTCCAAGTTAAACACATATATGTATATATATATAAACCACCATCTACCATACGGAACACTGTACCACCCTACCTATTTTACTTTCGCATGATATCGCGCGCCGAACATTTTCTTGAAATATATAATAAGACGTCTGCCCCGCGCTACCGTTTGGTACACACATTTAATTTAATTAAAAAATAATTTTTTGATTTATGTCTTGTTGTGATTATATGAGCGCTACACATCTCCTCATTTATTTACTTTGTAACACACAACATTTCAAAACAATTTAGGTCAATCATTCATAATTTTTCTAAATCACTTCATTTTGTTCAAAAACATTTTTTTTATGTTATGTATTTAGATACACCAACATCATTTCCCTAACCATATCATGTGTTTTAATTTTCAGTATTATTATAAACAATATTAAGTTCTTGTTATTTACTCCGATATTATAATGTTAAGAATGGGAACGGAATATAATCTAAGTATACCTAGTAAGAGAAGAAAAAGAAACAGATCAAAAGAAGTTACTTTAAAATGTGACAAAATGATTGACATGTGAATATAAACTTAATTTAAAACAGACAACAACAAAAAAAATCGTTTCGAAAAAAATCACAACAATTTTTTATTAGATCAATTTGCTTGGTATTTTTTCATACAGCCCGGGAAATATTAATAATTTTAATAAATTTGGTCAAATTCGAATGATTTTTTTTTTGTGCAAATTAGAAACTCTATTTCTATATTTTACTTAAGAAAATATAAACGAAAGGAACCGTTTAAGTCAATTTTCAGCTTAACCTCCAACTCAATTTATAACTCAACCGCTATCATAATCACCCTAAACACAATCACCAAATTAACGACCAACCAAAATATCAATTAAATCACCAAATCAACCGTTAATCAACTTGGAAATCAACCGTTAACCCAACTTCAAATCAACCCTTAAATAATTACCCAACCGAACAACTCACACCCCCATTCAAGCTAACAGAATCCTAATTCTACGTCAGCTGAACTTAGCTCGACCGAAATCTCAACCCTCAGCTCAACTCTATACTTAGTTTCCAACCCAATCCCAAAATTAACTCATTTCAATCTAACCTCTTTCAAATCCAATCCCAATACCATCACACATGCAAAATTCCATTAAACTCCATTGAAAAATGGATAAGTTCTATCCTAACTCACCATATTCCAGAGTTTCATCTAAAAATCATTTTAGAATCCCAATACTAGTCTACCTGTTGAACTTCATCAAAATCGGTTGAGAAATAGCCAAGTTCCATCATAGTTGGCCATATTCCAGAACTTGATTCCTACTTCAAACGTACATGTCAAATTTCATCATAATCGGTTAAGAAATAGACAAGTTCCATCATACTTGGTCATATTCCAGAACTTCTTCTAAAAATCATTTTTAAATCACATTTCCAATACAATACGTAAGCCGAAATTCATCATAATCAGATGAGAAATAGGCAAGTTCCATCAGGCCCATTTAAGAATTCAATTTCCACCGCACATGTCAAATTTCATCATAATTAGTTGAGAAATAGGCAAGTTCCATCATACTTGGCCAAATGTCAAAAATCTTCCAAAAATTATTTTAAAATCACATTTCAAATGCACAAACCGAAATTCATCATAATTGGATGAGAAATAGGCAAGTTCCATCATACTTGGCCAAATTCAACAACAACAATCAGCACACAAATGAAATTTCATCATAATCGCTCGATAAATAGGCAAGTTCCATCATACTTGGCCATATTCCAGAATTTCATACAAAACTTATTTTGGAATCCCATTTCCATCGCGGAAGTCATATTTCACTAAAATCAGTTAAGAAATAGGTGAGTTTCATCGTAAATGGCCATATCGATGGCCATTCATTTAATTTGCTAAAGGTTTCATTTGAAATGTAAAAGGTTCAATTTGAGGTTTGAGATATTAATAGTGACCTTTTTGAAGTCTTAAACAATATTTGTGTAAGGTTTGGTTCAAATCGGTCAAGTCGTGTGTATTTGTTTAAATATCATATACATATGCTGTACATTAGAATGCTCAACTGCTCACTAAACACTGGTCCCACACCATCTCAACCCAACCGCAAACTCTCTTTCAACTCAATCCTCAAATCAGCATACATATATAAAAAATTGGTAAATATTTCTATAACCAGGTATTTTGGGTCAACCCGACCCTTTTGGCGCACAGGTTCCAAAAGCTTTTCATCTCGGCCTTGACCATAAAAATAGATTGGGGAAAAAATCTAAATCCAACAAGCCGTTCTCGAGATACCATGGGTACAGACATACATCCAGATATCCAGACAGACGGACGGACATTTTTTTTTTTTTTGTTTTTTTAGACCCAGAGACTTTGAAAACGTCGAGAAAAGTGGTTTTGGACCGACCAAACTTTGGTCTTTTTAGACCGAAGTAATTACAAAAAAAAATCGTTGCAAACATGTCGCATTATTTGAACTAAAATCTTGTAATGTGCGGTCTACTATGTGAATTTCATCATTACGATCAGTGTTAGCACCAATGAATAAATTGGCTAAAATCTGAGATGGACTTTTAGATTAATGTTTCAGCGCGGAAAATATCGTGAACTAAGAAGATGCTTCGTCTACGCCTAAACCTACTAAGCCAACTGACACATAAAATCAAAGCGTGGGAAATGTGATCCTAAGTAAAAATGCCGCTCCAGGGCAAGTTACGGGTAATGCCAATTCGTGAAGCTTTCGGAAACGAACCTCACGGGGTAACGGTTTTCATCCGTTTTCCAAACGTTTAACATAAGTAATACACCAAATTGGACGTATATGTTAAGCCAAACAACCCAATTTATATAGGTTTGGAAGTGGTATCCAAGCAAATATATCAGATGGTAAACCACAAATGACACCAAATCAAAATGTTGAAAAATAAAAACACGTGGTTAATTTATCAGATTTGCAACCAAACTATTTCGACCAGTATCTTACTGGACAAATAGATGAATTCAATCCTCGTGCACCACAAATAAATTTCTCTAACGGACCACAAACAACCAAAGCATTAATTCAATTAGTGCTGCTGTAAACCACGCTATTATTCTCGTTCTTCAGCAATACTATAATTGAAGAGAATTACAGCTCATGGTGCTCCTCAGAAACTTATAGTTCAGGTGCACCAATCCAATGTCCCTAAAATAGAAGGCTTGCTAAGTAGGTTAGATGGTCCTTCCTACATATATTTAAATCCAGTTAGGATTTAAAAGATCCCTTTAAAAGAATCCGGAGCGTCCATTATATCAATTTAAGGGCATGCCTTTTGGACTTTGCCGTAAACCTTATGTCGATTGTCGCAAAAGGTCGTTCCTTCGGGAAAACAATTTTTGCACGTTCCGGGACCGTATCGTAGATTTATCAATGGATATTCAACAAACTCGCCCCCTTAACAGAACAATCTTTTGGTGGTCTAAGATCAGCGTGTTAGTAACGTTTAATTAGTAACGCATATTTTAGCAAAAGATTCTAAACACCGTGAGAGAGAACACCTAAGTTTAAGTTTTTTTGTGAATTGTTGGTATTTTGAGTAAAGCTTCTCAAAAACTGGTATAAATTGCAGTAGAATCAAATGGTATATTGGATGAAGTATATATAAAAAAAGTAATTTAACTGGAATTTTTTAAGAGCTTTAGTTCATAATTGTATATACAAAGTCTTCAAGTAATTTCTTATTGGAAAAGAAAACATTTAATAAAAGCAATTTTTTTATTTACTTCACACAATGTACAGCATTTGTGATACAAATTTTACGTTAATCCGTAGAATGGGATCAGAGGTAAAGCCGCTTAAGTTTATGGCTTCATTTGAGAGAATATTTTAATCGTAATGAGGAACATAAAGCATCGGAAATAAATTGTTACGAGTTCATGCTTTTAGGGAGTCGACCACCTTTGGCAAAAAATTTACAAGTTTCCTTATGTAGTGATTGGTACTATAGACGCATTTGTGTTGAGCCGATTTTAGTAAATTTTTGTTGTTGTTCAATAAACCATTTAATTATTGTTTTTTAGAAATATTGCGGGTGGGTAATAAAGTCAACTTCTCATGTTGTCCTTCCATGTGTTGTGATCGAAGGCTATATGTGTTGGGCCGATTTTAGTCGATTCAGATTTTGAAAGAGAAAGTTTGTCTGTATTAAATCAATAAGATTATTTCGGCTTTTTATAGACAAACTGTATTAAAAATAATGGCATTCACAAACATTTTCGAATTGTTAATCAGAAAAAATGAAGAGGCCCAATCATTTATAAATATATCTACCAAAAAAAGTAGAAATATAAAAATCCACTCCGTACTTTAACCCGAGGTCACTTTAACAAAGTGTAGCGACTCCAAAAAATGAAAACTTTCCTTGAGCTTTCTCTGTGGTAGTTTGGTTTCGTACTGACAAGCTCGTACAAACAAAAAGTTCCATGTATCGAATGCCGCTATTTTTAATATATTTTGTCTATAAAAAGCCGAAAGAATTTTATTGATTTAATACAGACAAACTTTCTCTTGCTATATTTGTGTGGGGATAAAACATACAGAAATGAGTTTTCCTTGAGTTTTTTGATTTGGTGAATTATATAATTCGCTAAGTCAATGCGTTCTTGCCTCATACGTAATGTATGAAGTTGGAATTGTATTTTTGTAGTTTGGTCGTTGCCACCTGATGAGTAGACCGAATAGTGGTGGAGAAATATCGATAGTATGCACTATGGATAATCGGAAAAAAGCCTAATCAGCATTTCCATTTTACCGCTATAAAAGGATGTGATGAATCTCTTGGACTTATAGGTTATTTAAAAAACATTATAAAATTTATTATATTTATAAATTGGAATAACAAATATAAAATTTATTTTCGCAATTATAACACAGCTATGAGAATTACTATAAACTTAAATTAAGTCTGCGAGGTTCATCCCATGTTGATTAGGGTTCAAATTTGCCCATTTAGGTAATACCCTTGACAGACTAGGGATTAGCTAAGCGGGATTAGTGATACGAGATTAGCTAATCAACTAAAAATCCATTTGGTTTGACAGACTAGGGATTAGTTTCTTAGACATAGAAGTAAAATACTATGATTGTGATTCCTTAAAATATAGCTAGTAAATCAGTTGGACTAATTTTTTTATTCAATATTTCTAAGATTTATACATTAAAACACCCTAGATTTTATTTTCATAAACATAACCTCAAAATTTATTCAGCACAAGTAGACTCACGCCGTTTGCACTTTAAGCAATGTTGAAATAATTATTTCGCATTGTACCGCTAATCACTAAACCGAATACAACGATATAAACATCCAAATGTTTAAAGATTAATGCACTAATCTCGATTAGTCACTAATCCTCAAATAAAACGAGATTAGCTAATCTTCAACTTGACACACTACAGCTCATCTCGAAAAATCACTTATCGCGTTTAACTAATCCCTAGTCTGTCAAGGATATTAGATATACAGTATAAGAAGGTTTAAACTTAAACTGGAAGCAATATTTAAGCAAATAGAAAACAACACATTCATAAAAGAATTCCTAAATCCACGAAATTTCAGGAAGACAATTTAATAAAGAACTCTGAACCATTTTCCTTAAAAATCAAGAGTTTTCTTATTGATATAATTGGTAGGAATTACAAAGATTGACTTTTTCACTTACCCTCCAAAATAATAAAGTATCAGTATCAGCACTAGCATTTACACGTTCCAAATACTGTTTCACCATAATAATATTATCAACACCACATGTACGTCGCCGATTTTTTTTCTGTGATTCGTTCCTTCATGAAACCAAACAAAATTTTGGATGAAGTACAGGATAATGTTTGGCCCCTGATTGTTGCCGCGTGGGTCGTCTTCGGCACCGTTTCTTCATCTATTACAGAAATACAAGTTGATCTTACGCTTTCAGTTTTGTTCAATAATTCATTTTGCAATAAAAGTACTAGGATCCTAGGAAGGGATTCTTATTTTTGCTTATTTGCTCAGAGCTTAACTGTTAAGCCGCTAAGTTGCTGGATTTGAAATAAGTCACCAATACTTTACATTTTAAAAGCACGGATTAGATCTCTTGACATTTATGGGCGTCTTGCACGACCAAATTCAAAGTGTGTGCAAAACAAGGCTGGTGACGAATTTTAAGTATTTCACAAGCTTCAACCATTGTCGACGCGTTGTCAGTGAATATACATACATGCCACTTTTACTTCATGATTGCATTACTCGCCTAATTTCTGACGCAATATTCTCTGCTATGTGGTTAGTGTTTAATGCATTCGTTGATAAGACAGCGCATCTTAATCACTATCATTGGCCCCCGATAAAAAACTGTCATTGGCCCGCGAAGACGATAAATTGCATGTTAGATTTACGGAACGTACATCTTTAAGTATTGTGGACAGTTTCATTTTACATTCGGCGTAATATTCTCATAAAAGCTTCTCTCGCAAAGTCGTTTTGCTCGTTAGTTCGTATTTTAAATCCAGTATGTGTACAAACGATCGGAATCCTTTATCATCAACTAAAGAGAAGGGTTGAAAATCCAAAGCTATCGTTTCAATTAAACCCCTATATAATTCTTTTTTACGACGACTACCGTTTTCATACACAATTTGTCGTTTCTAACACGTCACTACACCTTCTGAATTATTGGTTTCATCTATATTCAAATATTAGGGTGGTTACGTTTGAGATGGTTTAATAGATTACTTGTATTGCCACTAGAGTAGTGTGTTTTGGCCGGTTCTAGAACATTTGGGTGCAGGTGCGATGGCGTAATAGTGTGCGTTCAGCGGCAAATAATACATTCAAGACAATGAACATACATTCAGGGACAAATACATGCATTCAGGGGCAAATACAAATATTCAGGTTCAAAACCCCACACATTCGATATTTTTCGTTTATTCGGCATGTTTATTTTTTATTGCACACAAGTAGAGGGTTGTTCCCGAGAATTCAAGAGACAAATTTCTCGGGAAATTAGGTACATTTGTTCAAACCCGACTCCCGGGATTTTCATTATAAATCCCGGGAATTTTTAATTTATATTTTTCTCAAAATTTATTCAATTTTTAAAGTCATATATTTCAAAATTGTTGTATTCTAATTGAATATTTTTTCTGAAAATTCGTATTTAATCAAATGAAAAGCTACGTACCTATCATTCAAAAATATATCCTTTCTTTTTCTTTCAAAGACACAATAAGAAAGTTGTTTTATCCAAAATTCGAACGTTATGGAGAAGATTTTCATTTTTTAAATGGAACTCACACAGTTTCCAAAGATATCCATAGATAATATAGACTTTAGTTATAGGCTATCGAATAATTTTACTAAACTCAGCAATATGGAAACAAACGATCAAAGATGTAATTGCCGTATTGTAAAAAAACATGTTAGATTTGAAAAGAGAAGTTGGTGCAGTCAAACGGATGCTGAGGCGTTGTTAGTGGGGTTGGCGTATTGGCTACATTCTCAAAGTGATTGTTCCATTGGAACAAAGACGCTTCTAATAGAATAGTCAAGTAGGTAAATAGAACCATATTTGCTGTTGAGTATTTTTATGGGAGGAAGACTCTAAAATTCTATCGAAATTAGCAAAAAAAGACTTCTTCCTCAATTTAACATCGTGGGTAATAAACAATACAGAATCATAAAGAAAAACAAATTTCAATT
Organism: Tipula vernalis; assembly: GCA_958295665.1. NCBI lineage: Eukaryota > Metazoa > Arthropoda > Insecta > Diptera > Tipulidae > Tipula > Tipula vernalis. The sequence continues at coordinate 372,330,349 of OY282558.1, forward strand.
TCCGAAAGAAGGTAAAAATTTATTTAAAAAAAGATGTTTCCATATATTTTATTGATTTCAGCATTTTTAGTTAATTTCCCGGGATCCCGGGAAATTCGGGTTTATCGCTCCCGGCTCACGGGATTTAAAAAATAGTCGGGAAAGCAACTCTCTCAAGTTTAAACCTCCGTTTTTTTTTAAATTTAAATTTTAAGCATAACAAAGAGACTGTCGAAACTAAAACAATAACCATAAGCTAACAATCAAAATAATGAAATAGATAACATTGTCAACAATAGACATTTGACATTTCTTCGATAAAATATGCAGTTTTGCTTTCTACTTGTTTTATTACATTTAAATAAATATTAAGTAATGAATCAATATCTAAGTTTGATTGAAACTTTTATTCTCTAAATTATTGAATTTTGCTCTTTTAAAAACGGCCTTTTGTGAACTATGTTTGTTTTGCAAATCATTTTGTAGGGTAAAATGGGCTTTATTCTCCATTTTTTTATTTTTTAGTTTTTAGTTCGTAAAGTTAGGTTAGCAATGGAATAATAACCACTTTTTCATATACGTTACACAAGCGAAGAGATTCAAATTTGTTTAAATTATATTTTTTTATGTTTTTTAATACGACTGAGTCTTGTATCCATTTAGTAATTTACATTGCATAATAAAGTTTTTGATTAGTAGGCACAATCAAGTGATTATCCCCCGTTTCGTGTAACTCCTCCTCAGATTTTTCGCCACGGTAAGTCTACTGACCTCCTGGTCGCGATAAGTCCAAAGGCTTGGTTCTTTGCAGTCTTCTTGTTGGTGTGGTATTCAGCATACAGCGTATGTCCAGATTTTCATGCTGGTGCAGACGTTGTAGGTGTTTTGTTGCATGATTCTTGACTTCATCCGCGACAAGCTCGATCTTTAAATCTCGATAGAGGTTGTCGTTTCGAATATACCACGGTGAATTAACAATACATCGCAGGATTTTATTTTGAGCTGTTTGTATATGATTTTGATATTTGTCCTCTTGGCACAACCCCAAAGTTGACTACCATATGTCCATACAGGTTTCAGAATTTGTTTGTATAACAGCAGTTTGTTATGAATCGCCAGTTCAGATTGTCTCCCTACCCTAGGAGCCAATGCATTTTTCTAAATTTTATGTTTAGTTCTTCTCTCTTCTTTTTTATGTGTTCCTTCCATCTAAGTTTAGCATCTAAGGTCATGCCAAGATATTTAGCAGTGTTCGCATGCGGTACTACTATCGAGTTTATCATTATTGGTATATGATTAACTTTTAGATTTGTAAAGTTTACTTGGATTGATTTTGCTTCATTTAATTTAATTCGCCATTTCTTTGTCCAATTACCTATCAGGTTAGTAGCCTTCTGTAATTTACTAGTGGAATCATTGATGTTTTTTGCTGTTGCAAGTAAGGCCATGTCATCGGCGAAAGTCGCCATTGTTGCTTCTGTAATTGGTATATCTCTAGTATACAGGAGATAAAGGATTGGCCCAAGAACACTTCCTTGAGGAACTCCTGCTGTTATCCTTTTTAGTTGGGAGTATTCATTCTCATACTTTACTCGGAAATGCCTCTCTGATATGTATGAGTTTAGAATTTGAAAAAATTGCTCCGGAAGATCTCGGTGAAGAAGAACCTTTTCAAATAGTTTCGATATTGTTGGTAGCAGAGATATTGGCCTATATGAAGCTTTATCGTTCGGAGGTTTGTTCGGCTTAAGTATCATAATTACTTCTGCAACTTTCCATTGGCTTGGTACAAATCTTAGTCGAAATGCTGCATTGATTATATGCACTAGTTTCCTCAACGCTTTCTCCGGTAACACTTTTATTATCTGACCCGTTATGAGATCATATCCTGAAGCCTTATACGCATTCAGATTATTCTTGATTTCCCATTTTAGTTCTTTCAATGTTAAAGGTGTAATTTTTATTTCATCCTGTTTATTTATCGAGGTAATATTTTCCTCTTCCGTTTGTTTTGGGTAAGGTTGGAACGTTTCTTCAAGGTGATTTGCAAACAAATCTGCGTTTTGTTTAGCATTTCGAGCCCAATTTTCTTTATTTTTAATTGGAGGAACCTGAAGTTTGGGTCTTTTAAGATTCTTTGTTGCTTTCCATAATGAATAATCAGTATCTTTTTGCCCAGTTAGAGTGCTGAAGTATTTATTAACTGACTGATTTTTAATGTCTTTTATTAGATATTTTAATTTGTTACACAAATGAGTAAACACCCTCTTATTTTCTGGGTTTCGATGTTTTTGCCAATTCTTCCGTGCATTTCTTTTATTTTTAAGAAGTTCTCTCACTTCCTCTGGATAGCTAATATTGCGCTTCATTTCCTGATTGTTATTAGGAGTGCTTTCCCACGCAGCACTTTGGATATTATGGATGAGCTTATCTAGTTCGTCTTCTATTTGGACTGGTCCCTGTATTGGGTTCTGCAGATTAATTCTTTCTGTTAACCGTGTTTGGAAGAGATCCCAATTGGTTTTAAAGCTCGTTAATTTCGGGTTGCTCTCTTTCATAATAATTGTTTGGCTAAGCATCATAATTACTGGTGAATGATCTGATGATAGACTTTCACTGTTCTCTATTTGGATATAATTATCTGAAATCCCTCTTGTAATAAAGAAGTCTATAAGATCTGAAGTCTTAGTGATATCCGAGGGCCAATAGGTTGGTGTACCGCCCGAGTGAAAATTGCATTTTAGTTGTTTGCCTGCTGCGAACAGTTCTTTTCCTTTAGCGGTCGTTAACCGTGATGCCCAATAGGTATTTTTTGCATTATAGTCACCTCCAATTGACATGAGACATTTTCTGCATGTTTTCCTGCACATTTAACACATCTTGCTTCTCGATGGCAGTATTTTTGTGTATGATTATAATCTTGGCAGTTTTTACATTGCGGAATTTGTCGAGTGACCTTTCTCAGTGTTTCTATTTTAACTCTGAGGTTAAGGGTAGCCTTAATATTATGAATATTTTCGATATTTTCTTGGTTGTCGAAGGTTAGCATGAAAAGTGGGAGACCTCTTCTTGTGATTTCAACCTTTCCCTCTCTGTTTCCTCGTCTCTATTATATATGAATTTAAAATAAAGATGCATTACAATATAAAATGGTCACGAACATAAAATTAAAAATACCGGAAATGTTTGCAAACTATCGATATTTATCGATAACTGTCGATGGGGGTTCGATAGTCAAAACTATAGATAGTATTCGATAGTAATATCGACAGTTCTCCACCACGTACAAAACCAAACTACCACAGAGAAAGTTCAAGGAAACTTTTCATTTTTCTGAGTCGATACACTTTGTATTGACCCCGGGTTAAAGTAGAGGAGGATTTTGATATTTCTACTTTTTTGATAGATATATTTATAAATGATGGGCCTCTCCATTTTTTCTGATTAACAAGTCGAAAATGTTTATGAATGCCATTATTTTTAATATATTTTGTCTTTAAAAAGTCGAAAGAATCTTATTGATACAGATTTTAAACATAATTCATCAAAAATCGTCTGTGCTTATTATACATAAATTCCCCGAGATAAAATTAGCATAATGTCCACCATCTGTGACGAACATTTTAAGCCATTGGGATTACATTAAGTTTATCGTCTAATTTATTGGAGAGGCTGTAAGTGCCGAAAATAAGTTCTTATGAATTCAATCTCTAGTGACGTTGTCCACTATCTGTGGCAATAAATTTAAGACCATCCTTATACATATTGTGATTGGCGCTCAAGTTTGCGGCCATGAGACATGACTAAATCGTGCTGAGGGACATTAATTGTTGAAAGTAAACTTTTCGTAAATTATATACATAGATAGTACGCCCGCTTAGTACAGACAAATTTAAATATTTATTCAGTTAAATGAATTTCTTTTGTCCGATATATAGATATTTCGCTTTTTAGCCTATTTAAGTAGCTGTAAAATACAACATTTACGGTTTTCTAAATTTTTGGCATTTTAGTTAATTTATATCACTTTCTCGTGTTTTAATTAGCAATAATTACCATAATATTGTTTTAACGATTTTTCATGTTTCTATGTACATTATACTATTGAAGGTATGTAACATTAGTCGTATAGTGGAATAATTGTTTTTGTCTTTCACTGAAAATGGCTGAAAAGTTGATATGTTTGACAAAATAAGCGCAGTGAATAAAAAAAGTAAGCACTGATAAGTTATCTTTTTCGTAAAAGGTACGTACTACTTTTAAGTAGAAGGTTTCTCTTATTTCCAAGTGAATAACTGACATGTGCGTACAAGTATTTACCTGAAAAAATTTAAGTTATACCTATAACTCTTTACTTATTCTATAGGTAGTACTTCTGAAAATGTTGTGTCTATTTTGTGCTAAAGTAGTAAAAAAAATTTGTATTTAATCCTCAGCTCTTTTTTGTCGGCCTTGAATTCGTAGCTGTTCATCTCTATTCTTGACTTCTCCATCGAAGAACTAAATGTGACTGCTAATCGTGATTGTCTGTATCCTTCTCGATTACAGAAGTATTGTTTAAATGCTTTCCCCTGTTATATAAAACTGCGCCACAAATAACACCCTTGAAACGTTTGAGGTGACCACATGACAATGTCTCGTAGGCTTCTTTATGAAGTCACAAACAAAACCACTGCCCACAAGAAGAGAAACAGAACCTGTAAACTGCGCTAATTTTGCTTGTATATTAAGGTTTTGATACCCTTTTCTATTCATGAAATTGTTAATATTTTCCATCGGCAAAATAGAACCTGGATCCTCACATCCAAAGGGATTGGTAAATTAGTCTAGCGATAAATAGAAACCACATTTATGACACTTGGGACTTCCAAGTGGTAGTATTTAGGATAGTCGTTTTGCGGCACAGTCTTTTTTGCATATCGATTAAAACTATTTGGTTAAACTATGTAAGTGTAGCAAAAGAGATGCCGGTACAGTGCCTTTTCAAAATTAAGACGTAATAAATTGTTTACAAATTCAAGTGTCGGATCGTCTTCGAATGAAGAATTTAACTCACCAACTATAATTACTTCGCAACTTAAAATTTTTCAACGTTTACCATTGGGAAATTCTTCTAATTTGTATTTTTTTTTTTTTTTTTTTGCAAAAAGAAACCTTTTTGAAGTCAAATTGATTATTTATGAAATTTTATTACTGATATACAATTTCCTTTTAACCCAAACCCAATAGCACCTATTTTCGATTTTAAACGACTTCTATAAATACATTGTATCCTGTGCTGTCTTGTAATAAAGGTTTGATATGGTTGTGACAGAAATCTACCCAAGATACAGAGATAAAAATAGGAAATAATTTCTTTTGTAGAAACTGATTTCTAAGTAAATTCGTTACAATTTATTAAAATTTATTTAATCAATGCTTGAAAACAATTTATTCTAATCAAATTCAATTGGTAACAACATATTTGATTAAAACCCATGTCACAGTTCGATTTAAGTATTTTTGGAAATTCGCATTATATATTAAACGAATCGAATATGTTTCTTGTTTTGCTATTAAGTAGAACTCTTGATTATTTGAAATTGAATCAATTCAAATTCAAGCCACACACCTAGACTTTTAAAGTAGCTACAAGTCGTTTTCGATTGATCAAAATAAAAAACTAAATTCAGTGCAAAAAAAAAACAACTAAACCCGACGTATAGTAGAAAATGGTTCGAGTTTTGTTTCTTTTGCATTGAGTTCAGTTTTTCTTTGATCAATCGAGAATGACATTAGTTTGGTTTGGCTTCGCGAACTAAATCCGAAAAAATAAATAGGAAGATTTTTTTTAATTTCCCATGAAAGTGTAAGGAATGTATAATATTTCAATTTCATTTGAAGAAGATGCTGTATGATGTATGTGTAACATTTCAGTTCAAGTTCATTTCAAGACGGTACATGCATTTCACATTCGATAAAAATATTTGTACCTCAACCTTCTAATTTTTGTGACGGAATAAATTGATATTTATCGGCGGAGTTAAATTTATTTGCAAATGAATTTATTCCGTGTCAATTTAATTCTTTCTAAATATGAATTAAATCTTTTTAAATTTTAAAAATTGAATTAAATCCGCATCAAATTATTTAATTTAAAAAAATTAGATGTCGCGAATTTAATTCATGTAGAAAAGGGAATTAATTTCGCCGTACAAAAATTTTCAGCTTCCGCGGAATTAATTCGTGCCCCTATTCGGTTTCACGTTGAGCTTATTTCAAATTTTATGTGGATTTTATTTGATAGCCACGAAATAGTCATAACTAATTTTATTTGCTCTAGTAGGAGTAGTTTTTAGTAGTTTTTCATTTTATTGTCCTGGTGTGAAACTAGTATCAATAATACAAACAAAAAAAATCGTGGCGGTTGTCATAATTGTTTTAAAATAAATAATAAATAAAACATTTAAGGAATGTGTCATACGAATATTTCATTTTAAAGTGAATTCTAACTTTTTGAGTTAACTTTTGCTTTCATTACACAAAATATATTTTCAGTAACTGAATTTACAAACTATGAAATTCCAGCTATTTAAAGCGCGTTCGTTCGATACACCAAAAAAGATAAAAAACAATCTAAATTTCCCACCATAATCGGCATCAATGTTTAAATCGTTCATAACAGTTTAACACACATTAATTCATATACCTACTGGAAAGAATCACAACCTAGGTGAAGTGAAGAAAAACCAGTAAGTGCTCCTTCTTTTTTTTTTTACAAGTGTGTGCTTATAAGCTTATGAATAAAATTTAAGTATTAACTTGATAAAGTATCGGCTGTATACTTGATGATTTAACAGGTTGTGTATATTGAGACTTGAGTTTAGTTTCACAATATAGTTTGATCGGAATAGCTGGAGTTGTTAAAATTCGATAACCGAAAAATTACCGTGAACATCCGGAAATAGATAAAACCAAAAATAAACAACATTTGAGATTTGACGTTGAAATTTTAAAGTGGATTCTTTCTTTCAAAAAATAATAATTTAAGCTAGTTAATTGACCCAGACTTTCAAAGTGATACTACTAAGGAGATGAAAAAAGTGGTTTCGCTAATGATAGAAGTTCCATTTGTAAAACGATTTGTTATATCTGACCGAGAAAATTGTCAAAAAATCTTGTGACTGGGTACAAGCTCATAGAACACAACGATATTAAGACGAAGCTGCGGCAAATAACCAAACGCGTTTTTATAAACCAAAAGTCTACCAACTGGATGTTCTGGCCGAATCAAAAAGATGTCTTGTTATCCTGTTATCGTTCCTGAATTCGAAAGACTAATAATTAAATAGAAAATACTGCAGGATTACTGTCCTTACGCAATCTGATTTAATTTTAAAATTCACGAATCTCAAAAAGTAACGAATTAAAATTTTGTCGGTAACATTTTATAGTTCAACGCAACAGGTATAATAATCCTGAATATTCACCAATAAACTCGACAATATTGAAAATCTGAATTATTTTTTAATAATTTTGAAAATGTCGGAAAATTTCGAATAATACCATAAATTTTTGAAATTTTGTCACCTACCCACATAGTTCTCCAGAATCTTGAATAAACCGGAAAATCTTGAATATTAATGAAAAATTTTCAATAATCTTAAAATAAAACGACGCGTAAAACGTCAAATTAATTTTATAGTATGAGGTTATTTTCAAGGTCATTTTGGAGAACAACTTTTTTTTTTAAATATGAAACTATTCTTCCAGGTTCTTATTCTGCTTAAAAATATAACAAACTTTTATCTTAAACAGCTTTTTATTGGGCGTCAATTTCTTTATCTTTAGCAATTCTGTCAATCTAATAGAAACTTGTTCCATTAACATATTCGTATTTACTGTGCGCCAGATATATTTTCTATAGTACGCTACAAATTCCTTGTAGAAAAAAAAAGAAAGAGTGAAGCAGAACTCGGGTTTATAAAGTAGAAAGAGTCCCACAGAACTCGGGTTTATAAAAAAAAATAAATTAGTCAGAAGCTTGCCTTTTCACGTAGATTAAGAGTTCGATGAGATCCGAGGTCAGTCTAACAGAGAAACGGTCGAAAAAGGGAGGTTTTCACCAATTTTATAGAAAGTGAATCGCGGTTTAGCAGAAATATGACGACCAGCATTCGGAAAGGGTCGAAAAAGAGGTTTCGCTCTTTTTACGGTGTTGCAGTCACGTTTTCACAAATTACTAGGTTATTTGGCGTTTTAGGAAAATTCATATGCTACGTGAAAAATTTGTGACGATAGATAAATATATACCAATTTTACGCCGCAGATCAATACTTAGCATTTTATATCATTCTCAACAATTAAAGAGATTTGATCAGGATAACAAACATAACCTAACGAAAATGATTCAGGGGACAAAAATTTAAGCCGCAAGGGTTACGAAATAATTAGTTACTTATTCAACTCATGTAAGTTCGTGGTATACGCACGATAAAATATCGCAAACTTCGAATGTCGAAAAATCTCGATAATTTCTAAATATATTCAAAAATGTCGAACATTCAAAGTATCTTGAACCAGGGGCGTATAATCTTTGGAAGCAAGCGAAGCACTGATTCCCTATAATTATAACTCAAAATGCTAATATGCTTCATTACATGATCTTTAAAACTTTCACATTGGCTGGAGAGCGAACCAAATCGTTTTCTAAAAAAAAACGAGTTACCCGCTCTAAATGTAAAACACTAATTGAAACAAAATTCCAAAAGGGAACTAAAATAACGTTTGATTATTTCTCTATTAAATATTACACTGCATAAAATTATCGTCATTTACATTAGCTTCTATTTCTTGGTTTTCTCGATTGCTTTACATTATACAACCATACGATCGTTCCCTAACATAAAGATATCAGAAAAACTTAAATGTCTGAAAACGTATATGAGTTAGTTTTTCACAACCCAGGCTGCGGACCAATAGCCGGCACAAATTATGATTTGGAGGGTTGAAATCGCTGGCTATTAGGTGCAAAGAAAAAACGTCAAATATTTTTATTGCCTTTCATTCGTTTATTACCTACCTGTACGTACATTTAATACATATAATGGAAACGCGAAAATTTTAACAAAAATCAGTGAAACATGAAAAAAGTTAAAAACAACGGTTTTTTCATATTTTACCCAACTTTTTAGTAAAATATTTGAATTTACCCTGTACACTGATAAAAAGTAGGTAAAAAAACAATTAATCCGACTATTGGTCCGCAGCCCTAGAAAGACGTGACGTGTATGTGTTGTATTTATATGTGAAAGTTTTCATTAAAAATCACTGTTGAAGCCAGGTAACTTTCGATGGTCGATATTGGTATGATCTAGAAGTTTAACCTGCGCGTTTGTTTCCAAGAAAAATAAAACTTTTGATAGTTCACTGTTTTGAATAATTCACTGTTTTGAAAGTCATTATTTTTTTTCTGTTTTTTAACATCGCTCACTTGAGCGACTCAGTCACTTTCAGGGTTTTAATTATATCATCTTTCAAAGTTATTGCTTCCCTCAAATCGTTGGTCACAGTCATCAGTTGTTTAAAATACATGTTAGCATTAAGTAAAGTTGCGGCAGCCGGCTATGTATTTTGGTTTAGTCTGGCTAATTCGTTCATAGCCCTTGTTGCTAAGAACGGGGAAGAAGCGGTACCATAAGTGACCAGGTTCTGTATGTACATTGGTTTTCCTGATTCAATAAAATTTGTGAGAAAGGTATGTTCGCGAAACCGCAAAATTATTTCGAAGATACTTTATCGTATTGTTGGTCCAACTAGGAGTTCATCATTGAGCGAAGCGGTCGATCCGGTTTTGGCTGGTGCATCGAATAATAATATTAACATAGTGCTATCTTCTTTGAAAACACCGTGATGTGGTAAAAATACACAAGTATCTTGGGTCACCCTTTCTGTGCTAATTTTCACCAAATATCCGAGTTCAATATATTCCTGCATGAACGATTTATATATCTTTTGGATATTCTTCGCTTTTGACAATTTTTCTCTCCCTGGCGTGCAACCCGCTAATTGTTAAATTGAGCGATGTTCCTAGGGTCGGCTTGGGTTCCTCAAACGGCAACCTCACAACGAATCTTCCGTTGACGCTATTAGCAACAAAATAGACTTCATTTTCCTCTTCTTTATTTGTCTATTTGGATGGCTCTGTAATCTCCTCCAATTCCCCAAAAGGCTCTCAACATTTTGTCAATATTGAAATCAGCTGAATATTTTGATATTGTAGACAATGAAGAGCGATGGTTCGAATATCACCTTGGCGTCCAACCAAATCCATCCAAATAAGGTCTATTGCACGATAATTTGACCTTTATTATTTGTAATTTTGCCATAGCCAAAAATTTACAAAATTATCCAACAGCACCTTATATGTAACCCTATTTCCACGCCAACCCTTCCAACCTTTCCAACCAGGGCCGTTGGAAGCATTGATTGTACTAATAAATTTGTCTTCAGATTTCCTTGTTAACACGTCCGATGCCTGTTGCGGTTAACTTAGACTCTGTTGGATTTAAGTGTAACGAGAGTGTCCAAGAGGCAATAAAAGCAATGCTTTTTTCAAATCGTCAATCGATTTATTCGCGAACTTTTTACACTGATACAAAAAATGATCGTAAGAATCGCAAACATCACATTTTACCGAAATGATTGCAAACGTTCGTAAAAGTTTTCCATTCGAATTTGGACCAGCCCTTCTACTTTCTGACTTACGGGATTGCAGAGCATCTGATATTTTGCGTAATAATTTCAAAAATTCGTCAATAGTTGGAAAATCTACATCGCACGTATTTGTACATCGCATGACTTTATTGAGTAGCATAATAATGGGTCAAGAATCCCGTTGCTCAGTTTTCTCCCAATGCTCGCAACTATCTAATAATTTTGTCTGAACTATTTAGTAGTTTCCGAAGGTTAGTTCAGAAACCGTAGTGAACCGTTTAGATATTAAAACTTTTGGCGACATATTTTCGTGGATAGTGCCCATATAAATGTCATAGAATAACTGCCATTCCGTGTATTCTCCGCTAAATGGAAGAACTTTTTTTTGTTGTCAGTTTCATTTGTATAGACCTTTCAGTATTCTTTGTGGTATCAAATAATGATGAATCTGTATCATTCATGATTGCCTTTCGACTCCGTTTATTTAAACTCATATTAAATGTCTTCGAATATATGAATTCCCGAGGCTTCATCATGGCTTATAAAAAATATTTCCCGTTTCACTTCACCAACATTTTTTTAACAATTGATTAGTACGTTTTTGACGAACAGATATACCAAAAATATCTGAACTAGGCTGTAACTGTTGAACATATTTTGCTAATCTAGATATTTGCTCAGTAATGACGCTGTGTTCCTTCTGAAACGTCTCTAATTTTTGTTGACTGGTAGTCATTACTTTTCTATTTTATAAGATTTCACAAATATAAACAAAATAGAGGCATAAGCAGAAGTTTACAATGTTAGATTTCCACAAGGTGCAGTGATGGTAATTTCCAAGGTTGGTGTAGGATGGCTTGCAATTTTACTTGCCCACTTGTGACCTCCCAAACTTAATGAATTTAACTTTATATTACAGTTAAAATCCGCCTCGATGAAGAATCCTTCTTTCCTTACTCATTTGGTTAGAACACAGGGCATTTCATTGCAAAACTAAATTCGTTACACTAAAAGTTTCGTTAAATTGGTAGGTGTTCGATAAAAACAAAGTTAATGGTATTCGTTTTTTCGAGTTGCAAATATATTGTGTGTATGTTTGTGTAATTTAAACATTGATTGTTTTTTAAGCATGCCTTCTTTTGCGAGCATTGCCTTCTTTTTTGACTGAAAACGACGTGGTTTTTTTTTGGTGAACGTCATTCACTTGCCTGATGTCTGGATTGCGTGTCGTACTCATAAACCCACGCCTCGTCTCCAGTAATGATCCTTTTGATGAATATGGGATCGGATTCAGCCTCGCAAATCATGTCTAAAATTGTAAATAATCTCCAACACACACAGAGATAGATGTACTCTTGACTACGTTACTTTTGCAAATATCAAGCTATGACGCTAAGATTTAGAGGGAATGTCAACAACAGATGTACCAGCTTAAAGCATGGTTTCCACGATGACGAGGCGAAAAAATTAGTCAAATTAAAAAGAGGAAGGAATAAAAAAAATAACATAAGAGTGAATGAAACTGCAACAAGTCGTTACTCCGAATTTTTATTTATTTATTTTCGACGTTTCAATTATTAAAATTAAATTTTGTTAAAAATGGATACTGTTGAGTAACTAATGGCAATATATGCCGTTATGTTTTCAAGTATCACTGAGAGTGATTCTGGCGATGAAAAATGTGTTCCCCAAATCAAAAAAAATATATATATACAGTCGAAACTCGATTTTTCGGGATCCGATTATCCGTAAACCTCAATTATCCGTGATTTTTTTTTACACAGTCGATTTTTTTGAGTCACTTCTTTATCCAGATTTTCAATTGATTAACCGGGATTTTTAATTTTTATTTTTTTCCTTAAATTTTGGCAATAGTGTTATTTCTGTGTTAAGCATATATCTACATATGTATATTGTGTATTTTTTTATAAAACTGAAAAATTCGATCAACCGGGATCTTTGATTATCCGGGAAACGTTCGGTCCCAAGCATCCCGGATAATCGAGTTTCGACTGTATATTTAATAATAAAATAAATATAAAATTTTCTTTAAATTGACAATATGAATTCCGAAAGTCAGCGGATAATCCGAAAAAGATGATGCATCTAATCTTTTTCTCGGATTAGACGCCCTATTTCGGAGTGCTGAATTAAAATTTTTAAAATAGGACGTCCCAATTTTTCTGTCAAAATGGTATTTTCTCTCTATCGTATTATTAGTGAATTTTTGCTTTCTCTTTTTAGTTTGACTAATTTTTTCGCCTCGCCATCGTGGAAACCATGCTTAACAAAAAAAACAGAACTCAAATCGGAACGATGAGAGCGCCACACGGTGGTTATTCCGGGAACTTGTTGATCAAGGTAGTATTCTGACACTTTCAGACTGTTTAGGTATTATTTTTCCAAAGCATAATGTGTCGATTACTACAGTATGCTCTTGAAAAACGAATACCAAAATAGTCTAAAAAGACGAGAAAATAAGAATAGTGCTCTGGTTTACGATCCTAATTGTTGTGTTATAATTAATCAAATGTTTTTTAGTGAATGGGATCAAGTTCGGAACTACATAATGTCAACTGCTTCCCTACCTCCAAAAACCAGACTACGCCACTGTCTTGAACTGACTCTTTTAGCACTAATATGGATAATTTCGAATAATCGTATAAATGTCGAAACACAACAAATTCCTACGGATTCCAAAATTTGCATATGTGTTGAATAGGGTAATTGAAACTAGTATAAAAAAGTAGAACCATTCTAGGTGGGGCGCTCCTCCTTACTCGTCTCATTTACAATCTCCTATTTCGTTCAACAATTTTAGCTTAGAAATAAAACTGAAACTAAATTAAAGGTTATTTTACCAGGTTTAATTCCTATCAAAAACATTTTTTGATAAACTTAGTGAAAATGTCTGCAAAATTTGGAGTGTGTAGGATTTATTTATTTCCTTTTCAACATTACTTTTAAGCCTATTTTTACTGGGATATTAGGAAATTTAGAGTAAGCTGGAATTACTATATTTCGATTACAGAAAAATTCAAATAGTATCGAACCTTCAAATAGTATCGAATAATTTCTCGAAAGCCTCTGAGATTCTCGAATAACATCGAAAAATCACCAATCTGAAACATACTAGAATAATCTCGAATAACCCAACTGTTTCGAACAATTTCGAAAAACCTGAACTCAAAATCCGGATTTACAAAAAAAAGATACCAACACAACCTTCCTTACGTTTAATACAGTTTTTATCGAAATAAACCGGGTCGTAAATTTCATGAGGTCGTAAATGAGAAGCTATTCTATGTACGTCACACGAAAAGTCCTTTCTATACTAATCGGGTGTGACACGAGTCAGCTTTGCTTCAATAAATGGAGGTTGACAGTGAGCAAATAAAATACCTTCAATATCAAAACCTGGAATAAATCAGCTTGAGGCAGCCCCCCAGCTCTTTCGCAGCTTACGGTTGACTATAGAGGTTTAACCCCGTTTTGCTGAGACTATGTGCTCAAGGAAGGCAAACATATGTTCATTGCTATCACCGAACGTAATCAAATGATAAAACAATTTTAATTAAGGTTGAAAATTTGAAATAAATTTAGGTTAATTAGGATAGATAATTTTGAAAGATACTAACACTTAAAAAGTAAGACTTATAGATTTGCATTACCAAAATAATCAATGAAATAAGCGTAATTACAGTGCTTATGTCTGGTTGTATGGATAGATGTACATTTCATTATTTACATTTAAGCATTTTAAAAACTTTCTCTTTATTCAACAAAAACGAAAAAAAAAAAGTTCAACTACCCAAGAAGAAATTACTTTTCGAAATTAAAAAAAAAAAACAATTTGTGAATTATTCAACATTAAATAAGCAAACAAAAAAAAAAAAAAAAAAAAATGGTTACAACTCAACAAGTTTGCAATCTGCTGTTTGTTGTGTAAGATGGTGTTAATGGCTTTTCTACTATATGTATATTGCATATATGTACAGAGAACAGTCAGTACATATGCACACAAAACATTTTGATTTTCAATTCATTAAATTGAAGCAATTAAAATCAATTAATATTAATTTAAGTGTTTTGTATATGTGCGCGCTATTTCCTTTTAATATTTTTGTTGTATAACTTTTCAATTTTACATCTTAACAAGTATTTGTTTGTTTTTTTATTATTTTGAGTCATAAAACAATAATTAATTAGTTTATTTTATTTATTTGCACTCTATACGAAAGAATTAAATAGTTGTGAGCAGAATTTTATTTTTTTATTTTTTGGTAAAATTTTATGTTCAAAATTTTTGTTTTTGTATTTTCTAATTATAGAACAAAATAGCAAGTGCGAAATTAAAAAGAAAATTAAATGAAACGGGAAATAAATTAAAAGAGATTTAAAACACAAACAAAAACAAAAAAAGTTATTATTATTTGAAAATTCTTTTAAATTAGGTCATAATCAACAAGAGCTCTTTGATGCCAGAGACACCTTTTTGTGTTTGCAGAATTACATACATAATCAAGTTACACCTCAAGAGCTGCATTTCTGACGTTCCTGTCGAAGTGCCGCTAATATTAGAAACAAAAGTTTCTTATATAAAAGCAATCACATACGCTTTCACTATGTACAATATAAACAAAAGTATCATAAAATCAACAAATCGTTGATTGAAAAATTAAAGTGCATAAGTATTTAATTAGTTTTTGCATAAAAAAATTGGAAATAAAATAAAATAAAATCAAGTTTCCTGGATATGTGAAAAATAAAATAAATATTATTTTTATCTCCAGGATATAAAATATAATAAGATAAAAGAAAACTATAAAAAAAATGTTATGATACCAGTACTTACATATATACCTATAAAATAGTGGGTACTTGAATTTTGTGTTTAATCTTCATTCCACTTTTTTGCCAAATACAAATTTACTTGTTAAGCTAGTTTCTAAACCAATAAATCGTATAGTAAAATGGGAAAAACTCCCACACCGAAGATGTTTTTACCCCGCTTCGATAAAAATATCATCCAAGTATTATCAGAAGAGTATTGTTTAGTAAATCATGAACTTGTTTTTGCTTAATACTTGTAAAGTCGTATTTATTTTAGTATAACCGCAAACAAACATTGTACATAAATAATTATATTCGAAGTCAGATGTTTTTCTATATTATATACTATGGAAAGATGAAAAACTAGTAAACAAAATGATTAGCTATGCTGCTAAAAAACTAATGCAAATTATTTTATTTCGTTATTCCTATAGATAGGGATTGTACTGTACTCACCAGCCACCATTCCAATATGTCTGGCTGTTTAAAATTGAATGTTTAATCCTTTAGTTCGTTGTGCTTCTTCTTACCTGGAATAAATAGAAAGAAAAAAAACATTTAAAATATAAATTTAATTAGATTTTTTCTTTATATTTTGAACAAATCTTCATCACAACCTAACTATCCAAGCCGAAAATTGAAGTTGAATAAAATTGGAATTGACAAAAAATTAAATTAATACAAACTGTTATGTATTATTAAAACTTCCATGAAATCGTCTGCTCGACGGCCAACTATAACTTTTTACCTTTTCTTATAAAAGATACAATTTATTACTTCAAATTGTAAATCGATAAAATACATACACCAATATTTTAAATTATATTTAAAACAATTAAGCCTGTATTCCATGAGAAGAATTGACTGACAGTAAAAAAAAAAACGAAAAGAGAAAAATAATCTGACGCCCCATGTAAGAGACAAAGGCAAGGTTTTTTATTTTATAGAAAAACCATTTTGCTGTAAAATAAAAAATAAAATAAAAAACGTTGTCCTTGTCTCGTATAACGGCATCAGATTGTTTTTCTCTTTTGGTTTTTGTTGACTGTCATCTGTCAGTCAAATTTTCTCATGGAATACAGGCTTTAAAGAGCATTAAGCACTTTTAAATTATTGCGCTAAATCTTTATTCTTTGGTTTTTATTCTTTGTAAAATCATGTTCGATCATGATACAAAATTTTAAATAATATAACGTCTCATATAATGTGATTCCGGATATCAAACAGAGCGAAATAAAAATTCGTTGAATTATGAAACCAATGTCAGGTGGTGTCAAATCAGGAAATCTGGTTGGCCATGTGATATTGCCGAATTCCTCCACGAAAAAATTAATGCTTGAAAAATACCGACAATACCTTTTATGGTAATTTCGCAACAGAAGAACATGACGAACATAAAACTTTCTCATCTGTTTCATAAAAATGTTAGCAAACTAATTGATTTGGATTCAATTTTAAAATTATTTTGAAGTCTTGTTTTTTAAAAATTATATAGTGTTGAAGTGTCGAACACTCTGTTTTACATTTACAATGAATAAACAGCAGAATTTAATTATATACGGGACTAAGATATTTTGCGGCTGTGAGGGTTGTCCTAAAATGGAAATATTTGTCCTTAAAGTAGTCTTTGCTAAGGATGGAATAGTAAAAATAATAAATCTCCTATTATTACGAATTTTTAAGTAAAAATTAATTATTTTTTAGCAAACATTTTTCTAGGTAAATTTAACTATTATCAAACTTTAATTTAAAACAAAACAGTTTAATTAAATTAGGTGTTAATCCCTTATTAATGAGATTAATATAATTCAGTTAAATTGGTTATATTACCACGGGTGGTGCCTAACAATTTATTAAGAAAAGCAACTTTATTGGTGTTCAAGTTTATTCTGATTTTTTTTTTAATTAGCTTTGAGTCGAAACACTAAATTTAAATGATATGACACAAGGAACTCGGCAGAGCGTAAATAATAATTCGATTTTATTTTAGGAACTATTTGTAGAATTGGCCTAATAACTTAGATATAAAATTTCACTAAAATCCATTGGCAAACGTGTATGTTCCATTTGGTGCTGGGAACATAGTAAAGGCCTTGATTAGTCATCTATGAAAAAACTAGTTTCTTTTTGACAAATCTAATTTTTTGTTATTATGGACCACAAAAGTATCATTAGTAGTATACCGAATATTTGTTGAATTCTGGCCGTGTTTTATTTAATAAATTTCATCCCTGCCCCTAATGGAACTTCTGCGATTTTACACCAATTCCATTGAAATTTGATATCTGACTTTACCAACCTATTTGATGATTAATGAATTAGTTGCAGCGTATCCAAATGGTGAATAAGGGGAGCGAATTTGAAACTTTTATAGAAGAGGTTTCAACACATATCTGTTTTGTGATCAGTAAACAATCGTCGCCACCAAATCAATTTTGTATAGGAATTAATTATTTCGAGACTTAATAACTGTTCCAGTTTTTTAAGTCGAAATACTCTGATTTTTCAAACTTTTTAGACTTCGTCCAGGTTTAATCGTTTTTGACCTGGTCACCCTATGTATGGGTAGTAAGTAAGTATATAAACATAATGCTTAGTTGACAAATAGCCGGTATGCATATTTTCGTTTATTTTTTACCTTTCGCCACCTATGCATTTTGTATATATGGTAAACGAAATAAAAATGATGGGTTAACAAAAATGCTCTTGGCATACGTAAAGAGAACATTCTCCCGGGCGCATTTCAGCCTACATCAAATTGTTTATAGTGCAAATACTCTATGGTGTGCTGAATCTTGCTCTTTAAGTTTATTAGTATTGAATCTTCTGCTTCTTTGTTCGTAACTTCTTGTCCAAGTTTTGTGGAGTTAAGTTTAATTTCTGTGATTTTATCAGTATCGTATGATGTGGATTTTCAATAAAGACGTTTCTCTTGGAATTGAGGCCGAAAATTCCGGCACCACTTAGCTAAACCTTGGCTTTGATTGGCAATATCCGCCCGTGATGAATGTGTTGCTTCTATTGCTCTTTGAGTTAACACCCCGAACTTGTCACCAACGAAGAATTCTACTGTGTTTTCATCGCCTCGTTTAAAACGGTTGCTAAATTTTTGAATTAACCGGCTTTGTTAGTTTATATTTGTAATTTGTCTGTTAAGTTGTTGGTAGATAACCTCGCATATTTTTGTCTATCTTCTTGATGTCTATTAGTTTGATAAGAGTAGCATTGGCTTTACGGTAGGAGTTGCAGTGTTCCGATTTCTGTCTGGTGAGTTGTTCTCGCGGCTTAATTGGAAATTGATTTCACCTCTGAGCTTGAGGTCCAAAACACGAGCGTTAATAGACCCTTGACTTGGTTTGTTACCCTTGTAGGTACTATGTTTGGGCTTATGTCGTCTGTTTGCTGGTTCAGTACTAGCTACTACTTTTGCCTACTCGGAGCAAAATGGTTCCTGAAATTGTTCGGCTATTTTAGTTATAAGGTTCCATCTTGTAACTGTCTTTAAGTTAGTCATGTCAGGCTCAGGCGTGGCCACTATTAATCTTCCTATTACAAAATGGCGTATGTCACCTTCAACGCCATTGTATAGTGGGGCTGGCGGTGTTGAATTTAAACAAGCTTCCATTTGATTTAGAAGAGTTGTTAGCTCTTCAAAGGTCAATAAGCTGTCCCCAAGCATTCCTGGAAGATGGTGCGCTCTGTTGGCTTAATCTCTGCTTCCTTTAAACAACCAATGCGGGCTTCCCCACAATCTTCTGTTATTAAATCGCTTACCAGTTATAAATGAATTATAAAGGCAGTCTGGGCATATAAAGATGGCGACATCCCCTTTATAGGTTTTACTATTTCTACCTTTGTGTAACTTTCCTATCGCGCTGTTTGCAAATGGAGCCGCTGAAATCGATTCTAGAAACCTTTATTGTCTTAAATGTCCTTTTTCGATTCCTGCAGCTAGCTGTAGTTCTTGGTTATTTAAGTTGATTATTGAATAATTTTAAACTTTAACCATGTGCGACCTTCCCACCAAATTGTGTGACTCAGCAGCTGGCTTCTGTTTATCGCACTTGATTCGCAATCTCAGGATAACCTGAAATACAATCGAGCTTTAACAAGGATTTATGCTCGATTGTATTTCAGGTTATCCTGTGGACTACGAATATCTTATAATTTTGTGTTCTTCCTTTTATCCAACGTACACTGAGCAAAATATGTTATCGTCGGTATTTGGTTTTAAAACACTGTTTAGAACAGATTGTTTGATTTAATACTAAAACTTTTGTTTTTGTAGCAATAATTCTTGGTATACCTTTAATTTTGATGTAAACTATTATAGGCTCAGCTGGGCGCATCACAAAAGCCATATAGTTCACATTTTGAGATGTTCGTGTAGTTTCGCGTAATTCCTTCTAAAATCAGTTATCCTTATTTTTAGTGAACCACCTTTCTTCTATGGATAGATAAAATTTAGTATCCCAGTCAATTCCGGAGGTTCATACTCATACTAACGTATGAGAATTAAGCAAGAAATGTTCACAAGATTTTGTTTACTATTTGGTATTTAGCGGCGGATCTAATTAAATAGTTACGATAGGTAATGTGGTGCAGAGCCGCGTGAGTTTCTTCCAAATTGGCTTTGATCTGTTCGCAATCTTAACAGCCTGCAACTTGCATTATTGAGAAACAAAATGTCCTAAATTTCTCTTCCTAATCCTGACTTTTTAAACTATTACAACTGATTTAGGATGTTCCATAATTTCTGGCCATCTCAACTATGATAAAATCCTAATAGGAATGTGCCCTACCTCTTCTACCTGCAAAACCTTAAAAATACTCAAAAACGGCATTATTAGCAATCTGGAAGAATAACAAATTAAAAAAAGCATAGACTGGAAAGTGGTCTAATTAAATAAATGCATTGCCCATTCCTGAAAAACTGATTAGGTCTAGTTTCTTATGTGGTGCCCCGGGAAAATTCTTTTGAATGAAAGACCGATACAATATTTAAACATTTCTATAAATTCATCCACCTTTAAAGAGTCGTGTCTGGAAAATGGCTCAATCAGGTCAAGTCTCATGTGGAGAGAGTAGCAAAATTCGTTTGAGCATATAAAATTACCTTTAAATTTAAAACTCTGGAAAGTAACTCAATTAGAGTGCATTCAAAATATTTAGTCCTAGAAAAAAAAATTAATTTAAAAAAATAATTAACTTAAAAAATATGTTGAAACTATTCGATGTGGAGACAAAACACTGCAATTATATTAGTAGACAATTAGTATACGACAATACGATTAGCAAGCACTTTTAAGGACGTCTAAAAAACCATGCAATTTTCGTGCTGCCTTGCGGTGATGGAACTTTCCCAGGAAAGCTCGGAAAAATCACGACTTCAAGTATATAAACGGGCCCAAATGCCGGAAGAGGATTGCTATTTCGCGACCGTTAGACTCACTTATTCGACCGCATGCTTGATAATAAATTTGGCTAAAATCAACAACAACAGTTTTTGGTTGAAAAATTATTTTATTAGGGATCGTTATTTAAAAAACCGTTGATACATAGGCGTATAGCAACTGCAGCGCCCACAAATACAAAATCTAGAAGGGGCATAGGTCATCCAATTAACAAAATACCATTCAATATAAATCAATATATCTGAGAGGACTTTCAACAGTATTTGGGAAAATACAACACGAACGCTTAAGTCATCTGATCTGCTCTTAACAGTTTTCCAGCAAAATTCGATCAGAATTATATTAGCCATATCAAGGAGTACATGTTGTTAAATCGACAATCTCTGAGATTTCCGTGGTCCGCCGATGTCATTGAAATTGGATCCAAACCGCTTTTCGAATACCTGTCGAACAAGAACTTGAGAATAGCAAAGACTATAGCGAATCGGCCACGCCAATTGTACCTGTTCTGAAACTTGATGGATCTTTCCGGATTTTTGGCGACTACTCGTCTACTATGAATATGGCTCTTTCCCCTTATCCTTAGTCGATACCATCAGCAGTCATACCTGTCAGCAGTAAATGGTTTGAGAAGGCAGAAATGACACCAACCATCACGACCCACAAAGAACCCTGAAAGGTAATGCATCTCCATTTTAGGATTTTCTCAGCGCTCGGGCATTTTTGACTATTTTATTGCAAGCTTATTCTGTGCCAAAGATAACTTTCGTGAAAAATTATTCGAAAACCTACAACGATTTGACGAAGTAGGATTACGTCTACATGAAGACAAATGTTCGATTGAGTGTGAATCCGCTGATTTCTGAGATAAACAAGATACAGCTTCAGGTGTTTTTGGATCGAATCAATTTTTACCACAACTTTATAAAGAGCAAACTAACCATCGCTGAGGTCCTGCACCAGCTATTCTATGAAAATACGAGCTGGAAGTGGAGAACAATTCTGCGCATTCCTTACGATGGGGATTTTCCACTATCGCTTGTGCGATTCAGTTCGGTATAGCATCAGGATTGTGGTGTTACACAGGGTAAGTAACTGACCTCGACGGAACGGTACGCCCAAATCGATAAGGAGGCCTTGTTTGCCGGTGTAAATAGTTGTTTGGAGCTGTTTAACCCTGAGAAGCTGGACCGTTTTCTTGAATGCGAACCTCCAGGGAAGGAAAATGGAAACACTGACGACCTCATTCGAAGCCAAATTTGATTACGCCCGCCGCTAAAGGGGAGGAGGTATAGATGATAGACATAATGTAACTTCCAGTTAAAATGATAAGTTTCGAATCATTTCTTGATGGTTCAGGGGATAGCCCGATGAAAAGTCTGACGAGAACTTACATTTTTTGGTGGCAGAAAATAGACGATAACATTGAAAAGCTTTGTCGATCATGCTCACTATGTTAGGGAAACCATCCTGAAAATTCTCAAGCACCCATTCGACATTTTTCATTTCATCATTCGCCATCCACCCTCCTAAAGGTACTGGATAAAATTATAAAAATCGTGAATTGTTAGCTTAATATTGTTAAAAAAATTTTAAAATTTTTACCAACAAAATTTTTTTTCAGGGCAAAGATTTTGGTCAAAAAATGAGACTGGATGGAGTATTGCGATTTTCATATACATACTTACTAGATGTTCAATAGTAAACTTTATTGTAGTTTGGGTTAATTTTAATTATATTGTAGGTACATCTAACACGTAGATGGAACTCAAAACTCTCGTCTCATTTTACGATCAAAATTCTTGCTAAAATCTCTTCCTTTAAATATGATAGTAAAAGCTTGCTATCTTAAAAATTTGCTTATATTGACGACATATGGATTGATGAAATATCATCAAAATACATTTTTTAAATAGAATTGGTGACCAAATGTACATATTTATTGAAAAAGGATTATTAAGAATACTTCTTCAAAATAACTTAATAAAGAGGTAAATTTTTGTAAGACAATTCTGTCTTCATTTAGCAATCTTTTCATACTTTGTACAGTACGATCATAATATTGGCGTAAATATTCGACAATTTAGCAAATCGCAATTCGAAAGTCGATCGATCAATGTTATAAAGCAAATTTTAATGTCAAATTATATTTATTATACTTTCTGTTTGTTTTAACGAACAAACAGAATAAAATTGCTAATAATTTTCTGAAGCCGCAAGCAGAAAGCGCAAGTCAATGAATATTAACGATGAAAATTGGTTTGCATAAATATTTGTTGTTTTGACAATCAAGTATTTGCCCCAACAATTAAATGTACTCCAATAATTGAAATTGACCAGATTAAAGTTGCCTTTAAAATAATTTTACATCTTTCAGTATTTCTCTCTAAGCAATATTTTGAGATATTTTAAATTTATACGACTTTAGTATTAGGTGTAAGCCGTTGGGGAACGCGTTTGGAAACATCGAGTTTGGTTTGAACGACCTTGAAGATACGATTTTAATAGGCAACCGCGGAGAAATTCTCCTTAAAAGATATTTTCAATTCATATATATCAAAAGTTATATTTAAGATCACGATGAAATATGTACAATCCAAAAGTTAATTTTTTGTAACTGGAAGTATCGTGCACACTTTGTTGATTTTACAACTATTTTATTAACGACATAATATGAAATGGTATAACGTGGTAGCTAATTTTGTTGTACTCGTATATGGATTTTAATAAACAGCAATTTTTATTTATAATAAATTGCCTGGGAAATATTTTGTGTAACCGAGTTGAGTTAAATACATAAAGTTTATAAATATTATATGCAAACAGTGGTTTAATGGACATTATCACATATATTAAACATTCAAAAAGCGTAATAGTTATTCCAAAAGGATGTACAAGAGGAGAGAAGTTCAAAATTCTTGACCTTTTAAAATACCTAAACAGAATTTATTTACTTATCTAATCCGAAAGTTAATTAAAAGTTCCAACCGTTTTTTGTTCGAATAAATATTCTACTCTTACATATAATTAAGTGCAAGAGTACCAGAAAAAATTACAAATTTATTGTTAATGGAATTAAAAATAAAAAAACAGACATAAATTTTTAGCTTGCTCTTTGGTTTGACTTCATGAGGAGTTCACATGATAAATGGTGAAACCGGATGTTTTTTACCAGGATTAAAGATAATTCGAAATAATTTACCTTCCTTTTTGCCTGATTTTTTATTTTATTTTTTATTTACGAACTTCCTTGGTATGATGGTTGGTTATACGAAGTAAATCTTTTTGGTTTTTGAGGATTTATAAAATTTAATGATGCATATTTTGGTAAACAAAATAAATTTTAAGTTTACAACCATTTGTTATTTATATCGTTATTCTGTTTTTCAGCTAATCCATTGTTTTCGTGTTGTTCTGGAAAAACTCAAGTCCCAAAATCACCAAACATTAAATAAAAAGGTTAAAGCCAAAGGCTATACCTTCGGATGTCAAATAAGGAAGAAACATTGATTTGTCTCTCGCGGTTGAATGATTATGAATCGTGTAATTTTTAAAATATTAAAAATTATATGACTATATAATTAGGCGACATTTATAAACGTAAACAGTTGTGTTGACAAACTTAGTTGTATTGATAACTAGGTATAAATAATAATTCCATTTACATATGTATGGTTTAGTTGCCAGCAATATTAATACATTAACTAAGCGTGGTGCCTTGAGCTGAATAGATTAATGTACAAATGATTTTCGGTTGAACTATATGTAATCCAAATATAAGTAGTCCCATAATACCAAATCGATAAAAAACTAAAGGGAATTTGTAATAAATCTGCTTTGATAATATTTTATACTGATACTGAAAATCAATGGATTAATATTTAACACATCGATCAATAAGTCACAGGACGAATCAACAGATAGCACCTATAATTACATATTATCAACCTTCAAACGACAAATGTCCAAATTTCATAACATTTCGATCATTTGTGGTCAAACTACAGTGTTTTAAGTAATGCTACTTTTGTTATTTTTAAAACAACGAAAAAAACCGTTCCGCTCCATCGAAAACAACCATTTGTTGGTGGTCTGTTGATTTCAAAACTATAAAATATTCACAAAATACAACTTGTAGAAGGAATTTTGTAACTTCAAAAATATTATTTTGAAATTATCGTATATCGTACAAAACAAAATTATTTTTAAATGTAATTTGAGAAAATTTTGTTTTCTACTGATGGAGGAAATTATCACACACAAGAAAGAATTATCAATCTAGGGTAGTAATATTAGAACAATAAATTTACAATATTTTTAATCAATTTATTAATCCTTTGTTTATCTAAAATTAAAATGATTTTTTTTTAAATAAAAGCGTTTTTATAGTGCACGTTGCACGAATATCAAAATGAAAACCATAATAAGACAAAATAATTATAAATAAATGTTTAACAATAAAGCAATTTAATTCGAAACTAACAATGATTATTATCCCCTTAATCTTCCCCCTTAACTTAACCTTCCCCCTTAACATAACCTTCCCCCTTAACATAAGCCCATAAATATAGTTATAATAAATAAATATAGGTAAAAAATTAGGATAATTAAATTCTGAAAGATTTTTAATAGTACTTAATAAATAATATATTTATAATAAATATATATTGCAACCTTAACTCTGTTGAATTAATTAAATAAATTAAATTAAAAAAAAATTATTAATGTCAATTTTATTATTTATAAATTTTTGTATAATTTTAATTTTCTTTATGTTACTCGTACGTGGCATTAAAAATTTGAGCATGCGCAAATAACTTTGTTAAATACTGTAGATGGGTTATTTTCGAATAAGACTCGAAGCTATTTGAATCAAACCCAACAATCCCATTTGAATCAAACCCACACACCTACGTATATTTCATTTTTTAATAGTCAATGCCTTCTAGAATATACAAGCCATACTATCGTATTCATATATATTTGTGCAGTATCCATTTTTAATGCAACGCCACACAAACTTCTTTAAAATTGATATAAACCAAAATCTTTTTGAAACTATTAATATTTATTTAGTTAGCTTAATTATTTTGCTTTATAATTCAATAAAACAAAATGTTTAATTTGTGGAAAAAATACAGTTAATTTAATTTTATACAAAATTATTTGTGCACATCCAAAATAATAAAAAAAATTAATTTATAATAATTCAAACAGTTAAATTTTAATTCAGAATAGACAAAAACACATTAAGCAACAAATCAATATGACGTATTTCCTCCTTTTGACTTCAGAACTGCTGCGAGGCGTCTCGGCATAGAGTCGATTAAATTTTTAAAAAAATATATTGGCATGGTAAGTGGCATTCCAAGTGACTTCTTCAGTCCTTCCAACAGCACAAGGAAGTTGTCTTTTTATGTACGCCCATATATTCTCAATCACATTAAGATCCGGGCTCTGAGGCGGCCATTCGAATAAAGGTTGGCCAAATCTTTTAAAAATGTTAGTACCATTTTGCCTTTATGGATAGGAGCATTATCCTGTTGCAGCATAAAATGTTCTCCAATTAATTTGCATCCAGCCAATAACGCCACATCATTTAGAAGCTGCAAATAACGGCTTTGAACAAGTTTCCCTCTTAACAAAGTAATCGGACCAACACTGTCATACGATATGCACCCCCATATCATTAAGTGGCCTCCACCAGAATGACGTGTTGGTGCGACGACTGTATATTTAAACTTCTCTGAAGGTTTCGAATAAAAGAAATGTCTTCCCCAGGTCCCATCAAGAGAGAAAATTGATTCGTCCGTCCATAAAATATTCCTCCACAACTCCAACGGCTTGTTAATATGCTCCCTTGCAAATTTTAATCTTTTTAATTTATTTACTTTTGATATAAACGGTTTTTTTAGTGGTGTATTTTTTAATATTCTCCTCCCTTAATCTCCTGTGTATTGTTGGTTGGCTAATGGGTCTATTTCTCGAAAAGTTTATAAACTTTTGTATACTGTTTTGCGGCGTTGCTGGATTGATTTTCACAGCTCTTACAATTTTACGGGCTTCTGTGGCAGATGTTGCTCGATTTCGGCCTCTTCTAATGACATTTTTGACCGTTCCGTGAATATTTTTTTCTTTATTTGGTACAAAATGGTATTTCTATGGCAACCATACTTTTTCGATAATTCCGTGGTCGAAATTCCATTTTCATAATCAGCTACCATTGTTGCTCTGACTTCAACACTAAATTCAAATTTTTTAGGCACTTTTACTGAAGAACTTGAATTTTTTCCATAACTAACTAATTACACACTAAGTCAATTTCTGAAAAAACAAAAATTCAAATAACTGATTTAAAAATCATAGTGAACCAGGTTTTTTAATGTGCACAAAAAATTATGAAAAAAAAATTATGTGCACAAATAATTTTGTATAAAATTAAATTAACTGTATTTTTTCTAAAAATTAAAATTAAACATTTTTTTTTATTGAATTATAAAGCAAAATAATTAAGCTAACTAAATAAAAATTAATAGTTTCAAAAAGATTTTTGTTTATATCAATATTAAAGAAGTTTGTGTGGCGTTGCATTAAAAATGTATACTGCACAAATATATATGAATACGATATTACTACTGCAAGCAAAAATTATTTTTCTTTGATTCCCTCGACATAACACAAGGAATGATATCAAAGGGGCGAAAGTCGAAGGGCCGAATGTCGAAGGGCCGAATGTCGAAGAGCCGAATGTCGAAGGGCCGAATGTGTCAAAGGGCCGAATGCGTCAAAGAGCCGAATGGGTCGAAGGGCCGAATGGGTCGAAGGGCCAAATTTTTATTTTTTTTTGTTTTCTTTTTAAAAATATAATTTTTTAAATTTGCTATTTTAAGGAATATTTTGTAAATTTCTTTATCAAATATAAATTAATTTCTTATGAATTTATGTATTTTATCGATATAAAATATTGCATTTCAAGATGTTGCATTAACATAATATTGCTTTTTTCTATTAATCTTGCAACTATACAAAATCTTGCAATTACAAAATCTTGCATAACAAAATAGTGCAATTATTTTTCTTTTTAGTTTGTGTCATTAATAGATTCTATATAATCCGCTCCTACGTGCGGCACGCACTCCGACATGTTTGCTGATCCCGATTCCTACGTCACCCGAAGTTCAAATCTAAAGCCCCTCGGAGTGAGAGTTACCAGAGCCGTTAGCCTCTACAATTCTAAGTTAAATTATTCGGTTATTTTTCTTCAATTTATTTTCCTCAGAATAGAGAAGAAATGTACGGTAAATTGTTATGCAAGATTTTGTATTGCAATATTTTGTAATGCAAAATTTTTGTATGTGCAATTTTTTAATGCAATATTTTGTAATGCAAAATTAAATACCCAACCCAGTTTTCCTGTGGTCCTTATTTTAAGTTGATTTTTCACATAAGCAGGCATTTATGTACATCAAGATGGTTCAGACTGAATGAATAAAAAACAAATTTAAATAATTAATTTATACACAAATTTTATTTAAAATTATAATTTCAGAAGTTAGTTTCTCTTCTTGAGATATGTGTGAAAAATAATAATAAAAATTAAACTAAATTTAATGAATTTATAAAAATTCATAAGAAATTAATTTATATTTCATAAAAAAATTTACAAAATATTTCTTAGAACAAAAAACTTACAAAATTATATTTCTAAAAGCAAAAAAAAACAAAAATCGGTCCTTCGACCCATTTGACCCTTCGACATTCGGCCCTCCGACATTCGGCCCTTCGACATTCGGTTCTTCGAAGCATTCGGCCCTTCGACCCATTCGTCCCTTCGACATTCGGCCATTCGACATTCGGCCCTTATACATTCGGCCCTTTGACATTCGGCCATTCGTACCCATTCCGAGAATAAAACATTTCAAAAACAAAAAATAATATTTAGTATTATCTCATGCGTACGAAAGGAAGGTTGTACATATTTTTATCTCTGCTAATTTTCTGCATAATTTAAAACTAATAAAATTATTAATAAAATGATGATTTAACTATAAATAAATATTGACTAAAAATGTAACCTACGAGTAAGTTGGAAAAATTAATATTTTTTTTTTTTTTTTTTAAATTTTATTTATGATAACAATAAAACTTTTTACAAAGTAACTAATCATTTTTGACTAACAGCGTTTGACTCTGACAAAATAATAATAAAGCACTCATATGTGTTCTTTCCATAAAGTGTTGCTTTGGTTGATGTTGCATTGTGCGGACTATTCAGGTAATTCAAAAGGTTTTAGTCTTTTGAGTCTTCTTATTATACCCTCTTAATGAAGTAGTCTTGCAGCTTCGATGTTAGGGTGATGATGGAGCCTCTCCTGGTGTTTTTGTGCATATTTCTTTATTTCACTTGCGACTGTGTCTATTCCGAGATCTTTGTGAAGGTCACTATTACGAGTGTACCAAGGAGCATTTACAATTCCTCTGAGAATTTTATTTTGAAATCATTGAACGCATTGGCTTGAGTACTTGTTTATAAAGCACAAGTTTATTATGAATGGATAACTGAGAGTTTCTTCCAATTAACCTGTACATTTTTCTATATTTTAACTGAAGCTCTTCTGCTTTCTTTTTCACATGTACTTTCCACTTTAACTTTGCATCAAGGTTCATACCAAGGTATTTTGCTTGATTGGCATGTGGTACAGGGATATTATTGAGAGTCATAGGTAGTGGTTCTATTGATCTATTAGTGAAGTTAATGTGAGTTGACTTCGACTCATTCACTTTAATTCTCCACTTAGCTAGCCAGTATATTATTTACGGCTATTTGTAGTTTGAATGTGACTTCACCGATTGTGTCACCAACAGCTAGAATTGTAGTGTCATCTGCAAACGTGGCGATAGTTGTATTGCTCGTCTGCGGTATGTCGCTAGTAAACAGTACGAAAGGCCCTAAAACACTCCCCTGCGGGACTCCTGCTTTAGCTTCTTTAATGCTGGAGTAAACTCCTTCCTGTTTAACTCTAAAATATCTCCTTTTCAGGTATGACTTTAGCAGTTCGCAATACACAAATGGCACAGTTTTCTTCAATTTAAATATTAAACTATCTAGCCAGACAGAAATATGGCTGAACAAATCTTTTTTTCCTCTAAGGATTTTTCTATTATATCTGTTATTCTATGGACTTGATCGATTGTGGAGTGTTCCTCTCTAAATCCAAACTGATGGGACGGAACAGCTCCTGATTTTACAACTTCTGGTTTAATTCGTTTTAATAACAATCTCTCAAATAGTTTTGACATAGTTCTAAGAAGTGATATTGGCCTGTACGAGGCCAGTTCACTTGGTGGCTTACCTGGCTTAGGTATCATTATCACTTCCGCAAATTTCCAAGATAGATGGATATAACGGAGTCTGAAGGAAGCAGTAATTATGTCCCTGAATTGCTTAATAGCTTTATTAGGTAGTTGTTTCAGAATCTCTCCAGTTATCAGATCATATCCTGGTGATTTTTTAAGTACTACATGGTTCTTTATTTCTTGTTTAACTTCTTTAGCATTAGTTAATGGAATTTCCTCTCTCAGGATAGTTGTTTGGTTTTCGAACAGTATATCCTGTTGGTTAGGTGTTGTTAAATTTGGCTGAAAGGTACGCTCGAGATGATCCGCGAATTTTTCTGCTTTTTATTCTTTGCTTTTAGCCATTATTTGTTCTTATTGGTGGTATATGCATAACTGGCCTTTATCATAGGTGAGAGATTGTAGGTATGAATTTATTGATTTATTTTTAAATTCCCGATTTCCCTACGTATTCGTTGTGTTAAATTTTTCAACCTATTTTTGACGGTTGGGTTTCGTGTACGTTACCATTCCCTTCGGGTACTTCTCTTCTCTATAACTAGTGATTTAATTTCCATTGGATAGCATTTGCCAGCTATTTTTTGTTGGTTGTACTAGTACTTTTCCACGTCGCTAGCTGTATGTCTTTGAGGAGCTTCTCCACCTCCTGTTCTAATGTTTCTTCTGATGAAAGTTGTGTGTTTAAAATGATGCTATTGTTTAGTTCATTCCTGAACTTTTTCCAATCAGTATATTTATTTGTTAACAATGGCTGTTTATCATTAGTCTAATTATTGTATCACACTTATTATCATTAAAATAGAGGAGTGGTCAGATGTGGAGTCCAATCCTTCCTGAACTTGTATATAATCAACCGGTATTTTTCTTGTTATAAAGAAGTCAATTAGGTCTGGTGTTTTATTTTGATCCCTGGGCCAATAAGTTGGTTTTCCAGTAGAATACCAGTTGCAGTTGTATTTAATTATTGCCTGATGAAGCTCTTTCCCTTTAGTTGTGGTTAATCTTGATCCCCAGTCAGTATGTTTAGCGTTGAAGTCACCCTCGATTACGAATTTTTTACCTAGCTGCTTGAAGAACTGAGTATAAGCATTCTCTTTGATGTAATATCTAGGTGGGCAATATATTGCGGATACCACTAACTTGTGGTTGCGGGTATTAATGATAACGCTAATTACTTGTATTTCATCACTTTCAAGTTTTTGTTGCAGATGGTATTTAATATCTTTTTTTATAATCACGGCACTGCTCCCTCGTGCTTTATTATTAGGATGAATTGCTGAGTGAACTTCGTAGCCACGGATTTTTAAATGACTTTGAGTAGTAAGGTGTGTTTCAGATAATAAACATATATCTATTTTTTCTAAATCAAGAAATAGTTGTATTTCATTTTGTCGTTGCAATATAAAATTGCAGTTCCATGCAAGAATTTTTAAATTATTTGCCTTGTTTTTCGAGTAGGGTGAGCCTTTGTAGGATTGATATAAGGGCTTTTTCTTGCTTTTCTTCTTGTGAACTAAGTCTGTCAGAATATCTTGTAGTATTTTACTATTTTGGTTATTATTTGAATCATTAACTAAAAGAGGACTATGTTGTCTCTTCGAACTTCCAATAGATAGTACATCAGAAAATGTTACATTTGAATTAGTTCTTGATAGCTGGTTTAATGTTTGATGTGGCCTTAAATTTGTATATATTCTTGTTGAGGCTGAGTTAATTTCTGGATTGGTACTTATTGAAGTTTCCCTTGTTTTGTTGTGAATTTTTTGCAGCTCTTTTATAACAATGTAACCTCTGTAGTTGGCTAGTTGTGCCTCTCCACAGTTGACACATTTTGGTGGGGTGTCTTTTGGTTTCGTACATTCAGCCGTACGATGTTTTCCTACACATTTCACGCATCTGGGCTCCATATTACAAAAGTTTTGCGTGTGTCCATATACTTGGCACTTTTTGCACTGGGGAATCAGTTTAGATTTTTTAACTGCTTCTATTTGCACTTTCATATGGAGTAGTTCGCTGATTGCATTAATATTTGTAATGTCTTCTATTCTTTCAAAAGACAACATATTTAATGGAAAAGGTGTTTTGTCATCTCTTTTCAGCAGCTGTGTAACTTCTTTAATTTTGCATTTTTTCTCCAACAGATATTCTTTTATCTCTTTATTTTATCTCTCTTTTAAAATATATGAACTATTTTTTATTAATAATTTTAAATTATGAAAAAACACATGACGCACAACCTCCCTTCCTTGCCCTTGGATTATTACTAATAATTAATTTTTTTTATTTTTCACATGTTTTAATCTCTTCGTTTTCAAGTTTTGTTCTCTTTAATTTTTCTAGCATTAATGCCATCTGCAGAATATTAAAGGAACTTTCGACATAAATTGAGTGATACAGTCAGTAGTATGGCTTGTATATTCTAGACGGCATTGAACGTACGTAGTGAGTTTTGAATAGTATTTAAATATGATTGTGTCGTTTTCACATAAAACAAAATTCAAAACTATGATCAAAGATGAGTAAAGAGAAAAAAGGAAACAAGACTATGCATGAAAGAAATTTAAATTTCACTCGATTTTAATTTGATCTAAAATGAGATATTTTGTATTCTAATTTTATGAACCAACTACAAAAATATTAAAGACATGCAATATTTGATGCAAAAATTGATTTTTCGCTGTAAAATCAAAACTAAAATATTGCCTGCAAATGTATCCCAAATTCAAATTTTGTACTCATTTCACTTTTCACAATATTAATCAATTAATCACAGATAAATTATGTTAAATCAAATTAAAATAAAATACAACATATATACACAGCTATATTTGAATACTTTACACATTTAAAACAAATAAATAAAATTAAATTAAATTCACGAAGAGGACGACAAAACACGTCTATTCTCTTCGAGCGTCAACGACTCGATCCAGGTAAATTACTTCAGGGTCATGTTAAAAAAAATTAAAATTCTTATTTTAATTTTTTTTGGTTGAAAGGACCCACTTTCCCCTACCAATTACGATTGCTTCGATTACGCATGATAACATAGATTAACTTCAAAATTCCTACAGGAAATTAGTTACCAAAAATTTTAACTTATCTAATACCATTGATATATACAGAATAGATAATCATATAATATACTTATCCAGGTATTTTTCTCAATATGTCACTACACGATTTTAACAAAATAGAATTATCTCGATTCGTAACTCGGTAATCTATATCTTGTTATAGAAAGTAGATAAAGTGTAAATGGGATATGTAATAGTATAATTTAGGAATATTGCTATTTAGTTATGATGAAAAATTGATCTCGTCAATTGATTTTTTCGGCTTTTTTTATAGACCAGTATATTAATTGTTCATGGTTTTTGATATTTGATGTAGTGAATAATAATTCGCTAAGTCAGAACGTTCTGGTCAGATACTTAATGTAAGTGGCTAAAGTGGAATTTTTGTAGTTTGGTCGTAACTGCCTGATGAGTAGACCAACTTTTCAGTACGAAACCATACTACCAACATAAAAAACTCATGGAGGATTCTCATTTTTGCAGAGTAATACATTGGTATAACTCTTGTCCCTTGGGCTAAAATTACGGGGAGGGGGAAGATATTTCTACTTTTTTCAGTAGATATGTTATGAGGGCCTCTTTATTTTTCTGATTTATCAAATCGAAAATATTGGGATTGCCATGAACAATTAATATATTTGTCTATAAAAAAAGCCGAAAAAATCAAGTGATTGCAGACAGACAAATTAAATTCTTAATAGACGCAAATGTCATTTATATACACCGAATGAAGACTGGTAAAATTAATAATGTCATACATTATCTCGCTCAGGTGTGTCATCATAATTTGTAGATCGCGAATACTTAAACTTAATTTGAAATCATGATGGTAGATTGTCGCGACCACGTTTATGTGTATCTATAGGATAAGCTATTTAGTGTAATATTTGTAATTCAATAGTTTGAGTTTCCCTCAATTCTGATGAAATTTGAATTTTTCATTGCCTTCAAAAAATCTCGCCATGAGTTTAAAACCACTTTTCGTCAACACAAGTTGTGCATTTATAAGTGCTTTAATGTGCTTTTATTAATGTGATGTTTTTTTTTATACTATTTTCCTTTACTATAAAAAAATGTCATTAAACTTCAAAAATCCCATGTTCAACCTTCCATTATTATTTCATTTGTTTTCTCTTATAAATCAAAGTATAAAAATACTAAAAATACACAGAGTGACACATGTTAATAAAAATCTTCCAATTTATACATTTTTGCCTTGTACAATAGCTGCATTTCTTGATGCTTAGTGATTCGTATCAGATCAATTTACATTGAAAGCAAACAATTTCCAAATTTTTGGTTTTTATTGCTTGTCGTTTCATGAATTATGATCTCATCCGGATCAAATCAAACTTCACGAAATGCGACCAAATTGTACACGTAATAATTACATTTTATCAGCTGACACACCCCCGGGTATCTCGTATTGACAAGAAGGTAAATTTAAGGTATTAAATGATGCTAGGCTTTAAAGTTTAGTGTTCTTAGTAAATTGTTTCTTTCAATTTTTAGGAGACCACTAGGCTCACTTCGACAGGAATTTTCCATTATGTGAATGAAAAATTGATGTTGTATTGTTTTAGAGTAAACTTGTCTACTAGAGTAACTTGTTTATAGGTTTCGGTTTTTATCTTTCGTTGTCCTATATCAAGAGAGATTCTTTAAACGCAATATATGAGTATAGGCCTAAATCAATTTTAGCAATACCTAACTATTAAATTATTTTATGTGATATGGCGTATTAACGTTTCTCTCTTCATATACGTATTATGTACGATACATAAAATATGCACTGAATCCAGTCTTCCTTCTTAGAAGGTGAATTATAATCCTCTCTACATTCAACGCAAATATTCTCTTTAAAGTCCTCCGAACTATCTGATTCGTCATCTAATAGTATAGTAATATCCTAATCTTCAGTTGAAAAATCATTAATTTTCTTCCGTTTCTTTTGAACTTTTGCCTTTTGCTTTTGTTTAACATTTTTCCAGGGGTTATTTCGCTGATATTTATATTATCAAGCACTTCCAAATGTTGATTTTTCTGGGTAGTTACTGGTGACTGAAAAGATGAAGCCTCCGTAGGCGTAAATTTACTGATTCTTATAGAAGCTTTTGGAGATATCCCCAAATGATGTGTTTCCACGTCTTGTGGTTCGACATTAGTAACGCGCGTGTAAATAAATGCGTAATCCGGAATGGCTTTAGGATTAAAGGGAAAATACTAGTGGCTGAAAATGCTGAGATTCTCTTTTTTGGAGTTACCAACATGTTCCAAGTGGATGTTAATAATTTTCCAAATTAGCAATATTGCTATTTGAATTGTTTTTAATGAAAAAATTGCATGCCGGCTAGTAATGCGATTAAAAATTTTGTTGTACGTAAACACAGGTTGGAGGCAACAAATTTCCCTTAGCATTACAACAAGCAATAACTGAAATTGTGTCTCCCTTTTCAGCAGATATTGCTACTGGTATATTTTTAGACCATCTATCGGCTATTACAAATCCGGGAGCCGATTATTTAACTTACATCTGGTTTTGTTCATGGTGAAAATGAAATAATCGAATGTTTCGTTACGATTCATTCCTTCCTCCCCCTCGGTTTTGGGGAACTCCTTCAGATTTTATTACAGACACGTTCGGATGACGCTTCATAAAAGTGTGAACCATTATATTTATGTGCTATAATGTATTTCTGTGCCAGTCCGAACGTAATGTCTCGCATCTCGTTCCTTGTTGGAACAAACCCATTAGTTAGAAGATTTTTTATATGGGAAACAATCTTACCTTCAACCTCGTCGCCTAAACAACAAGAAGCTTCCAATGCTGGTTTCGTATCATAAACTGTCTGGTAATGTAGTTGT
Source organism: Tipula vernalis (assembly GCA_958295665.1). Taxonomy (NCBI): domain Eukaryota; kingdom Metazoa; phylum Arthropoda; class Insecta; order Diptera; family Tipulidae; genus Tipula; species Tipula vernalis. The sequence continues at coordinate 372,366,569 of OY282558.1, forward strand.
CGGGGTTTTGATCGTTTAGACACCGCATTAATCGTAAAATTTTATTATTAAAATCCTTAACTGCTGCCTTCAGATCGGATTCTAGCCAAGCTACCAGTTCGGAAATCTGTTCTATTAATTTGCCCATACTGATTTTCATTGAATCGGCTGCCGAATCCACTATCCTCTTTTCGAAAAAAAATATTTTTAATATTAAAATGGGTGGTATCCCGTTTACAATAGCAATATTTCGTCATCCCAGTATTTAAGTGATACATACGAATTTTAGTAACTTGGAGTTAGATATACTACTTTACACATACGTAAAACTGTAGACTAGGTCACCAAATTAGATTCCAGAATCATTATTATAACAGGTTGTCATCCCAGTTTTTAAATGGCACAAATGGATTTTAGAAAAATAGGCTTAGGACCGTCACAATACAAAATGGAAGGCCTAGCTCCAAAAAGATTAAAATGCGTTTGTAATACTTAAATACTGAGGTGACGATTTATGCTTATTACGCAAACAAAGGAGTAGAGGTTTGATTATCTGGAGGTGAAACCCCTTATCCTGAAATGATCTTTCGGCTTCAATTAGCGGCTGCTGTTTGCCATTTGTTAAAAAAACTAACACCCAAAATTCAAAACAAAATACCGAGTAATTTAAATTGGTTGTTTTTATACTTCAAAATACAGATAAAAAATAATCACTTGGCTCATTTACATACTCGTAAACCAAATACACGTGATAAATTACGTTTAGGAATTCCAAAAAAAAAAAAAAAACATTAAAAATAACTAACCAGCACAACCTGTCAAAATTTTTTCAACGAAATAGTTTTGTTTTCTATTAAATGTTCATTCTACATTTATACCTGCAAAACCAGTCTGCCAAAGCAGCATTTAATTTGTTTTGCCTCAAAATTAACCTAACGATATATTTACCAAAATATTAGGCATTCTATAAAATTTGTGTAGAGTAAATTTTTAAACTCATTTAAATTCAATAATTTGCGTCACAAGAAATTAATAAATTAAATTTAATTGTTCAACCAAATTAAACAGTCAACAACTCTGTGATTCGCAAGACAACATTTATTATTAAAACATTCTTTAATAAAATACATAAATTAATTAAAATATAAAAAAACAAATTTTCAGTTTTCGATTCGGTATTGCACAAAAACAAAAATTTATTTTGGAAAAATTTCGTTTTAAATTTACCAAATTTTATTATTATTGCGTTAAAAAGAAAATCCGAATGAAATTTCTTTGTACTTACTTTCAATGGAGGCATGATTATTAGTAAACATTTTTATTATTTACGACAAGATTTACTTTATTCGATTATATTTGTGTTTAATTTAATTAAGTATTTGTATACAAAAATTAATTTAGCTAGAATTTTTATATTTTGTCTTTAGTTTTATTGACAATATTTTTAATTTTTTATTGTAGTCTATGTAACTTTAATTTTATAAAATAAATCAAGCGCCTATTTTCAATTTAATTATACTGTACAAATAATTTTAGCTCATTCTACTTTTTCTATTTGAAAAATCCTTATTTCCATTTCGATAATTAAGTTAAATAAAATTAAAATGTATTTACAGTACAAATAAATTCTTTAATAAAAATTTGGATTAACAAAATTTATTTTTCAATTGCTATGACGTCAAAGCACAATGAGAGAGCACTTCAATTTTATATTCTATATTAACAATTAAATAATTATATAATTTTTGCTTATCTAATTGATTGTCAATAAAATAATAAATTAATTGAAAACTAATTACTAACGTACTCATACTATAACTCTACAATTTTCCACAGCGACATTTGTTATTGCAGAGTACTCATTAATATTTAGTAGTTAGTATTTTTCTAAGTATTTCTAGAAATTATTATAGTGAAGTTAATTAGCTGCGAGATAATTTCGTATAAATAGAACATCTGTACCCCCGGTTGTAACACAAAGAGCTTTAATTTTCACTGTCTTCATAAGTCGTATTGTTTCAAATTAAACGTTCTAAATTTATGTTACCATTTTTTTTTTTTTTTTGGTTTTGTTAGCCATCAATAATTTTAATTAAGACGCTTCAATTCAAAATGTACATATTTTATACATAATGCGAAATCAACAAGAGAATTCTGTGAAGGTTATTTTAAAATTACAAAACCAATTTAAATTTAAATTTCAATTCTTATCGAATACCCTTTAGACAAATTTAAATATATATTCAGATTTTTTGTTTTTGTTAGTAATTAAACGCGTTCTGTGGTAAACCCAATTCATTAAAAATAAAGTTAGCTCGAATGATTTTATTTTATTTTTGTTTTAGTAAATTAATAACAAGATTAAAGTATAAATTTGGTGTGGTTTAATTTTTTGCTGATAAGGCTAAAACGTCTTATAAACTCACACACACATACACATACAGACAAAACGTCTAAGCTGTAATGAAATGACATCCATCCGTGCCCTGTGTACATACAGCCAATGATGAGAAGCATTAGTCACGATTATTTAATCTCCGGTACAACGGTAAATGTACATACGGCGTTATATGGAATTGGTTTCGGTCGTTTCCTAAATTCATATTGTTTAGAAAAAAGCACGAATATCCATAAAATATTTTATTAAAAACACGAAAACATAATACCTACGTGTTGGCAAAATCAAATTGAGTGATTAAGTTTAATTGCAGTAGAACCAAAATATTTGGTTTGGAATTTCAATTTTAACTTTTCAATGTCAAATAAACCATTATTTTTTATTTAAGAGATCTTTATCAGAGTGCGGTGAGATTGAGTACACCCAAAACGCAAAAAAAAAAACGTAAAGATATTTTTAACCCTTTTTCGTTTTAAAGAAATTAGACAGTTGTAGATTAGTTAGAATGAAATTATTACCAAAAAATGAAAATAATAAAAAGTAGTTTATTTGTATAAACGTGTCTGGCTGTCTACAGTCTGACAGGTAGTTTTAATATTTTTATTGCGCTGCCGAAATGGGTGCGTATTTTTTTTCATATGTGTGCTATAGTAAAACGTTATCTTTTGAAAAAATCTGAAAATTGTTGATGAGTTACAATTACAAATATTATTTATTATACGAGTACACGAGTACTATGTATATTGTTAGCAATGAAGGCCGGCGACATTGATTTTTATCAATTTTGAAGTTTTTATTTTAATGTGAGTGCAGGAAAAGGAAGCTAATTTTACATAAAATACCAAAATCACAATTAATTTATTTTTTTGTTTCATCGATCATCATGTGTAAACTAAATTAAAATTAGAAATTTTGCTTACAAAAATTTGTGTAATTTCAAGACGATCATCAATATACCATATTATAATATTTTTTAGATTGCTAATTGATTCTAAATTTTGCATAATATTAAGTGTTATTTACATATGTATTTAGATCAGATAAGAATTTAAAAATTTGACATTTACAAAATCTTATATTCAAATTCAATCCTCTTTAAACATGCTTGAATATACTTAATATTTTTCTAATGATTCTTTGAAATCCGAACTAAAACTTAACTTGAACACGTAATGAAAAATAATAGTCTTAAAATTCAATCATGTACTTACTACTTGTACCTTCCACGTTAAAATCAAAATGATTGGTATGCACTTGGAACATCGACGTTAATTTTTGACGGTTGATGTTCTTCAATAATAAACAAAGTAAAAAAAATTCGAAAACAATCAAAAACGAAGGTCGAAACTTATTGCAGAGCACTTTATATTAAAATTCGTTTTTCCTTTTTCCTAAACAATCTTAATTTTACAAATAAAAGCGCTGGAACCTCACGAGGTGGTCAGAACTTTGGTCAACTCAAACTCTTCAAACCCTTTAAAAGAACCCCTCACTCAATCCCAACGCAAGCTAACTTAACCCCAACACAACCTTAACTCAACTTGATTCAAACCAAATTTCCATCCTCTATTCAACTTCACACCCAACGGACAACTCAGTCTCAAAATCGAAACGATTGGAACGCTGCATTGGAACTTAAATCAAATTAATCAATCTAGCCTCCAACTAAACCCTTAACTCGACTTCAAATTAATCCTCAACCGAACCCATCTAACTCAACTTGAACTCAAAACCTATTCAACCCTATCTCGACGACCTCAACTCTACCGTCAACCCAACCCTCAATTCAACCATAACTCAACTCCAACTTAACTTTTAACTTAAACCCCAACTCAACATTCAACTCAACTCCAAACTCAACGTTTAAATCAAACCCTTAATCAACACGGTTTGAAAACTGCATGCGAAGATGAACTCAACTTAATCTTACCTGCACCTCTTCCACCACTCAACCCCCAAAAATCCCTAGCTGAACCTCATCGCTCAACCCCTTTTCGAACAAAACTCATTGCAATCCTCAACTAAACGCCATATATGAACTCATCTCAAACAAATTTAAAAGTAAACCCGCAATTCTCCCCAAATAAATCCGCAACCTGTTTAAAAACAGCCCCAACGGCAGTGTTAGATACATCAGTAGTCAAACTTAGTTTCGAATCGCTCAATGGATGTGCAAGCAGTGTTATTTTCGCAAGTTCAGCTTTAAGTAACGTGAATGCTTGTTCACATTCGTCAGTCCAAGAGAAATTCTTGGGTATTTTGGGTTTACGTAGAAGTACGACCAAATGGCTGTTAACTGGTGCGAGTATTTCAGTAAGTTTTGATATAAATCGATGATAGTAATTTAATATACCGATGAACCGCTGAATGTGCTTATTTGAGGTTGGAGGTGGGAATTCCCTAATGGCATTAATTCGTTCTTCAGACGGCAGAATACCATTAGGGGTTATTTTGTAGCTGAGAAAATCAAGAGTGGATGCGCCAAAGACGCATTTTGAACTATTGATGTGAACATCAAACACAGTTAACCTTTGGAAGAGTTGTTCCAGGTGGAGTTTGTGCTGTTCCTCAATTTGCGATGCCACAAGAATATCGTCAATGTAGGCGAAAACAAAATCTAAGTTTCGAACGACTTCGTTCATAAAACGCTGAAACGTTTGAGCGGCATTGCGTAGACCAAATGGCATTCGAGTGAATTCGAAGAGGCCAAAGGAGGTCGTTATTGCCGTTTTGAAAACGTCTTCAGGCGAAACGGGAATCAAATGATAAACTCTGACAAGATCAATTTTCAAAAAAATTTTGCATCCATGCAAGAGCATAGAGAAATTTTGAATGTGGGGAACCGGATAACGATCCGGTATAGTCACGGTGTTGAACCGTCTATAATCCCCACATGGTCTTCAATCGAAATCTTTTTTCTTAACCATGTGTAATGGGCTTGATACGGGAAATGCAGATGGTCTGCAAATCGCTAATTCCACCATATGCTGAAATTCCGTAAATGCGGCTTTATGGCGGACTTCATCTAGTCTTCTTGGTCTTGATACAGGCAGATGTTCTGCTGTGACAATGTGATGGACCACATTGTGTCGGACTGGCATTTTATAATTCAGTTCTGCTGTAAGTTGAGGAAACTTTATCAGCAAAGTGCCGTAGCCGTTGGTGATTGAATAATGGATCGGGGTCGGTGTGTCGAGCTTTGTCGCTGAATCAACCAGCCGTTTATTCCTTAAATCAACCAAAAGTCAAAATTTACACAAGAAGTCGGCGCCAATGATGGGACGATTCACAGCAGCCAAAATGAAAGCATGCGTGAAGGTTCGTTTTAGTCCCAAATCCAACTAAAGCAACTTTATGCCATAAGTATGGATATTAGTGCCATTGGCGGCCGACAAAACTAGATTTTAATTTCTTTTTAGAATATTAAACTCACCTCTATAATTGTAAACTGGAATAGCCGAAAGGTCAGCGCCAGTGTCGACTAAATAAGTTATTTTGTTTATTTTGTCGATTACAAATAATCGAGATGTATATTGATTAGGGTTTATAGGGGTCCCTGCCCTGTTTGCTGGTAGTTTTTTGAACTACTCTCTTCAGCATCAAGCCTGTTGATATGCTGAGACGTCTATGGCTTCGACGTAGAGAAATTGCAAGGTGGCACGCACTTCTTTGCAGCTGGACCAAACTTGAGGTGGTACCAACATCTGCCGAGACGGCGAGAGTAGTTGCCCGAACTGCGCGATCGCGATCGTGGACGAGACGATTCTCGTTATCCCCTTGATCGGTCTCGGAACAGCTTATCTAACTTTGCCTCGAGCCGAGCGATTCGATTCTCAAGTGAGCCAGGCTTATGACTGCTGGATGGGACACGATCAATCCGTACAGTGACGCGAGATTATATATTAATTTGAGATATGTCAAGATTTTGTTGGTAAATGGAAATGTGTTCGTACATTTTATCGGCGGTTCTATCCAGAGCGGCAGTCCACAATGAGTCGGGCTCAGCGATGAGAGCAATTTTAATGATCTCTGGCATCTTCCTGATCCAGAGAGAGTTAATAATAGACTCATTAAAGTTTTTCCCGGCCAATGTACTAATCTGTCGGAGCGCGTCGGATGGCTTACAGTTGCCGATATCTTGGCCCGTGATGAGAGTTTCTAACTGCCTCTCAGACGAAAGCGCTAATCTTACCAATAAAGTTTTTTTTTAAATAGTGTATTGTTCTGGGTGGGGGGATTCATCAAAAAATCTGAAATACTGTCGCACGTTTCTGGCGACAATGACGCCAATGTGTGCAAGAATTTTTGCTTTTCAGACTTGACTCCTTGGAGATCAAATTGGATCTCTGCCAACAAGAACCAATTATCCGCTTTTTGCAACCAGAATGATTGTAGCTTTACATTGCTACTTGTGGCTGAAGCCTCCAAGGGTGTTTGACCGCTTGTATCCATCTTTTGGCGTTCTGACTGATTGCCCTTTTGGTTTTCGTTACCATTGCCCATTGTGACAAAAAGCAATAAAGCAATTTAAGAGATAAAAAGAATTTTAATAAAATTTTACGAATAACGAGACAAAATCCCCCAAAGACTTCTCGAATAGATACGAAGTATATCGAATGATGTACACACTTTTTTCCGACCGACTAACTATTAAATTCATCGATAATAATATTGAAAATCTAAAGGAACAATAAATTATTTTCGCAAATAACAGGAATGGTTACCTTGAATTGAAGATTTAAAAGATTATGGCACTACGGCTTCGAGAATACTATGTTCCACCGATGCGAAATCAGTTTCTCGACAACATAAATCAGTTCGTTTTCAGCCTAACACCGAACTTCCTTAAAGAGGGGGACTTGCGGCGGAGTCCTGTAGCGGCTCACTCATTCAATTTATATAAATTAGTTATTTACCTATATAAATTAACATTAACTCACCACTACAATATAGGGTAGCGCACAAAATATTTTTTGTGTTGCGTACTGTCATCTAGCGAAAATAGATGGACAATAGAAAATATAATTGAACACTAAATTATATTTTTCTGTTTTTACTCCATCTCGCTTTAAATAGCTTTCTCAATTCGAATTCGATTTCGAATTGATATTTTCTGTGTTACTCTATCTCTCTTATAGTAAAACAATCAAAAATTTGGCATGCGATTCATCTTGTGTGTCAACAGCAAAAAAAAAAGAAACTAATACTACTACGAGACAAAATAACCCAATTCGTTTTACTTTTCTATACATGGCGGTCATAGAAAATACAATTTTGTGAATGGTAAAAAATAGAGACGCGCAATAATGAAAAATAATAAAATAATATTTCTTTTAATATCGGTGGTGAAAATAATAATTAAATAAATAAAATAAAATTAAAATTTATATGTGAAACAACGATAACATTTGACGATAAATTTGTTCTGCTATTAAAATGTAGGTGAACAACAAATTTGTATTAAGTGGTTGTTAGTACTTCTCATTCTGCCTATTCACACGAATATTGTATTCATCATATTATTTTCTCATTGGTCGGAGGAAAGAAGTGACAAACAATATGATGAATACAATACGCGTATGAATAGGCAGATTCAAAACGGAACAGAAAATCAACATTTGGTGTTTGTTTGTTTTACTCATTTTGGTTTCGTTTCATGAGACATGATCTGATCTGGATCAGATTAAATGTTAAGAAATGCCGCTTTATTGTTAAGCTACTCATCTTGTAGTTATACATTATAGGGACTCTTTAACCACTTATTATTTATCCAAAAATCCAAACTAATGCTCGTCCACATGATGTTGAATTTTTGCAAAGTTTATTTAATAAATTTATTTTTAATTATCGGGCGACAAAAAAAATGCAGCGTTCATAATTTTAAGCTTATCGATCAAAAATCGTATAAACTGCTAATTTTCTGCTAAGAGAACGATTATTAATCGATAAGGTATTGTGAGACCTCCCACTGGGCAGAAAGATTTACATAAGTAAAATTACACACAGCAAAAAATTTCCTGTTTACAAACCTAAGAGAGGGCTTCCAGAGAGATACATTTGTAACATACAGTATGAGCAGTAAGAGTTATGCTAGTCTTTGTCTGAAAAATTTCAAGGGACGGGCGCCATTTCTTGAGAAGGCCGTCTATTCATATTGAGTATTTGATCAAAATCAATTTGCAATTGAGCAAGCTTTCTTTCGAACTTCTCGCTATGTTGAGATTGTTTCTGCATTTTATTTTAAACGTAGCAATTAAAAAATTTCTTAATTTTCTAAATTTTTTGAGATTATTCTAGATTATTCAAGATTCTCAAGATTTTTGATGTTAATGAGGATTGCTCAGGATTCTTACGGTTATGTTCAAGAAACCGTAGGAATGTTTCAGAAATTTCTATATTAAAATAGTTTACGGGATTATTCTAGAGTTTTCGATATTTTCAAAATTATTCGAGATTATTTGAAATTTTCGAGATTGTTCAATTCGGTCAATATTATTGATATTCTCATTCACAGTTACATACATAATTTTACCTACTAACTTACAGATAATTTGAAATTTTATATCGTTCTCGAAATTCAAGATTATATAATTGAATGTTTTTGGGATAATTTTTGAGATTAGCCCACCTTATTTCGATTTGAAATTTTCGAAATTTTTCAAGATTTTCAAGAATATCTAGATTAATTGTTTATGGCTGAGTTGCTTAAAAATTACTAATTTTTCAATTACTCCATTTCACATTTTACCCGCTTAAAAAAAGTTGAAAAACATGAGTGTCAAAGGAGGAAAATGATCATGGTTAATCGACACTTTCCAAACCTAAGATGAACCTAAGGGAATACACGTTGGCCAGATTGTCTGGCAGCTTTGCTTCTCCCCTGACATAATTTCATAAAAAATTAGAATCCTCTGACGCTAATTCAGCCCTCGTAGATGAAATAAACAAAGCAGCGGATAGTTAGATCAGAGCCTACTCTATAAATAAGAGCCTCCACATTGACTGTATTTTTTACTAAGCTTAAAATAAAGTACATAAAATTTTTTCTTTACTATGAAACTATATGGGAAAACGATTGTTTTCATTTACATTTTTAGTCTATAAGAATTATGAGCTTTTACAATATTTTTATACGAAAATGTTCATAAAACATGTAGTTTTATTTGATTGAAAAATCGAATCATGAAAATGTTTATTTCTTAGTGAAAATCCTCTTGGAATATAAACTATTGCTAAACTTTTATGGAATGTTGTTGTTGTAAAATACGTCATAACATAAAATTTATAAACAATTATAACCATCTCTTTTTAGTCTCCTTCTAAAAGCATTGCCACATGACAAAAATCTACCCGAATACAGATTCATATCATGTGGCAATGCTTTATTAATGACTTTTGTTTAAACCATAGATGTCGCCTACAATTAAAAATAAAAAAAATCAAATAGGTGATCGAACCGGTCGGATTCTAAAATCGGTCTGATTTTTGATTCGGTTAACCATATTTTTGGTGGTTTTTGTCTATAGTAATAACTAAATTGTAATAATAATTAATTTAATATAATTTTTTTTATAAATTTACTAAAATTAAACCATTGCTATGAAAGAAATTATGTTAATTTTACGTAAAAAGTTTTCTTTGAAATCATTTACTCAGTTCGAATCCCTGTTGTTTTTATTTGTGTGTTAAGTGACATCTAGGAACGGGAATAATAAGTAAGAGCTATTTTATTTTATACACCGCTCTCAAATGTTATGACAATTCAAATATTCTAAACAAAAACTTATTTTGAATGTGTCATTAATTTTTGGGAATAAAAATCGATGCCAAATATTAATCATATTGTATTTATTTTCAGCTGTGACTTAATTTAAATAATATTTTTAATACTTGAGAAATAAATAAGGCATTTGTATTACAGTTAATGTTTCTTGGTTATGTGGTTTATTTGTGATGCATAACAATCTGGGTTGATTGTTGATTTGATTTTTTTGATTTCTTCTCGCTCAATGCATATTATTATAATTTTTTCTCTTTGACTCTCTTTGATTTATTTTAATTTTGGCTGTTCAAAGTTCAACGTATTGTCTTTTTTTTACCATTGATTTTAGTTGTGAATAAGTGATGACGTCATTAAATAGAATATTCTCTTTTCAATACATATTGTTGTTGTTGTAGAACGTTTTTTAATTAATTTCCCTTATTTTCTTTTGATTATATCTGGAAAATGGGGAAGCTTGAGAATCTGTGCTTTAAATCAGTTAGTCATTGAGTTGTTTATTAGTGATTTCAGAAAAAATTATTTATCTACGTTTAATTTTTAATTCATATTTTTTCGTCAATCGAAATCGCGTTTTTTCATACAAACTCTATGAAAATAAATTATTTTTTAGTGTTTCTATGTCCTTTATTTTAAGTTCATTTTTTACATGCCGGCTCTATTCATATCAAGATGGTTCTGGTTAGATACATTGATTGTTTACGACAAAGCTAATTTAAGTTTAATTAAACATCTGCCTTTGATTCCCTTTCCGCACAGTTGAAATAAGAGAGCCTTTTTGGAGTTACAAAAATATTGTCAAAACACGCAATCGGTGCACATTACGACGAACAATTTATAGATAAAATCTTTTACTCCGATTTGCATAAAACTTGTAAGTTTCAAAATCTTCTTTGCTTCAGAGTACATGTTTGTGGAACGAACAGAACGGTGATGATTTGTCGATGGCTTATAACTTACGGAAGCTCAAGCTCAATAGGAAAAATAGAACTCTTAAAATCAAACGAATTTGTTGAACCGGCCACTTAGTTTTCCTTATTTCGTGAAAGTGTCAATATTTTAAAAAACGCTTGAAACGTTGCAATTTTGTATGTGTTTCTATTAGCGCTAAACAAAAATTTTCCGACTCCTCAGAAGATACTTTCCCCCATAAAACGTCTTCTTTAAGAATCTGTGGCGTGTGTATTTATTAATTAAATACGCCACTTATAAATTAAATACATATTTAATTATTCAAACAAATTAACACAAATACAAATTTGTGAATACATATATTTATTTATTCAAGTGATTACAATTTTGTTTATTTTAATTTATTATTATTGTAGTTACATAACATTTAATTATATTTATGTACGTATTTTATTTTAAATCAGAGATCACAAAAATATTTTAATTAATTTTTTTACCACCGCCATTAAAATCCGAGATGAGAATGATGAGAAAAGAATGAATTAAAGTTTATTTTGTTTTGTGTTCGGTCCAGCCAAGCATGAAGGGGAAATCAATCCAATACTCATTCGATGTGCAATGTATGCCGCCAAGTTTGTAGTGGTTAAATGGGTGAACTGCTATAAAACCCTTTGTATGTCGCCAAACCAACAACAAATTTAACCATTTTCCAGAAGAATGGACAAAACAATTTAAAAATCGATTTTTTCGAGTCTTGATAATTCGTTGAGATTAACTAAATTTTATTTCAAGTTAAAATCCGCAGAATAATTCAAAAATTTGAATTCTGATGGAGACATTTTGAATTGATATGGTGCTACGACAATAATCCAAAGTTATATAGTGAATAAAATTTGACAAAAATTTAATTAAAATCCATAAATTATTAAACTTATGTGTTAGCATAATCGTTCTACTGTTTTAAATTAACGTACTTTCATAAATTTATAAAATCCAGCTAATAAATTAGACGATACTGCTAAATTACAAGAGTACACGATAATGTTACACACTGTAGTTCTCATTACGTTTAAAATCCGCATGGTTTTAGACCCAAATATGGAGTTAATACGATAAACTATTACACGTTAGCTATAGACGTATAGTAAAAAATACAATATAATTAAATTCACTTGACAATACGAATAATAAATAAATCAAACTAAATTATCGTAGTATATACTTGAATTTATTTAGTGTGATGAAAAAATGTAAACAATATAAGCGATACGTATGAGTTAAATTTAAAAAAATTATTTTATAAAATGTGTATCGCAAATTTAGTTCAGACGAATTTTATTTACTTCCAATTTAACAGTAAACATAAATTATGAATTGATTGACTCTCCTATCTACAACATATAAAATACGTAAACGATTTTTTTATTTCACTTGATTTGTTAAAAATTTCAAGTTACTAAATAAATGACTATAAAAAATAGCAGCGGTAAATAAATGCGGTAGTTTTGTTTCAATTGCGTCTAAATTTTCATCTCTTTATACTATTTTTGTGTTTGTGTATGTATATATATGTGTGTGTGTGTGTAGATAGATATACATACATATATGAGCAATTTATTTTCAAACTTGTTATTTAAATTACATTTCTGGCGCGCACCACACAGATCAAGATTTTCCCTTGTACGTTGGCAAAAAATTATTATACGAGAAACAAGTTGATCTCTCTAACAACACGTTTGCATCTAAAATCGTCATCATAATAATAATGTGTGAAGACGATTAGCATCATCAATGTCTCAAAAGAAAAAAATAATAATAATAAGACAGCTGAAAAAATCCATAAGATAAGCTCTGCACTCACTCCATAAAAATATAAAATGTCGACGACGATGAGATAAAGCTTGCAATTGAAAATTAATTTTATCTGTGCGACTGTAATCCGTAAATTTATCTCAAAAATAGGCATATAAAAATATCAATATAATCTTTTATACGAGTATATTAAGTATAAGAGACACACGTAATAAAATTTAATCTTAAATACTTCTGCGGTTTTTGATAATCAATAGAGTCTGGAATTATTTTTGCTCGTGCTATTTTATAATATTTTATTGTATAATATTTAATTATAAAAATCGAATATTTTAAGATTCGGTTTATATTCATGTAATGACCCATTGAAAATTTATGAAGGAATCTAAAATCTAACATACAGGTCTACTACAAATCATATTTACAAAAAAAAATCCCAATCACGGAATATAACAAAACGGTAAATATGTTTCAGTACCGCATATGGTACAGTTTGGCATAAGGTACAATATGGCATATTTTGATTAAGGTCATCAAAATCATCACAACGATTCCCGTTTGTGGGCGCCATATAAATATTTGCCCATTTTCGTTCGGTAGTGTTTCCACTGCAAAAAAAGTATTTACTCAGAAAAAAAATGTAACCTTTCGTAACCGCAATTTTGTTTAGTGTTTTCCCCGATATTTTTGTATGCCGTATTGAAAAGTGCCATTTTGAAATATATTTTGTACCTTATATGCGTTATACCTGCAACATAGGATGGACTGAAAAATGCTGTTTTAGTCATATCTGTTAAGAATTTAATTTGTCTGTCGGTAATAAGTTGATTTTTCGGTATTTTTTATAGACAAATATATTAATTGTTCATGGCAATCCCAATATTTTCGATTTGGTAAATCAGAAAAATATAGAGGCCAATCGCTCATAATATATCTACTGAAAAAAAGTAGAAATATCTTCCCCCCTCCCAGTAATTTTGGCTGAAGGCCCAGAGTTATACCAATGTACAACTCTGCAAAAATGAGAACCCTCCATGAGTTCTCCACTCTGTACTCTGATGAGTAGACCATACTTTTCAGTACGAAACCAAACTACCAACAGAACTCATGGAGGGTTCTCATTTTTGCAGAGTTGTATATTGGTATAACTCTGGGCCTTCAGCCAAAATTACGGGGAGGGGGGAAGATATTTCTACTTTTTTTCAGTAGATATATTATGAGGGATTGGCCTCTATATTTTTCTGATTTACCAAATCGAAAATATTGGGATTGCCATGAACAATTAATATATTTGTCTATAAAAAATGCCGAAAAATCAACTTAAGTCATATCGTAATAAAATATGCCATAACGACCGGGACCCAAACCGAAGACTAAAATCTGGGGTAAGGTCATGAAATCCGGTTGGAATGAAATGCCGGTCGTTTGTTCATAAAATGTCAGTGCTACGAAAACCGACCGGAAAAGAAACCGTATCATGAAAAACTGTCAGTTCAGTGTATATTTTTCTAAGTTGTTGTATATTTTGTCAAGAAGTCGTCAAAATTATAAATTAAACTAACAAACTTGTGGTTCTTTTATGATTGACTTGGGTTAATTTTTTTTTATTTGTATTGAAATGGTACTTAAAAGAGACTATCGCCCTTAACCATTATTATGAGAGTTAATAATAGTATCCCGCGTGCCTAAGAAATTTAGTTCAAGTGATATCTAATTTTTATTTTGTTTGCATATGTTTATTTAACTCGTTCGTCAATATTTTAGAAGTATTACATTATTCTAGTAAATATTATTAAAAATTAATGAATGGTTTTTTAATGAATAAATATTTCCAAATTAGTTTTTATCATTAAGTAATTTTTGGTTTGAAAATATTGTTTTTTTTTAAACGCAAAATCGGATAGCAATCAAACTAATATATACAGGGCAATATTTGACGGAAATTTACCGCGAAAACGGTATAGATGATACCGTTTTGTGTAAAACCGTAAAAAGGTTGAGTTTGAAGTGTAACGCATAGTACAACTGGATTACAAATTTCGCATTATTTTGTTTATATTTTTACGAAATGTGGTATAAAGTGATGTAAACGGTGAGATAGAACAGAGCGATCACCGTTTTTGCATTGAACTTTACGACTTATAATTGCTGTTAATGCCATTAATATACGAGATTGGAAAGTGTGTGGTTTAGTTTTAGGAAAACACTTTGTTTTCTAAAACAAATTTTTAAATGAAAACGTTACAAATTCATAATTATAATCTCCGATTATTTTTACAAATGTTTGAGTTGCAACATACATGAATATCGGTTAAGAAAACCGTTTTTATTTTCTTGTATTAATTGGTTTATTTAAACCAAAATTTATAAAATTATCATAACTCCAGCATAATCGTGTGGTTACAAAATCAATACTCATTAATATTAGGAAGGAGTGAAAATTTTGTGTTTTGTTACTATATAAAGAAGCCTCTGCTGTAAGCCAATCATGTCAGCCGATCACCGTTTTTGCATTGAACTTTACGACTTATAATTGCTGTTAATGCCATTAATATACGAGATTGGAAAGTGTGTGGTTTAGTTTTAGGAAAACACTTTGTTTTCTAAAACAAATTTTTAAATGAAAACGTTACAAATTCATAATTATAATCTCCGATTATTTTTACAAATGTTTGAGTTGCAACATACATGAATATCGGTTAAGAAAACCGTTTTTATTTTCTTGTATTAATTGGTTTATTTAAACCAAAATTTATAAAATTATCATAACTCCAGCATAATCGTGTGGTTACAAAATCAATACTCATTAATATTAGGAAGGAGTGAAAATTTTGTGTTTTGTTACTATATAAAGAAGCCTCTGCTGTAAGCCAATTACCTCGTATCACTTCAGTTTGTTTTTTGATTTAAATAATTCTTTAAAATTAAAAGGTTCCGTGGGATACATACACTCTCTAAGAGCACTCATATGTAGCTAAATCGTTGATTAATCAAAATAGACGTTTACAGCTAATTTTATGAACGTATTTAGGATAGAAAAATAATTAAAAATTAAGAGTTTTAAAATTTATAGGATTAATTATTCAAAGTATAAAAAAACTTTTATGCGATTAAAATTTTGAAAAAAATAAAAAATCTTCTGAAAATTCGATTTATTAAAGCTTAATAATTAACAAATTAAACGTTTGCCGAAAAAGCAAATGAAATCAAACTTTTTATTGTGATCAACGTGAAATAGGCATTTTCCTGTGTTGCTTCGTATCCTAGCCCGTTACTATTGTATTTGTTTTCGTTTAAACGACCTTAAAAATACAAATTAAAAACAAATCTTAATTAGATATGAAACTAACAAATCAAACAAATTTAATTTATTAAAAAGCTTAAAAATGACAAAGGCTAAAAGCTTTTAGCAATTATAAAAATCGTAATTTTTTCTCAAATCATTACTATTTCTGCCTCTTTACAATAAGGCAATACAAATATATTATATTTAAAAGGAGACTATACTCTCCCTAATAAAATTAAGAATGAGCCTTAACTAAAAATAGAAAATTATCTAAATAATTTAATTTTGGGAGCCCTAAACTTTTAAATAATCGTAAAACTTTGTTTAAGCACTTGTCTTAAAAAACAATATTTTTTTTAACACGAACGTAATCTAGAATTTTTTTAATTAACAAAACAAACAAAAACAATTCCTTGGTGAGCTCTAATGAAATCAAAAAATTAAAATTTCTAAAAATAAAATGGAAAAATAAAATAGCTTTTACTATAAAAGAATTTAGAAAATTACAAAATAAGGAAATTAAGCTTTTAGCCTGTTTTCATTAGGCTTCTCCTAAATTTTTATCTCTGCACTTAGTATTGATGATATAAATGAGTTTTCGAATGAATGCATCGTAAGAATTATCCATATGTAGAATTAGAATAATTGATACCTTTTTAGCTAGAGCTTTTAGTTAAGAAATCACAAAAAAAACATTAAAAAACTTCACTTTATGTGCTTATCTTAATTAGGCGTAAATATATAGGTAAGCATATTATGATCGTAAATTCATTCGCACTTTAAAGTTTTGCTTATTTTGCAAAATTTTCATCTTCTTTGGGAGAATTTTTTTCGGGTGAGCTTTTATCAATTAATTTGCAAAAATATCGCACCGATGCAAGAAAAATCATTTTACTAAAAAAAATTGTTATGCAAATAACCTTGAAGGTAATTGAGTTTAAATATATTCAGGCTATGAAACTCAATCTGATTAAACCACAAAAGCCTAAAAAAAATTGAAAATCGATACTAGAAGCTTGTTATACATTTAAATTTAATCTGAAATTACATTTCCAATAAACTACAAGCCATAAAAATTATTTAACGCTTTCATGACTTTCCACTTAGCTTCTGAAAATTATGTGCAACCTAGAAAAAAATATTAAATTAAATACTTTAACATTAACATTTGAAAGTTTTAATGAAAGCTTTCAGAAACAAGTCGATAAGAGTTAATTTATATAAATGTTTTTAAAAGATTCTAATATTGTTTTATGAATGAGGTTAGGAGATTTTACTTTAATTAGAGCTTTATTTAAGAAACTACCCAGAATCTTAAGTATTCTTAAGTTGTTTTGCTTTATAATTAATAAATGTTTATCAAGAAATGGTGGGGGGAGGAGACTTAAGATGTTTTTGATTTATTGTTTTAATTCTACCCCTTAAAATGTACATAAATCCAGCGTTTCAGTCTAAATCAACTTTTGTTGGGTTCTGCCTTTTGTCGACTAGACGCCTGGACTATTAATCGATTTATTAAAGATATAGCTTTCATAAAGAAAAATTACTTTGTGTAAAAATTTTCATAGAAAAAAAATCTTACAGGAATCATAGGGATATGAGCTTTGTTAAATAATTTAAAAAATCCCTCCTAAATTCCGCATTTTTATATTTTGAATCTTGCATTGAACATAGCGTTGTTTTATTTTTCAAAATGAAATTTGTCCTTTTCAGAATTTACAAACGATTTAAATACATGATGAGGAATTCCAAAAATCATGATTTTCAAAATACGGAGTTTGAAAAGCGGAATTTTGACGTTTTAACTTCAAAAGATTAGGAAAGTCAAGGATAATTTTATAACTCTAAGATTTTATTTTTTATGGTGAAATTTTATACAAGGCTTATTATTTTAATACACGCGTCTCTTTTCCCTGAACGGAAAAATATTTTTTGGTGTGTTTTTATGTGGCATGCAATATACTTTTTTTTTGGGGCACGAATAATAATTTTTAGGTACACGTTTTAATGTAACAAAAAATTATTGAACAATGAAGAACCAAACAGGTGATATCAGTACTTTAACTGTCCACTGCGACAGTAGGACCAGTATCTAAGAACAGCAGAAAAGTAGTTTCCCGGAATATTAAAATGTAGCAAGAAATTTAACCAAAGTAGGCTAGCTATTTCATTTCATTATTCCTATAAGCCGTATTTACATGAGTAAAATTTAATTCGAATTATTTTTTCTCATGGAAACAAGGTAAAAATAATTCGCGACTTGTTTCCATGAGAAAAAATAATTCGAATTAAATTTTTCTCATGTAAATACAGCTTAAGCCTGTATTCCATGAGAAAAATTGACTGACAGTCAAAAAAAAAAACCAAAAGAGAAAAATAATCTGAAGTCCCATATAAGAGACAAGGACAACGTTTTTTTTATTTTTTGTTTAACAGCAAAACGGTTTTTCTATAAAATAAAAGCCGTTGTCTTTGTCTATTATATGGAGCATGAGATTATTTTTCTCTTTTCGTTTTTTTTTTTGACTGTCAGTCAATTTTTCTCATGGAATACATGCTTTATGGGAATAATGAAATGAAATAGCTAGCCTACTATTTCATTTCATTATTCCTATAAGCTGTATTTCCATGAGAAAAATTTAATTCGAATTAGTTTCTCTCATGGAAACAAGTCGCGAATTATTTTTTCGAATTGAAATAAAACAACAAAGCGAAAGAACAATTTGATATCTGGTGTCAGGTGGTATAACTAAAATTAGGAATGAATTAAATAATTCAAACTTTTGGTTTGAATTATTTAATTCGTCTGTCGCGAGCAATTGTTGTTTTAAAATTCTCATGGAAATACGACTGTTGTTCCAAACTAAAAACCTCTACAGTTTTGCAATCACTTTAAAGTTGAACATAGTAGGTAATAAGATGGTTACCATATTAAGGGTCTGCCCGAATACTGTAGTAATTATTTTCTCGTTGTAGTTTTTGACATTTTAAAGTTTAAACATTCTCCTTCGCTCTTTTCGCTGACCGAATACTATTTTTGTTTGACGTTTATTGTGTAAATTTGAATAGAAAAATTTAACTATTTTCGATTGGTGAATTACATATTTAAATCTGAGTTATGTTATTTTGATTAATAAAAATGGATGATCATACTTATATAGTTTTTATATTAATTGTAGTTTGTTGAATGACACAATCAGTCAAAACGGTTAATTTTCAGTTCTAGAAATAATCTAAAGGACGTGTTCGAATTCTGCGATAGTATTTTTATTTTTAATAATTTTGAAGTGAGTAAAAAAGTTCATTGAAAATTTTATTTAATTTTTTTAAAAATGAATTTGTGCTATTTTTTACGAAAAAATTAACGTGATACGGCTTAATTAATGTTATTGCTCGCTTTTGTTTACGAATATTGTTACAGAAGTGTCAAATTTGGCTGCGATAATTTGGTTGCTTACAAAATAATGTCATAATTACTATAGGTGTAATACTAATCACAGACTTCGGACACGTCCTAAGACTTTGAATCCAAACGAACGTTAATTCTTGCTGTCAAATTCTATCATGGTGCAAGACTGTGGCAATTTGAATGAATGTGTTTTATAGCATGTTTTACCTAAAAAACTACAACGGGAAAATTATTACCACAGTATTTGAGCAAACCCTAAACGAGCATAGATAACTCGAAATTCGCCTTGACGTTCGCATTTAAATATTCTTAGACACATTGCTCAATGACCGAATTAACAAATTAGTTAAGGACTGAAGCAATATGGCTAAGCTTAAAAGAAGGAAACCATTTGTAACGGAAAATCCCTTAATCGCAAAATAGTCCCCTTTGAAAAATTTGACATCGAAGTAGAATCTCAATAAATAGAATTTATTTTTGGATGCCTCTACTTGCTAAAAAATCAAAAATCAATTATTTCTTTCCGCTTAGGTAAGAACTTCATTAATTAACGTTTACCACACTAAAAGTAGGACGACAGTGGCAAGCCTTCTAATTCTACTGCTTTATCTGCGAGTCGGTCAATTCCACCCACTCACATAAACGGAGTTATATTCTGCAAATAAAATCCACTGAATTTGTCGATGCAAGCATGATGCTCGCAAATATTGTGGACATCACGGCACCGAAGATATACCGCTGACTTCTGCGCTCTGTTGTCTTGGAGCCCCAGAAACTTGCCTCAAATTCCAAATGTCAGTCACTTTTTACCCTAGGCAACTTAAGGGGTCAGATCGATACAAAATGCACCTGAACCTATGCGGCTCCATCAAATTTAAAATTGTAACAAAAATAGTGTTCTTCTGGACCTGAACATCTCGCATGATATTAGGAGTAATCATCTTCCTTTAGATAACTTCCGGAGCCACATGCGAAACTGCTGACCATAAATCCTACGGTATACAGCATCTGTTCTAAGCGCATTTGCGATCAAATTAACTGCCTCGTACTAAAATAAGACCTGTGCTAATTTTATAATCCAAAAATTTGATACTAATCTTCTCCAAGCGTCTAAATTCGAAAGAAAAATCGCACGAACCATAAGATCCAGTCAAGCAACCAGCTACTCTCAATTTTCGATATCATCGGATTCATAAAATCCAACCGAATACATCGGTGAATGTTACTTAGAAGGAGTCCCACCAGAAGGAGACCCAATCATAAGGAAACGTTCAACAATATCCCGATTGTTTAGGTCACATTCTAAAATAATCCACTAGGAAATCAGAGAATGTTCGCGAAAATTACCATATTTAGAAGCCGACAAATAAAAATGGACATAAAAAATCACGTCCCGTATCAAAATCTATTTTTCTAATTCCAGCATTAGGTAATTTTACAATTCAAATTTAATTTTTTGTAAAACACATTAGAAGTTGTATTGGCAGTATTTTAGAAATAATGTAAAAAGTGCACATTAACGCCATGTTTATAATAATGTGAAGAGGCTATAAGATTTTGGTAGACTCTACAATGCGGTACAGGTATTAACGTAATACTTAGTTACTTTATTTCTTGTGGTTAAACCGGTTGGCCTGGTTTGTGTCTCAATTATTATTAAAAAGTTAAATCGATGCGAAATTTAACTTCGAGTATTCTAAAATTAGCACAGGTAGGTGCACATCCAATTGATACCACCGAAAAAATGTATTGGGTGTACAAATAAGTTTTGAGGGACTTACAAAATATGGTCTAACTAGTACTAAATCGCATTGGGCCATCTTTTAACTATACTTATTCATGTTAAAGCGTCACCATTTTCCCCTAAAAATCAGTATTAATTTCGCTGGTGTAAATAACATATTTTGTGCTTTTTTTTTATTTAATTTGAAGAAAAGTGCAGCTGATGGACCTCGATTGCTATGTGAAGCATATGGGAAACACGCTCTATCAATAAAAACATGTGAGTACTGGTTCCGTCGCTTTAAAAGTGACCATTTTGACACCAGTGACAAGGAAGGCGAAGGGAGTCCAGTAAAGTTTGAAGAAGATGAATTGGAGGAGTTATTGGACTCAAGAGAAACTCGACTTCAACGGCCAAACCGAATATTCTTGGCAAGAAGCTAATACTGTGCATCTGGTGGAATTAGTACGAAGTGATCCACTATGAGCTACTCCAGCCTAACGAAACCATCACTGGAGAACGTTACCAACAGCAATAATTGCAATTAAGCCGAGCATTGAAGCTCAAACGATCATAATATTCCAAAAGACATGACAAAGTGATCTTTCCGCACGACAATGGTCGGCCACATGTTGCAAAAGTCGTCAAGAAAACTTTAAAGGCGCTTCAATGGGAGTCCTAAACCACTCGCCATATTCACTAGACATTGATCCTTCCGACTACCACTTGTTCCGGTCGATGACTCATGGCCTGGCCGAGCAGCACTTCACTGCTTACGAAGAAATCAAAAATTGGATCGATTCTTGGATCGCCTCAAAAGACGAGGAATTTTTCGACGCGGAATCCGTATGTTGCCTGAAAGATGGGAAAAAGTCGTAGCTAACGATGGACCATACTTAGAATAAAATACATTGTTAACCAGATTTTTTATTTTATCAACTATGTGGTAAAGTAGACATCGTGTGGCAATATAATTGTAACACTGGTTCGGCAAAGTTTTATTTTCTACAAAATGTAGAAAACATCGTGGTGTAGTAAACCGAATATTGAACTTGATTCAATGATTCATGTGATTTCTTTTTTTTTTTTTTTTTTTTTTTTTTTTAAAAACCGGAAGCAATTTTTAAAATTAGCTTGCATTCATTTTGTATTATGGAACAAACCGCAATTTCATATAAGAAGAAAGAGAGGGCATAATATGACAATGACTGTTTTTTGTGTGAACGCGACATTAAAAAATAATCTAAAAACTTTTTAATTTGAATAGCAGAACCGATGAGAGGTTTTCTCTCGTTATTATATTAATTAATTTATTTAATTAGTAAAACTCTAAAACATCACAAAACTAATCAACCATATCAGTGGAACTAACCGAATAAACCCCTAAAAGCATTCGGTTCGGTAAACGTGAACGGCAAGACGAATTTTGATTTTTTTTTTTTTTTTTGTTTTATTTCCCAAGGTTAAAATATTTCTTACTAAGTAAAATTTAATAAAATCAGAAATGTGTAATACACATTACACCCATCCCTTCAAACGAATTTTCCTTTTTCGTTTTTTAGCCAAAATTAAAATAAAAATTCGGTCAACGAAATTTCGATTTACGTGTAATTTTTTTAAATGAATTAGTTCATATGAGAACCCAGAATTCTGGCAATTATTAATATTCAAATTTGAAATTAGATTTATAATGCTCAAACTCTTAGGAAAATCTAGTAGGTTCAAGTACTTACAAAATTGACCAAAAAAACTTGTTTTATACTCTTGACCATGAGATTAATTTGCTGAGCTTCGTTAAGCTCCAACTCACCTGGAAAAAAATAAAAGACCACTGTTAAATATTGAATAATTTTATATAATTTTACTAAAAATATTCTTATGCATCGAATGTTTAAATTTTAAATACCAAAAATCTTTTCTTAAAAAACGTGATATACCACAATGTTCGTTATAAAAAGAAAAGAAACAAAAACGCTGATTGCTCAGAATTTTATTTTATTTATCTAGTTACAATATTTATCAACGAGATTACATAACACTTTAATTTATTTCATTAAAAATTCTTTTACTTATTTCTCTTCAACAAAAACAAAAAGATAAGAAATTCCACAAAAATATGTACATAAATTTAACATCTCTCGTATAAAAAATACGTAAATAAAATTCCTAATAACTCATCATATAATTCAAAATAAAAAAAATAAAATAAAAACAACAAAGTTCTATTCTGGTACGGGGTTTTATCTCTCATTTCTCGGTTCAGAATATGGAATAAATTTTATTCGGTTCATTTTATGAATGCGTTGAAAATTGGATAGGCTTCTCTGTACTTTGGCTATATGTACGATGGCGGCAGCATTTTTTTTTATGTTATACTTATTATGAAATGTTGTAAAACATTTGAAGCAAAAAAAAACATTTTCCATCTTTATTTTTTTATTTTTGTGCGGAAAATGTTAATATTTATGATTTGTAAATATGTATAATAAACAGTCCTTTTTTTTTACTCCGTTCCTATATAGACTGGTATAGAAAGGCGAGCTACCATAATGTGAAATTCCATTTCATGGGATTCATGGGAATATTCAGTATGCGCGGGGCAATCATTATTGTTATTATAATTGGAAATAAAATAAAAAATTAAAGGTAGCATAATTTATTTTTTATGCTTCAACTGAATTTTACGTTTTTTCTTGGATTTATATCCACCATACTTTATTTTAACAATTTTATTGCAACATGGATTACTCAACATTCTGAAAACTGAATAAATGAATTGTAACCAAGTAGTAAAATAAAATTGTTTAAATTAAGCAATTGTCGGGTGAACCCTGGAAAATTTAATGGAAGTTAAAGAATTGGGCCGCGAATATCATTTGGTTAAACGTTTTAATTTGAAATTGTAATACTCTGTTGAAAGTGTGCGACAATTGATCTAAATTGTAAAATAAAATTTTAAAGCGTTATCTTTATTTATTAAATTATATTTACGTGATTGGTGAATGTGGCGATGAGAGAAAAAAAAATTATTTAAAATAATTTAAATAAAAATATAATTTGTGATTGTGCGGTTTTGCTTTGTGGTCGGTGAAAACGGGTAAACGAAAATGTTGTCTAATGAAGAATTAGGCACGTTTCTAAAAAACTTATTACAAGAACAAAATATCTGCTGAAAAATCAAGATTTTTTTTGTGAAATTCGTGAAAACTGTAATAATAAAACATCGATGAGGGTCTCTATATTATCATTTCATACGATAAATCAAGAAACAGTTTTTTAAAGGGAACTTTTCATGAATTTTTTAAAATTTATAGTAAGAAAAGCTTTAAAGAACGGTAATAATGGCGGACATTCGTTTCGCCGTCTTATTACTAGTCCATCGATATTAGAATCGCACTGCAACAAAACGGATTTATAGAATACTATAATATAGAAAGTAATGTAAAGTGTAATTAGCATTTTCAGTCGCTATAGCCTGATGAGTTTGACTGGTAAAAAAAATTAAATTTTTCGTTATTCTCACTCAGATCGAAACTGAAACTTACAAAATTTCTCGATAATTTCTCCTTTCGTAAAAAATAATTATTTGGTCAAGTACCGATAAAACCTAACATTTCAAAACAGAAATCGTAATTATGCGTTAAATAAAATTAAATTGAAATTTATTAAGTGTTTAATATTTGTGTTTGCGTATAATTCGCTAATACTTAACTACACGGTTGTTTTCTATATATAGAAAGTAATGTAAAGTGTAATTAGCATTTTCAGTCGCTATAGCCTGATGAGATTGACTGGTAAAAAAAAATTAAATTTTTCGTTATTCTCACTCAGATCGAAACTGAAACTTGCAAAATTTCTCGATAATTTCTCCTTTCGTAAAAAACGGATTTATGTTTAAAGTGATATAAGAATTTAAAAGTTCCGTTAAAAGGTTTTTTAAATGTTTCCGCTAAAATGTGAGATGTGGAAAAAATTTTGAAATTTACAAATTCTCCTGAGGAGCTAATAATTTTGGAATGAATTGATTTGATAAATTAATGCCATCAAGTTAATCGAGAAAGTGAAAATTAAGGTGTAACAATAAATAAAGTCGTTAAAGTCGATAAATATAAACAAGTGTTTGGTTCTGAATTGGGTCACTGTTTAAAGTTGTTCCAAAATTTTTCAAAGCATGGCTGTTGAAGAAAAATATCGACAGGCTGGTAAAAAACGAGGTTTTAAAACCAATTCAATGGGCAACACCAATAGTTATAGTGGAAAAAGCAGATAAATCAGTGAGATTGAACAGAGGTATTAAACAATATCCGGTAAGTAAATTTTATTCTAAATTAGATTTATTTGAAGTTTACTTACAGATTGAGTTAAATAAGCATTATAGGGATTTTATGGTAATCAACCCGCCATTTGGGCTTTATGAATTTCAAAGATTACCTTATTGAATGGCCATTGCTCCTACTATATTTCAACGATTGTTTGACAATATGTATCATAGATCACATTGTTATAACGGGTCAAACAATTGAAGATCATCTAAATATCTTGGAGCAAATTTCGAACTACTGAAACATTAAGAATAAACCGCTTTCGCAGATAGCAGTTCCGTTAAACGAACTTAGGAAGAAAGATGTCAGATTTAAGTGGAAGTCTGAACAACAGTTAATAAAATAAAAAATAATTGAAGCTACAAGATTAGTTCATTTTGGAGGAGACTACCCAATTGATCTAGCAACTGATGCTTCAAGTCACGGAATTGAAGCAGTCATTTCTCTTATATATTCCGATGGCCAAGAGAAACCTATAGCATTAGTACCAAGTTCAACCAATATTTAAGTATCTGCCAGAATTTTTTTTCTGTAGACAGATCACAAGCGACTAGTGGCGCGTTTTCACCCAAACAACGATAGGCAATTAAATTAATGGCATATAATTATAGACGACGGATAAACAACTGAAAGCAGATGCTCTTTCACGAGTTCAATTTCAATTTCACAGATTTGCCATTTGATCAAAAAAAGTGAATTGTAAGGAGTCTCACTCAATGTATCAAAAAGAGTTAAACAGATTTGTAGTGGTTAGCCATCTAATTGCAGAATATACATCCCAAAATTTTTTCTGCAGCAAACATACACCAGGAGCAAAGTTTTGGCAAAAAACATGGCGGGCTAAATTTTTTACCAAAATCAACTTACCTCTTTTTAATTTAAGCATTTGTTGAAAAATAAAAAGAAAGACATAGAAATGTTTCAGGAAAAGTTTTTTAAATGTACCTATAAAATTACGTTTAATTTTATTTACTACCAAGGCAAGGAATGTTTCGAAGGAAAAAGGAATATTTAATTGTAGGGCCTTTGTCTAGTACAAGTTGACATGGATCTGAAGTAAGAGTTAACTAACAAGAAACATACGAAAAATGTCCTGATTACACTTATCTCAGGAAAACATTTTCGAACCCTTGGCGGTTTATTCATTTTTGTGACCCCTTAAGGCGTAATCATCATTGTGACCCATAATTCAATTTTTTTTTTTTTTTTTAATTTTAGAAGACATAGGATGGCCCATACAGCCCTACATAAAGTTTAGCATTAAGAACTGTCTAATATGAATTTGAATTAAAATGAGCATGACGGTAACTCCCATTTTTCCAGGGATGTCTGGTTAACTCTTCCGGATTGAAATATCACTTGCTTGACGCATGGTTTAAACCAAATATCGTTTTTTATTCATCATCAATATTCCATGTAATCCGCAAGCAAGTGGAAGATATTTGCGTCAGTGGATTTAATGTTTTCAAACGACAGTGTATCCTACAGTGTTGTTTATCCATGGGTTCACCCATGGCAATCCCGTTTAGAAAAATTGTCTTTTTCTGTCCCAGTCAAACTTTCCAGTATTCCATTTAGGTATTTACGTAATCGTAAGATCTTACAATTTATAAAGTTTTATAAGTTGATATGAGGCATCGGTTTCTGCCACTCTTATTAATTCTTCTCGAGGATAAGACCTTCTATTGCCCTTTTACCGTTAAATATCTAGGGTAATTGTCTTTTGTCAGATAGATTTCTCAATGCTTTCTAGTTAGATCAGCTTCAACAAAAATTACTCGTGCCATTTATGGGATAAGCTTACCGACGGTATTTATTTGAGCAGCAGTTAGAATATTTGTCTACCTTTAGTTGGTATTAAAACAAAATAACAAGCGCTCTTAAACATTTGGCCGCAACCCTCCGCTTTTTTTAGATATCGTACGCCCCAATTAATATTATGACAAATCAGATTATCATAGTTTATTTTCAATTTATCATACTTTACTTTTAATAAGAGGCGATATCTCTAACTCCAGAGTTATGATAATTCAAAAACTATTTTTCATTATTTAATTTTGAAAATTCAAAATTAGAATGTATATTAAACTTTTGTACATTTATCATAGTTTGCCTATCAAAACGAATTGACTTATCATAGTTTACCTCAATTTTTTTTGAAGATGTTAAAAACAGTGCATCATATAGTCTGATACTGACACCGCTGATTCTAGTATTTTGATACTAAATTACAGTTAATTTACTCCTCGATTTAATGACAAAAGAAAAACCAAATTGTTCATATAGATATTGTTCCCGTACATTACAGATCAGGAAAATCAAAACCCAGACCTCATAATAACGACACTAGTCTCTAGGAAAAGCGAGAAAACAGAAATCCGGTCAGAAAACTTTTACCAGTCGCAAAAGAAAAATTAATTTAAAAGAATGAAAAATAAAGAAAATTTAAATAGTTTGTAATTCAGGGGTAGTAAAACCAAAAAATTATTTGGGGAAAAATTGTTTCGACCCCAAAAATGGTACCTGCAGGCGTATTCTAAAAAAAACGTAACTTTGGGATCTACGTTTTTTATGACAGTTAAAAACGAGAAGCGCAAAATTAACGTTATTTCATATTCTGACCAAATAAAACCGTTTCCCATCGTCAAAAAACCCTCGTTTTTTTATTAGGGTTTTGAAACTAGTTTTCATTTCACAAGAAGTAAGTAATTTAGAAAAAAATATTTATATTTTGTATTATTAAAATGAATGCAATTTGGTTGCTATTTAGTTTTAGGATATAATAATTAAATATTAATGCACAGACAAGATAAAAAGCGGCGCGCAGCAGCGACAGAGGAAGTACCACGATGATTTGAACTACGTAAACGAATAATCTTTATATCTTATTACTAAATAATTTATTTTAGTTTTTCTAGCAGATTTCGTATAAAAAAATGTACAAGAAATCCGAGCATGGTTTGGCCAATCCGGCAATGTTGCTACTTCTATAACACTATAATATTGTTTAATTGGAAATCAATTAATATTTGTGTTCGGTGGCTTCCGCAGTGTTGTCGTTGGTTCTCTGAAAGATACATTTTATTTCTGTTATATTCACAAATAGACTTGTATACTTTTAAAATTGTTGTCACATTTTTTCAGAACATTTTTTCTGTTTTCTATGTTTTTTCAGGAATTTGACAAAAAAGAAGCGTTCACGTTAAGGAATATCGCATTCATCACGTTTTTTTTACATTTTTTTTTTCTAGAGTACAGCTGCTGGCTGTAAAGCATCGTGCAGGTACTCAGTAATTTGATTTCGAATGTATGTATGTAGGTAACATATTTTTGATAAATTTTGGGCAATCAGACAAGGGACTATATTTTAAGAAAAATGAGTCCCACTGCAAAACGAAGCAGCAAAATTATTTAAACTCATGAACTATACGGAAATAAAAATTATTTTCTAACGAAACCAGGAATAAGTGATATTGAAAGCAATGGAAGGGCTTGGTAAGCGTAAATGAACTTAACAGTTTTTGTTGTACAAATTTTCATCTTATTTTTAGAAATAAATAATTAATCCTTAACTCCTAGGGTGCGATTCCGGTTCGATGATATGATTTTACTTTCGTCTTTGTTTGTTTATCTTTTTATTCTATTTCATCATCAACATTTCAAAAGCGATTCTGGTGCGATGAAAATTAAAAAATGGTAAAAGTATCATTCTACCATTTTGTTTTTGTCACTGAAAAGTACATATTTACTATAAAATGGTTGAGGTGCTTGTATATACCTAAGTGTGAAATTCACATTTATTTTTAATACCTAATTGTGAGTTAACAAGATATAGGATTTTCAGTTCAAATTCAACCTTTTTAATTTCAAATTCAACTTTTTACAAATCAAATCCAACCTTTTGCAAATTCAAATTCTAATAAAAACTTTTCTTCCATAGACAATGTTTTGATAAATTGTATGTACCACTCTGTCAAATTATTCGAATTGAACAAAATGAGATGAGATTAGATTTGTAATTTACACATGTGTTTTTATTGAAAGTTCTGAAAATTAAGAAAATAATAATGAAACAATAAAAAATGTTACAATTAATTCAATTCATAATTTCATATGGGTTCATTATTGGAGAATATACTATACTAAGGTATGGCTTGTGAATCCCGATTCATCGATAAAAATTATTGTTTGCCGTCCTTCCGGGGCATTTCGCGAAAAGTCTAAGGCATACCTTTTTCGCTGTTCAATTACTCTTCTACAATTACGACGATCAAACTGTAATGAGGAACATTTTAATATTATTCGCAATAGCGTCAATGCATTTTTAATAGAAGTTATGTTAAAGCGAACATGTTCAGTTTCTAGAACCTTTGCACTTATAGTTTTTAATGTTATGCACGGATTTCCTTCAATTAATTCGTCAATTTTATTCAATATCATTTCATTTACTTTAACATTTCTTTTACTACCGCATTTGTTTATAATTTACTTGGCAGTATTTGTTTTAATGCCTGCAATTTTAGCCGATTCACTAATAGTTTTATTATTTTCATAACATCTTATTAGAATGTTTTTTTAAATCAAAGAAATCACAACCGGACTTCTGGATCTGGATCTAGACGAGCTTCCTCACTGGCAGAGGGTTTCCCGAACTTGGTTCTAAATAAAAACTTAGTTATGTTTAAAAACTTTCGTCAATATCGAAAACAATCATTAATGAACTAATTTGTAAAACGGTACATTCTATTGTTCTAACCAACCGAAATTTAACAAAGACTACTTACAAATTATATTTAGATGAAAACACGGTACGCATCGTTTGTTTGGCAGAATGGTACAATTAATCAAAATATTTGTACTCGGGGTTAAAGTCATATTGTAGTTAACTTTGGGTCAACTTGTAGTTATCGTTTTTAGCGTTTTTACTGCATAGTCAATTCGTAGTCGAGTCAAAATTAGGTTGATACCGAGTTAAAAAAAAAGTCAATTCATTTTTTATATGAATTATTTTATTTACACTCAGTGATGCTGGTTTTTCGCTGACGGAATAAATCTCGGAGGTACCTACCTTTCGGTTTTTATTTTTGTTGTTGTTTTTCGACTCGACTCCGTTTATATTGCATTTTGATTGAGTTAACATAACTTGACCACACTTTTTTTTAGGATCGAGTTTAGTTAACTAAAAGATGGCTCGATTACGTTTATAGTGAACGATAACCGATGTTTATACCCTAAGTATAAACGTACTAATTATCGATGATAGAAAAGTTTTTATTAGAATTTCAATTCGCAAAAGGTTGAATTTGATTTGTAAAAATTTGATTTTGAAAAGAAAAAGGTTGAATTTGAACTGAAATTCCTGTAGTATCGATTGTTGTCCCAAATTCGACTTTTCATTGACATCGAAATATTTTTTATATGAAAATTGGGCGATTTTTATCGGTTAATTTTTGGTTTAATTCTAAATATTTTTTAGTTGAGAACTAGACGAATGATTATTGAATAATTTAAAAAAAAAATTATAATTTTTTACTTTAAACCGATTAATCGATTAATTCTGAAATATGACCATTTAGGATCTTCATTATTTCTTAAACTATTACGACCAATGAATTTCTGGAATATGGCCAATTAGGACGGAACTTGAGTATTTCTCAACCCACTTTGATGAAACTCGATAGCAGCAGAAATGAAACTACTAAGGGTAGTGTAGGGTCTCACAATCACATTTCAATCGCAAATATCGAATTTCATCATAATCGGTTGAGACGTAGCCAAGTTTTACCCTATTTGGCCGTTTTACAGAACATCATCCAACAGTCATTTTAGAATCCCGTTTTTATCGCACATGATAAATTTCACTAAAATCGGTTGAAAAATTGCCATAATCAATCCTAATTGGCCATATTCCAGAACTTCATCCCAATCCTCAACTCAGAATTGTTGTCATGTAAATATATTAATAATTTTTAGTTTTCACTATTTTAAATCTTTTCTATATATTCTATATCTACTTACATTTGATTTTTATAGTTTAATACGAGTGTACACTTTTAAAATTATTCACTTTATCATTGCAATATTTGTATCGTTTACATATAAAAAGGCATTTACAGACGTTTCTGATCTTTTTGTTGTAATTCTTGGTGTTATTGGCGTTGAATTTAAATGGTCTTGTATTTTCATCTATTTGAAGTTGTTATATCAATGGTTAATTATTGATGGCTATAAAGATGGCTCTAATGACTGGATTTTACTGTTTATTTCGATTTATTGGCTATGAGTGAGTTTAATAGTATATTAAATCAATATTGTCATAATGAGTATTTTGATAATGTTGATGAGTTTATAATGAATTCAAACGATGGTTTTGGAAGTAACACTCATCAATTGAAAACTCTACAAATTAATATTCGTGGGATGAATGACATTAATAAATTTGACAACTTGTCATATTTTAGTTATTTCTGAAACTTTTATTCAGAGTCACAATATGATGTCGTATTCCTTAAATAATTATAGTAGTATTTTTTCATGTAGAGATGATAGATCTGGAGGAGGTCTTGCATTATATATCAGGAATGACATTAAATATAGTTCATTAAATAATGATAATGGTTTATAGCCATTTCACTTCATTCAAATTATGCTTCCTCGATATGTTAGTACTAAACTTTGTACCATTTATCGCCCACCTGATTCTGATATTGATTGTTTTTTTAACTATTTAGATAACTTTCTCTCTGATAGTGGTAAATCGGATAATATATTTCTTGGAGATTTAAATATTCCCGTCAACAAAACAGATTATTATGTAACTAATTATATAAATCTGCTAATGACCCTATGGTTTGTTAACTACTAATACAAATATTACTCGTTCTGCTAAAGGGAATATATTAGATCATGCCGTATCTAGTTTTCTAAATATCAAAAAAGTTTATAATTCTACCATCTATTCAAACATTAGCGATCACAATTTTCTTTACACAAGCTTTTGCTTTGCAACTAAGTACATTATGAAAACATTGAGGAAAACAATTGTTAACTTTGATAAAGTTATTGAATAGTTTAATAACTATCTGCTCTCGACGTCATTTAATGTCTATGATCCTAACACCACTTTACAATTAATTGAAATGAAGTACAATGAACTAATTAATAATTATACTAATATATTAAGTGTCAAAGCTAAACTAAAAAATACTTTATGCCCTTGGATTACTTATGATATATGGCATGTAATTCGTGAGAAAAATAAAGCCTTAAAAAGATGTAAACTAAATCCCAACAACACGGATCTTAAAGCTGAATTAGAACGCATAAGTAAGTTGCTAAAATCAAAGAAATATTTTACATTTTAATGAAATGTTTGTTGATTTAGATCAAAGAACTCTATGGAAAAATATCAATTTGTTTCTTAATAAAAAGCACAAATCCGTACAATTTGATTCAATTTTAGTAAACGAACGGCTTTATAATAATATTGGTGATATAGTTAACATTTTCAATAACTATTTTGTTAAAGTGGGTTGTTCGATTAGTGAATCTATCAACTCTGACAGAGATATACATAAATTTGGAACCATTTATTGGAACCCTGATTCTATGTATTATCCATCAGTTACATCTGCTGAAGTTTATAATATTATTTATTCACTTAATAACTGCAAGGGTGGTGGTCCGGGCAAAATTAATAACTAAGTATGTGGTAAAAATTAAAGCGGACTTTTTCTCAAAACTTTTATCGGAAATTTTTAATGAATGTTTGTTAACTGGTATTTATCCTTATTGTTTAAAAGTTGCGAAAGTTTTTCCTGTTTTTAAAAATGGTAACAGGTTGTCAATTAGTTATTATAGACCGATCTCAACTTTATCAGTATTTGATAAGATTTTTGAAAAATTACTCTTTTCCCGATTGTAGACTTTTCTTGACTCAAATAACTTTTTCTACTCACATCAATATGGTTTTAGAAAGGGAGCTGGTACTGAATTAGCCCTTGTTGAAATTTCTAATATGATTTTTACAGCTTTTGACAACAGAATGTATGTTGGAGCGCTTTTCTTAGATTTACAGAAAGCTTTTGATTGTATTAATCATGAATTGCTACTAAGCAAATTATATTGTTATGGTATACGGGGTGTTCCTTATAATTTGCTGAGAAGCTATTTATCTAATAAAAAACAGTATGTCATGGTCAATGAATTAAAATGTGATATGTTGGATATCAAATGTGGTGTTGGACAAGGTAGTGTTTTGGACCACTTTTATTCCTAATCTTGTTGATGATACGGCTTTGTTCTATGAAACCTCTGATTCCAGTGGGATAATAAATGCCATGAAACATGATCTTGATATATTATTAGAATATTATAAATCCAGTTTGATAGCACTTAATATATCTAAAACTAAATATATGATATTTCATTCCCCATATAAATTAAATGTTATGGTACCTTCATTTAAAGTTAAGAACATTATGATTGATAGAGTTAATTCATTTAAATATTTAGGAGTAACTTTTGATACTCATATGTTTTGGTTTTGGCAGTATCATATTGATGACATTAGTAGAAAAATTGCTCCACTTGTAGGTCTTCTTTGGAAATTATCTTTTTTTGTTCCTAAACGGGTGTCGTTAATGATTTATTTCTCGTTTATTCATTCACGAATCAGTTACGGTCTACTTACATATGGAATAGCCACTGTAACTAGGCTAAGAAAAATACAAGTATTGCAAAACAAAAGCTTAAAATCAGTTCACAGGTTGCCGGTTCTGTTTCCAACTAAAAAACTATATTGTAATGAGAATATTTCAGTGTTACCCATTAATGTGCTACATAAACTTCAACCAACTCTATATATGTATAAAACACTACATGTATCTTCAGGTTTATCTAATATTAAATTTGATTGTATTCGTCATATTTATGGAACTAGAAATTGTGAAAGAATTAGTTGCCGTCATATAAAGACTGAATTTGGAATAAGGGCAATTACCTTCTTAGGACCATTTACTTATAACCAAATACCTGAAAGTATAAAAAGATCTGAAACGTTTTTGAAATTTAATAATAATATTAAAAAGTATTTTAAGTCAAATATTGAATTGTATTTGTAATTTTAGGCAATGTATGTATTATTATTAGTACTGTTCTTTATAATTTTATGATATTGTTGTTTATTACATAACAAAATTTTTATTTTTTTTTACTGTATGTATATACAAATCGGATTATTCTTTAAAGGACATTAAATCCACTGGATTATCTGATTTGTATTTAGTGGAAATATTGATAAATAAATAAATAAAAATAAATAATAACTTAATATACAATCCCGCTTCCAACGCACATATCGAATTTAACAAAAATCGTTTAATTAATCGATTAATCTAACCCCACCCTATACTAAAAACACGAATAGGCGAAGAAAATAATTTTTATCATCGGTGATAAATACTTTTCCGTGATAAAAATAAAATGAACAAATTTTAATTTTTTTCACCAATTTTAACATACTTAAGTAAATCATATCATACAACGTCAAATCCAAATCGCCATTTGTATTGTACCATGTTTAATTATCATTGAACCAGAATCGATTTTAAATATGTTGATGATAAAATAAAATGATAAAAGTAAATGAAAAATCCGATATTTTAGTTTTTTCATTATCATATATAATTTCATTATCCGGAATCGCACCCCTGATTTACTTGGAAAACACACTAGGAAAATTACTGTGGGGTAGTAGATGTGGGGTAGATGTGGGTAAGGAAATCAGAACAAAATCGAATTCATCAACCAAATGGTAATATAGTGACATTTTTAATAATCAGTTCAACCTATTATTGTTTTTTTGCCCTTAAAACATTTTTTTTGCTAATCAAAATATAAACAGGGATGAAGAAGCTTTTGCTCAACATTTGAATAAAGCAAAAGTATGACATCAATTAAAAATAGATGACGATAAAAAGGCTGCAACTGGAAAAGTTCTTAAAAAAATGTACCAGTCCGAATGCAGAAATTTAATGGAAATAAAAATAGTCACCTCTAAGAAATAAGATTTTCGTCAGACAACAACTGCAACCATCAAAATAAATTTAATATTAAAATCAGCCAAAGGTAGTTAGCCAAAGGGCCCAACAAGAATGTGGGCTCATTCGACCATTGAAAACTAATAGAAATTGTGGCATCTCAGATAACCAAATTTGCCAAGATAAGTGAACCTTTCTACAAAGTTATTGAAATAACACAACAGTATTTCTTCAATTTGAAGCCATATTTCCACATTAAAAGAAATTCAATTTTCCGCACCTACTGACATTGCAATGTAGCTCAACAGCATCTAGTACCATTCAAAATTGCAGGGGAAAAGCTGCAAAAAAAATGTACACGCTTTTAAGGTGTTTATTACAAATTTAAATAACGAGAAACCGAAACCAATATGAATCTTAGTAATAAAAAATACCAAGACTTTTACGCGACCAACTTAAGATGAATAATGAATATGGCAAACATCAAGCATAAATTAATTTAAAACCAAATTAACAATGTTTTAATGAGAACATAGGTAGTTTTTCCTAACCCTAAATTCTAAACTATAATAATTTATATTGCAATATATGAAGTTTTATGAAATTTCTTATAAACTATGATTTTAAACGAACGTTTATACAAAATAAAAATACCGGAATTTAAATGATTTTGAAGGAAAATTACAAAACAGTGTATACTGTAAAAACTTTTGACTTATCATAGTATTAAATGAAAGATGTGATATACAATATTATTCACTTCAAATTAACCACAGTTCATTTAGCTTTTTAATGTTCTTATAAATTAGGAGAACACGAGATCATATTTCGAAGAGCAACTACAAACTCAATGTTGGATAAAAAAAAAAAGAAATCAAAGCTTCAATTGAAAAATCGTGTATGCAAAATTTGCAGTTCGAAGATGGTTCGAATTTTATTTAAAAATAATTAAATTAGCTAAAAACGTTTACGCAAACCAGTTAAATACGTATGTCTATAGGAAGTTGGTAATTATAAATCATTTTACGTGCGTTAACTAAGTGCTAAATAATTCACATTTATGTAAACACTATTAATTTAAAACTAAAAAGAAGAAATTTGAAATATATTCTGTTAGGTACAATAAATATGGATATACTTAGAAATGTACACAGATTGTAAAAGTTTATAAAATCAAATTGCTTAAAATAAATAGCATCATAATAATATTGTAATGTCTAAGCGGTTATATACAGTAAGCATAAAACATTATAAAGAAGAGTATGCTTTTACATAAAATGTACTCGTACATCGAAAAAATCGCGTAATGTGTAAAGATACGAAAACGCAATGACGTATCATGTATGTAAACAAGATAGAAAAAAAAAATTCTTGGCCACTTAAAATGATATGAATTTAGTTTTTCTTCTCTTTTTGTTTATTAAATCACTTTAATATCCGTCTTGCCTGTATCTGCTCGAATTATTTAGATGTATTCAATTAATTTAATTTCATTTATCTGTTTACTTCAATATCACAATCTTTCACAAGTGGTTTATTCTCGTTGAATAGTAGGTTGAATTAATAATAATAATAATACAACAACAACAAGAACAGCACAAATAGGAAACAAAGATTTTCATTCGCTTTTTTTTTTGTTGTTTTTGCAATTCAAATAGATTAAAAACTTAACATTCAATTTTATTTAACATAATATCTTATATACACGAAATGGCGGAAAACAGATCTCTTCAAACTGATTAAATTCTCAAAAAGATTAAGTGCCCAATTTAAATCATTTTAGTGCCAAAACTGAAAGAAATAAGAAATTTTTATTTATCTACATAGCCAGCTAGCTAGCTATATACAAAATTTATAATTGAACGATCGTTTTAATTATATATTGTGAAGTGTTGAAATATTTTTTCTCAAGATTTGCGGGCATTTCATAAATTATCACAGTGTTAAAAACTGGCAATATACCGCGCGCCATATTTGATTTCATTTGATAAGAATATTTACGTTATAAAGTTATATTACGGTTTTATCAAACTTAAGAGAAAAAATATTGTTAAGCACATCATAAAAATATATAACATTTCGTATGCGAGTACAAATGTAAATAGGTAAATAATAAACAAATAAAAAAGTTTATCAATGGCATACTTGATAAGCGGACACTTTTTATTACAGTTCGATGTGTGTAATAATGAAACGTGAAAATTATTATTGTAAAATAAAATTTCATAAAAACCTAATAAAATTCACAAAATGACCGACTAACGTCCCTTAGAGCAAATAAAATGTATTTGCTAACTTTCTTACCATTTTTTTTTTGTTTTTTGATATTTATTATTTCGTGGAAATAATTTTTACTGTTTGTTGACTAACAAGAGATTTAGAAAACAAAAAAAAGTTTACTAGAATTAGCTAAGTAAATATAAATATAGACACTCATAAACAGAGGAAAGAATGTTGTATTAGTTTTGGTAGCTTGACATCACAATTTGGTAAATATTTCATAAAAAAAAAAATTAAATTCGTCTTGAAGTTACCATAATAATTCAAATAACGACAACACAATTTTGTAATTACACAGATTGTTAATTAACATTTCTTTATGGATGTTGAAAATAATTTACATTTTGCGCACATCTTATCGTTCAATTTATTCCATCACTACATTGTAACGTCATCATACAATAAACAATTAATATTAAAAACTGTTGGTTGGTTCTGGATGAATTTAACTATCCAGAGAATTTAAAAAGAAATGGCTGAATTTCTCTATAAAACAAAATATACGCAGGGGAGTGTCTTAGGGCCTTTCCTTTTCGTACTGTTTACTAGCGACATACCACAGACGAGCAATACAACTATCGCTACGTTTGCAGATGACACTGCAATTCTAGCTGTTGGTGACACAATCGGTGAAGTCACATTCAAACTACAAATAGCCGTAAATAATATACAAGATTGGCTAGCTAAGTGGAGAATTAAAGTGAATGAATCGAAGTCTACTCACATTAACTTCACTAATAGATCAATAGAACCACTACCTGTGACTCTCAATAATATCTCTGTACCACATGCCAATCAAGCAAAATACCTTGGTATGAACCTTGATGCAAAGTTAAAGTGGAAAATACACGTGAAAAAGAAAGCAGAAGAGCTTCAGTTAAAATATAGAAAAATGTACTGGTTAATTGGAAGAAACTCTCAGTTATCCATTCATAATAAACTTATGCTTTATAAACAAGTACTCAAGCCGATCTGGACATATGGTATTCAACTATGGGGATGCACCAAAATCAGCAATCAACAGATAGTTCAACGATTTCAAAATAAAGTCCTCAGAGGAATTGTAAATGCCCCTTGGTACACTCGTAATAGTGACCTTCATAGGGATCTCGGAATAGACACAGTCGCAAGTGAAATAAAGAAATGTGCACAAAAACACCAGGAGAGGCTCCAACATCACCCAAACATCGAAGCTGCAAGACTACTTCATCAAGAGGGTATAATAAGAAGACTCAAAAGACTAAAACCTTTTGAGTTACCTGAATAGTCCGCACAATGCAACATCAACCAAAACAACACTTTATGTAAAGAATACATATGAGTGCTTTATTATTATATTGTCAGAGTCAAACGCTGTTAGTCAAAAATGACTAGTTACTTTGTAAAAAATTTTATTGTTATCATAAATAAAATTATTAAAAAAAAAAAAAAAAAAAAAAAAAAAAAAATAAGCTCATCAGTATGTCATAAGTCTATGTCATAAGCACATCAGTTCGAAACTGAATTAAATTCTCCTTCAATCTTCGGAACATATTAAAATCATATAAATTAAAAATTAAATACATAGAATTCTGTATATCACTCGGTTTCATTGAATGATTATTCGTAAATACTAATATAACTACTTCTACGTGTTAATTTGTAAAAACACATTTAAAATGGTCTAAGGACCGGTTGAATATTAGAAATTACACGAATTAATTAATTAACATTCAAAATTAAAAAAAGTATTTTTTCTATGTTCTACTTTTAATAAAGTTCTATTATTGTATAATAAAAAGATTTATTTCTTTACTTAATATTTATGTTTGTTTATTAAGTTATAATAAATCGATTTTTTATTAAAAATTATTGTAATAAACAATATTAACAGTATCTTATTAAGTTAAATTAAAGTAATTCAGTTTTTTTATTTTGTGAATGTAACGTAATTTAACGATAATTCTATTTTTAATATATAATCATTCGGATATAATAAAAGAATTTGACGTATCGCGCAAATACACATTTTACCGCCTTGTGCGTTTCATTTTACGCGATATGCGAATGCATTTCAATACCATTTTAAATTATTAATTTAATCACAAAAACAAAAATTAACGGAAGAAAACAATTTTTACAGCACTACTAATCTGTACAAATACCACAAAATAACGAAACGAAAAACTAAAAAGAGCATGAATCATAAAAGAGTATTCGAACACACACACAATAACTAATACCGTCAGGATCCGGTAATTCTCGCCTCACTGACTTATGAGGCGACCAAAATTCATGTCCTGGAGAAAGATTCAAAGTGTAATTGAAATAGTAACCGTCAAAGGTCATTTGATAAACTAAAAAATCTTCTCTCCGACGACAGTCTCCTACACTGAAAAAAATATAGTGCATTTTATTTACGAATGGCGTTCATTAACCATAATTCGTACTATTAAAGTAAAAATTACTAAATTTACGTAAAAAAAAAACAAAATTTTGAAAAATTCATGAAAATTTGTGCGTTAATAGTACGAATCACAGTTCATAAACTACAAAATGGTTTAGTCTATACTATACGTATAATACATTCACATGTTGTTTGCGTATTAGTGAAACTTGCATGATTTTATTAAAAAACATATTTATGAACAGTTCATAATATTTATAAATAAGACTATGATGAAAATTTATTTTAAATACCTATTGTTCATCATATTAACGAAAGTGGCTCTATAGTTCTTGAATATTACGAATAAATTTTTATGCGTAACGATTCCATTACATTTTTGGTTGTCCGAATATATCAAATTTCATAATTGCATAATGTATACGAATTTGTTCGTATTATTAATGATTGGATGAATCTATTCTAGCATCTACGAAAATTACGTAAAGTTGAATCATTTATTATTAACTATTATCGTGCGGCTTGAAAGGACCATTTACAAAGTTTGAAAAATCGTGAAAAATTAAAATAATTTTTGTGTGTTGAAAATCAGGTAAATATGGTATTTTAGGTCCGTGGTTTCGTTTTAATAAGAACTTAAATAAAATCATCGCTTTTGTGATGGATGATTAATTCTTATTCCGTGAAATTAAAACGAAAAAACTTTTGTGTGAAAAACACTAAAATTCATTGTAATGTGTAAATTTATAATTTATGTGATTTATTATTGTGTTAGTAATACCTCTGCTTTATTATAATGCGCCTGTAAGAAAATGTGTACTATTCCAAATTTTGCCGATCCTGCAAATCAAGATATTTCAGCAACACTTGGAAACAATCATGAATTAAACTCGCTTTTTGAGTACCTATTTGGATCAGATCAGGTAACAAACATAAGCAAATAAAAGTACCTACATGTGATTGTAATTTAATTTATTGATTTTACAGAATAGCAAATTACTATCGAATTTCAAAAGGAAAATGGGAGAAATCAACAATTTCGAATGTAACCTGTCAACATGGCGTTTATTAATCCTATTATATTTTTTAATTATTAATTATATTTATTTTAAAATTAAAGTTTATTTTTATGAAATTAAATTGACTGCATTTTAAGAACAAATAGAAGAAACCAAAAAAATAAAGGAACTACAAAACGAAATGTTAAGTTTTTTATTTCTTTACAACTGTGCTGTACAGATTTTACGGATTTAGTCTTCAAACAACACAAAAATTTGCATTCTTACTATGAATCACTATATATAAATATTATGTAATTTTGATTATCAATTATGAAGCCGTTCCTGCCTTTTATAAATTATTTTCAATATATTTATGAAAATAATTATCATATTTGTAAATTATTCATAAACACTGAGCTTTCCATTCTGCCTACATATGACTAATGAACTTCTAACATAAATGTATGAATTTATTCGTTAATGTGATTTAGCATTTCATTAGTATTATGAAAAATTTCATCATATCTTCTACTTCTTACGTTAATAATAAGAACCTATTCATCCACAAATGTTAATAGCTGAATTAAAATTATAACGTTTTTCGTATCTTATATGAATCGAATAAAATTGTTGATCTGTTTCACTATATTTACGCACGATATTCGTTCTATTAACGAAGGGTCGTATCGGCTCAGTGTTTTAACGAATTTTTCTTACTATTAATGCAGTTTTTGTCTACATTGATGCAGGATTTTTTTCAGTATAGTACATTACAATGAGTCACCTCTACTCCTCAGCTGTGACCCTTCTTCATATGGAATTGGGGTCATATTCGCACATCGAACGGAAGGTGGTGCGGAGCAACCAATTCCATACTACTCACGGACCCTCACCAGCACAGAGCGAAATTACTCCACGATCGACAAGAAAGCTTTGGCGATTATTGCTGGTATAAAGAAATTTGATAATTTCGTCTATGGCCGCAAAGTAATAATTATTACTGATCATCAACCATTACTGGGTCTCTTTAATCCGTAAAAATCAACACCATGAATCATGTCGTCAACGATGTTATGTTGGAGTATTTTTGTCAATGGATATGACTTTGATTTACCTAACCCAACCGCAATAGCTCCCGCCGAAGAAGAAGAAGAAGTTCTAATGATCGAAACAACTAGCAAGGCTAACAGCGAAAGATAAAACTTTGACACAAGTTTTAAGTTGGGCGATGAGAGGTTGGCCTAATGGAAAAATCGACAACGAATTCAAACCATTCTTTCAACGGCGCAATGAGATATCGACTATAAAAACTGTCTACTCTGGGGCCAA
The DNA here is from genome assembly GCA_958295665.1 of Tipula vernalis. Lineage (NCBI taxonomy): Eukaryota > Metazoa > Arthropoda > Insecta > Diptera > Tipulidae > Tipula > Tipula vernalis. The sequence continues at coordinate 372,409,226 of OY282558.1, forward strand.
ATAACAATCATTCCGGAAGCTGCTCAACAACAAAATGTATCGTCCCTCCACAATGGGCATCCGGGCATTGTCGTGATGAAGGCATTGGCACGTAGCTATTTCTGGTGGCCAAAATTAGATTCTGACATCGAATCAACCGTTTAAAGCTGTTCGCAGTGTCAACGTATTCGTCCAGAAAATCCTAAAGCACCGATTCATCTATGGGAAACAACAACACGACCTTGGTCGAGACTACATGTGGATTTTGCTGGACCATTCCAAGGCAAAATATTTTTCTTGCTTGTCGACTCATATTCCATATGGTTGGAAGTTTACATCGTTCCATCCACATCATCCGAATGTGCGATACCGTCGCTTCGCAGAATCTTCTCAACGCACGAACTACCTGATATGATAGTCTCTGATAATGGAACTGATTTTACATCGGATGCATTTAAGGTATTTTGCAAGAATAATTTAGTTTCTCATATACTTCCAGCTCGGTTTCATCCTTCGTCTAATGGACAAGCGGAGCATATGGTTCGTACAAAAGAAGAATTCTTAAAGAAAACCGTCGGAGACCATCGCTTACGTTTGGCCCGGTTTCTATTACAACAACACACGACGCCATCGCAAACCACTGGCAAGTCACCCGCTAAATTACTGTTTAACCGGAAAATCGTATCCAGTTCGTTCAACCGAGGGAAAACCAACCAGTAAATCAACTGAGTCGTTTAAAATCGACGACACCGCATGGGCAAGACGCAGCTACTATTGAATCTGCCACTAGTCCATTGACACCGTACTAACTAGATCCGGCGCACTTCAGCGTCGCCAGCTCGATCAGTTGAGACCACGATCTGACGTGCAACCACAACCATTAGAGCATAATGCAACACCAACAAATCTACCCACAATACCGCAACCACCAACAAATCTACCCACAATACACCAACTTAGGTGAGGACTAAGAACGAATGGGCAATAGGAAAATTTGAATCAGATTTGATGACTGGAGAATTTTTTTTTAATATGTGCTGAATGTTTCCCTACCGTGGTTAAAAAGAAACATTCTTCGTTTTTAACGCTTAGCGAGTTATAATGGAACTAATTTGAGTGAAGTTTTCTCCTATGCGACTCACCTAATTGAGCCACTTAACGTAACGGTATTTAAGCCATTAAACAAACCTTGAAAAAATCAATTGAATTCTAATTGGAGAATAAATAATTATCCTCAAAAGTTAAAAAAAGAAAGCTTTGTTCCCTTATTGTTCAGTGTTTTATTTTAGACTGCCAATCCGATTACAGTTCAATTTGAATTTAGAACAACTGGCTTGATTCGTTTTAATGCAGTAAACTGCGATAAGTTAATTCAGAAGCAAGAGGCACCACTCCAGCCGATTTATAAAAGCCAAATACATTTTGTTGGTTAACTGTAGACAAGAATTTTTTCGACTCACTAAAACAGTGAGATTATCAACTTTTTATATATAGTAAAACATTTTGCATTTAGTCACAGTGTGATGAGTAAGAACTATTTTTTTGTAAGATCGCTATTTGCTTATTTACCCAATTTCGTGGTTAACGTGGTCGTTGAATTTATTCTAAATTGCGGTGATCAAGACAATTCTTTAGTAATAATATCAAATCCGTTTAATTTGAAAAATGTAGATTGTTTCCTAACATTCCAACAATTTACATACATATGTAGGAGATATCACCAACTTATAATCCAATTAAACAATTAATTTAGCGCATTTACGTCACACTTACGCTATTTATACAAAATTATCGAAACAAATTTAGAACGCAAAGAATACAAATTATTTAATTAAATTGTTTTCATATTCAATTAAAGCTTTAAATTCAAAAGATCAAGATTCTCAAATCATTTATATCTCTAGTTAAGCTAACAATATACCATATAGATTTCAAATGCCGCAAAACCTTCTTAAAGTAAAGTACACCGTGTATTGTATAATGGATTATAATGAAGTTGTGATTACTTAATTTTGTTAATCACATTAATTCGACAACAATAAATTATTATTATTATAAAGAATGTTCACATAAATCTTAAATCTACAAATTTACATACTTATACATATGTAGAAATATAAGGTACACGGGGGTCATAACATTTTCATTACCAAGCATTGAAAGCGAAGACAAATTTATCTTGTCTCTATTTATGTCCAGAAATCTTACGTCTTTGGTGACCTTAATCAATTTATTTCTTGACAATGATCAATTGATTACTTAATAATAGTAGCTCTTCAGGTATGTTTTTATCGAAAGAAACGTAAAATAATTTATTTCCATCTACATACATATTGAAAAACAACAACAAAATGTGCAACTACGTCTAAATAGTATTAGAATGATATTAAAGATTATAATAAATTATAAAATCTTTAAGGAAATTAACAGTGTGTGATAATGTATAATTATGTGCGACGTGACACATATTGATTGATTTCCTGTTTTGATTTTAATCGTCACACACTCAATTTAATTACGTCAATTCATTTAATAAATAAAACAATCTAATTATTGTAAAATATGCAATATACAAGATGATTTGATTTTGATTAAAGATGAATAGCGCTAATAATGTGCGCATTTTATAGTTCATTGCCCTAAAGAAAATAATATTAGAGAATAATCATATTCTGTGTAAGTTACACATGAGCATTCGGCTTAAAATGTACATCATATCCTACAAGTATATACTTATACACATATGTCATTTATGTATATTACGAAGAAAAGTATTTGCCCTAAGCAAAATTTAAACAACAGAACACACCAACAAGTATTTCTCTATATTACAAAGTATTTTTTGTGTACCAAAAAAAAACAACAACAACAATGCCGGATCATTATAATGAAGCTTTTTTATAAAATAAAAATGAGCTTTATATTCACGAACGGGTAGTTAAATGGGATTAGACGTTTTATTTTTGTTGTTGTATACGTATATAAATAAGTACATAAAGATTAATATTAAATATGTGGAACGCGTACGGTGGCAATAACAACAACAACAACAACACCAAAATGGTGAATTAAAAGTTATTTGTCTTATTTATTATATAAAATTAAATGACAGATGACAGGTGCAATAGAAATTAATTTAATTCTTGTCTAACGATTTAGATAATTATTTTAAGTAATTAACGTTGAAATTTGATAAGTTTGGAGTGTTTTAGATTTCAGACATGAATTAATGGGGGAGTTAGATTTGAAGGATGGTTTTTTTCGTAGAATTCATTACTTATACAATATTATCTACTGTTGGTTTTCATATAAAGAAAAAACCTCATTTGCAGTTCCAAAATGTTTATACGCTTTTGACAATTTTGAGCCTATTTTATGATAATTTTGGATAAAAATTATAATGCTGCGGTTTTTTTCACTAAATTTTTCACTTTTCAATTCGAGGCCACATTATGCTATTTACAAGTATTTTGCGATATACTAAAGTAATAATGACATAATATTGATTAATGAGTTCAGTTCTTCAAAGTGTTGTGCAATTCAAAACAAAGTAATTTGTGTTTATTTGGCTAAATTCATTAAATATGAAACAAAAAAAATTCATTAATCGGAATGCAAGCGTGTCATTTTGCCGAAATACAATTATGATTATAATCGATAGTGTCCAAAGACATTTCGCTTTATATACGAGTAGAGTATTAGATACGTAATTTGCTCATTAAAATAAGTAATAAGAATAAAACTAATAAAATGGCTCCCAGATTTCGATAACGAACCAATTTTCCTATTATTCAGAACAATCAGAATATGGGAGGAGCAAGATAGAGCGAGGCAGGCGTTCTTAATATGTTTTGATCGGAATCCGCTTAGGAATTGCTTGCAAGATACTATTGGGAGAATAGCAAGAGAAGGTTGAACGGGAGCGGAAGTTTAGTATTTAAGAATTATTTTATTGATACTGAGTTTGAGTTATCTGTTAATGGAAAAACCTCTTCGTCTGTATACCATTAAACAAACGCGAGCTCGGAAGGAGGAAAGACAAACTCATTCGACCTTCCAGTATTTATCTCAATATTAAATGTTGGCCTGAACAACAAATCTTACGTTTTCTTGTTAACGTAGCCCTAGTTCTCTGGCTTATTTTATCTCTAAATCTGTAGACTGCTACCTATAGGTCTAAATAATAAATTAATTTAATTTTAGGTCTGTATTTTAATTTTGGATGTGTAAGTAGCAGTATTTAAGGTCTAGATTGCAGGTTCATTTTAATTTAAAATCTTTACAACTATATATCGCTCTATACAGATTTGTTGAACCGCCCCTCTTAATTTTAATTATTTACAGAGTTCGTTACCCTCTGGTTCTACTCACTTATTGACCTCTGTAAGTCTGTAGACCAATATGACTTTTAAGTTTGTAGACTTATTTTTATTTTACTTTTACACACGGCCTGTAGGCCTATTTTAACTTTAGTTATGTTACTTATTTTATCTTTAAAGCTGTATACCAGTTTTAATTATAGGTCTGAAGATCTTTTTTTTTTAATTTTAGGTATGTTAGACCTATTTACGATTTAGGTATATAGACTTATTTTAATTTTGGGACGTGTTTGCCTACTTTAATTGCAGACCTGTAGACGTATTTTTATATTAAATCTGTTGACCCATTTTAATTTTAGGTCTGTATATAGCACTATTATAGGTCTAGATTGGCGCCTGGCTTAATTTAAAATTTTTAGAACTATATAGCGCCCTTTGCAAGATTTGTAGAACTATCCTTCTTAATTTTCATTTTTCACAGAGTTTGTCACCTTCTGGTTTAATTCACGTATTGATCTCTGTAGGTCTGTATATGCATTTTAAGTCTGTAGACCAATTTAATTTTTAGGTATGTAGACTTATTTTAATTTTGGGACCTGTAATTACCGATTAAAATATTGTGACGATGACACCTAGATTGTAATAGAACAAGTTAAATTAATAGCTCAATGTTGTATTGTACTAAAATGGAATTTTCCATGATAAAATTGTTCTAAATGTTTCTACACTATTCTTACTGGAAAAGTCATGAACTTTCTAGAACTTTGATTTGTTTATATAAAAAGGCGAACGAGATCGAATTGGATTATTCGAATTTGGAACGCGATAGTGTAAACTTGTAAGATTATTATTAGTGTTTATATATTAAAAACGAATTAGAAAATGGTTTAAAAAGTATTTTAATTTTCATATCAGAATATACAAGAGGTTTCGATTAGTGTTACGGTACATAACAGGTTATGTAACCAGCGCAAACCCGTATAATGTTTCATTCTGCCTGTTATCCGATAATAAAGCTGCGAACCAGTAGTCTTGGTTAATACAATAAATTAAGTGATTGCCAAAATGCATTTACCTGTCTCAGTAACAGGGTAAACGTTAAAGCCGACTTTTACCGTAGTAATTGATTTAACCGAGAATTGGTCCGCACCCTATAATTAAGATAGAAAATACTTTCTGAGGCAGTGTTGAACCAGCCACAGCTAGCGAGTGCTCAAATTTCTTCTTAGTTTTAATAAATTTAAATGAATATTTTTGTATTGGTTGGTTTTTAATTTTGGTTTCATTTATTTCGTAAAAAGATTTATTCCATTCGAAGTTGATTTCATTCATTCCGTAAGATATTTCACTCAATTCGGTAATGTTTCTTTTAATTCAGATGAGACTTACTCATTCAATTTGGAAATAATCTTCTTATATACATTCCTAATACATCCAAACTTAACTTGGATTATAGATAACACGTTATTATGCATAACCATCCGATTATATTCCCGATTTAAAATAAAACAAGAATTGTTCATCTGTTGGTTGATATGTCGTCATAACGCCGGTTCACAGAAAAATCACGCACTGAAATCAATATACAAGAAAGCTTACAACAAAAACAAAAAGTCTGAATAAAACCAATGTATGTGTGTCAATTCAAATACGAAAAGCACTCGTATTAATATTAATAATAATGATGGTATTAACGTTAGTAATAATGATGACAATATTACTAACGTTATACTAAAACGAAAAGCATCCGAAAATCCAATTGAGCAGCGATGCAATGAAGCGACGAGGTACAAAACCTCAATATTTTTTTCAAAATCAGCGAAAGCTACAACTAAATTCAAGAATGCCCATTAAGCATCAGAGGAACACACAGTACTTTTTACAAAGTTCGAACCAAACTCGTAAGCGTTAAAATTATCTTGCAATTTTATGTCCGTTAAATAATTTTTTAATTTCTCTGAATTTTCATAAAGTTATTTTCAAAATTTTTGGTGACTTCCATTGTTAGGATAATTCTAAAATCTAATAATAAAGTTTCCGAATTTAAGATTGAAGAAGTCTACACGAATTACAATACAAGTTTATAAAATTTAACATTTTGGAATTTTACAAAAAATTTCGGAAATTAACTTCTATAAACTTTTTGTATAATTTTGCGCTAACAATTTTTCAATAATTTTTAGATTCTTTGTAAAATTCTAAAAAATTGAATAATTAATTTTAAATACTTTTAGTTCCTTCCCACTTCTTCAATCTTAAAAATTCCTAATATCTTAATATTGGAATTAAACGAAGTTTCAAAAATAATTTTAAAAAGATTTTAATCTAAAATTTTCGAAAATTTCTTTGAAGCGTCTTTAAAAATTTGCATAAATTTAAAATTTTATAATTTTAGATACTTTATTGGAATTGAGATAATTTCTAATTACTAATTTTGAAAATTTAATTTCTCAATTTCGCAAAAAAATTAAAAATGAATCCCAATCGCAGTATATTTAAAAATTTGATGTCCCGAATTTAATTCATTTGGAAAGTACAATATTTTCGGCGAAATTAATTCACACTCGTGACCACCTCTGTATATTAACCAATTTTGATTTGGACCAAGCACCCTTCACATGAAACGTAAGTTAATTTTATTCCAACATTGACCACCTCCTTATTCTGAATTGTGACCAATATTTCTAGTACGAAACAGATAAAAAGGAGTATTTTGAATTCCCTAATGTGACCAGTAAAATAGCGGAATTTTAAAATGTATATTTCGTCTTCTCCTCTCAATTGTGATTTTTATTATTTTCTGGGTTGTATCGTACAATTGGGTTATTATATTATTTATTAGTATGTTGTGTAACTCTCGATCAGGTAAGCCAATGACGATTTTTAATTTAATTTTTAAGAACATTAAAACAGCTAATTTTAGGGTACAAGAATGATAATGGATCGTCAAAGAGAAAATTAAAAACGACGCAGTATGAAAGTGTAAATGAGGCAGTCTTTCTTTGGTTAAAAAAGATGAGAGGCATAAATGCTCGAATTTCTGGAGACTTAATTAAAGAAATATGTAGCTCTACAGTATGCAACAAAATATGAAACACCAGATTTTAAAGCGTCAAATGGGTGGTTGCAAAAATTTGGTATTCGTCATAATTTGTCTTACAAAACATTGTCGGGAGAATCTAATGAAGTATCTAACGAAGTTGTGGAGAACTTTAAGGAAAAATTCGAGGAGTTTTCTCAAGGATATGTTCCTGCAGATGTTTTCAACGCAGACGAATGCAGACTTTTTTTTAAAGCAATGCCTAACAAAAGCTACGTTTTCAAAGGTGAAACATGTAAAAGTGGCAAAATGTCAAAAGAGCGGTTGACAGTACTTTTATGCACAAGCGTCACGGGTGAAAAACTCAAACTTCTTGTTATAGGAAAGTCAAAATCTTCAAATGCATTTAAAAATTTGAAAATGTAAGATATACCGGTGATATGGAGGTTTAACAGTAAAACATGGATGACCGGAACTATTTTTGAGGAGTGGCTAAACATTATTAATCGACAAATGAAAAGGCAAAACAGAAAAATTTTACTTACGCTGGATAATTGTCTGGCACATCCTCGAATAGAAAATTTATCAAATGTCACACTTAAGTTTCTACCTGCTAACACAACTTCGGTAATCCAGCCTTTAGACCAAGGGATCATAAAAAACTTTAAGCATTTTTATAGATCGTTTTTATTAAAATCGATCGTTGCGGGGACGATTGTAGAAAATGAAAAATTAACGTGCTGGATGGGGTTCAATAGAATAATGTTAAACCTGAAATCATATTTAATTGTTTCAAAAAAGCCGGTTTTATATTTAAAGATCAACAAAATGATGACGTCGACTATTCAAATGACGAAGTTACTATAATCGATACAAACGGCTTGTTGTTTCAATAGCGAAGTATTTTTATCTATTGATGATGGCTTATGTGTATGCGAGGAACCAGATACCAGCCAAATTTTTCAATCAGTACTCGATGAATTAAACAATTCAACTGTGTCGACATCAATAATTTGTAGCTCAGAAAGTAAAGCAGATGACGAACAAGCTGGAGGGTTGGAAAACCTACCATCACAGGTGGACGTAGCTGCAATGTTACAGTCATTAAAAAGTTTTTCTAAAGAGAAGTATCCAGCAATGTTTGAATCCATTTCTTAAACAGAAACCATTTTCGAAGATTTTGTAGCTAGAAAGCCGAAAATACAAAAGCCGATAGATGACTAATTTTCGAAAAGCTGTTAATTGTTTCTTATAATTTTTATTTTTTGTGAGTATTTTAGAACTGAAATGTGATTTTATTTTAGTATAATTTAGTTAACGTTCAGGAATTTTGATAATGTGCAATACATATAAACATACAATATGTGAATGCAAACATTAAACTGTAAACTGAAATATGTACTTATGCATCTTGAAATAAATGTAATATTTGTACATATGTATATGTGATTTTGTAATTACTTATGCACTGTAGCACTGCGTATATTTTTTTAGATTACTTTAAATGTCAAGGACCACTATTTTGGAAAATTTATAGTAAAAGTGACCACCTCTAAAATGTGACCAGATTTGTTCGGGCCCTTCAGTGGTCACTTTTGGGAGGTTACACCATGTTGTGAGGTACACCATGTTGTGAGGTATTACAATTTCCTTTCACCATGGCGATATTCGAAGAATGTTTACTTCAGTCGATCTCCTCAATTTATGAAACACCTCGGGAATATTTTATACCTGGAGGGGCGGGACCAAAATTTTTCCGCCTTTTTTTTGACAATGGAACTAGTAATGTGAATGCGACACCAATTGTAAGAGCCCTTGTTGTTGAATACGACAGTACGCTTCTTTATACCATGTCAGATAAGGAGGTGGAAAAATTTCATCGGAATGTCGAACAATAGATCAAGGAGGAATTTGCAAGAGACACTAGCGAGGAGTACAATGGTTGCGATAGGACTGTCGATGAGTATAGCATTTCTTGTTCTCCTATTGGTCACCCTTAACTTATTAATCAGCTTGTACGCAATTATAACAGTTACTTTTATGATATTTTCGAGTATCGCAGTGTTGATACTGCTTGGCTGGAAATTAAGTAATTATACTCGAAAGTGTGGCAATTACGACGGCAATTGGATTAGTAGTTGACTTCAGTGTATTTCACCTCGTGACAAAGACTTAAATATCGGCATACGTGTCTCATACATAACAAAAATTATCTGTCTGAATTATAATATTTTTAAGCTAATTATGATGAGGAAGGTTTAGAATTTAGAAATTATTATTTTCATATTTCACTGAAAAGGTTCTTATTTTATCTTTACGTTTATGAATTGAAAAATTAAAATGTTTTGGGACACAAAAAAACCAATAAGTATGTTGATAATTTTGCATAAACTTCACATTGATGGAATTTTTTTATTTAGCCTCGTATCTAGAGGATCGATAAAGGTTGGCAGATAAATCGGTTAATTTTATTATTCGTGTGGTGGTGCACTAAACATCGTGTGGTGGTGCACATTTATTTGGCCGTATCTTTCGAAAAGCACAATGACCATCTACGGTATTGTCGATCTTACCAGCGCTATAACAGACCTTATTTCTCTCAGTTTATCGACATTAAACCAATTTTCAACTTTTTTACCCACGACCTAATTCCATTCAAATACAACTCTCTGTGTAGAAGGATTTTCATTTTTTCTAAATAAATTATTTTATAACTTTCACAGCTCTTAATGAAAAATGTTTTTTCAGTTAATCTAATCGGGCGATAGATCTGGTCGAAGCTATTCAAAAGAGAGGAAGAGAGCTATTAAAGAGAGCGAGGAATTTTCGGTCGAAAGCACCGACATTTGTTTTGGTCAAAGTTTTAAAACTGGCAATAGCGTTAACGGGAAGTAAGATAAAGAAATTGAACGGCAAACGTAATTATGCTACCACAATCAGGAATCAAAAGTTGCCCTGCTAAGTTCTGAATCAGGTTTTAGTTGTGATTTCGATGAGGATGATGATAATGAAGTGAAATTATTAAAATAGTGTATAAAGGTATAAATTGAGCAGCTGGTCCATGAATGCAATAAATTACATTCGTAATTACATTCGCATTCCATGCATAAAGAAATTCAAATTTTTGAATACAAAATAAACACATAAAGCAAAAATGTGTTTTTTAGGAGTGCATCTCAATCAACTCGTGTAGGGAAATATAATCAACCAGCATAACAATTTTTTCTATTTCTGCATCTAATTTAGAGCAAATTAGATGCAGAAAAAGAAAAAATTGTTATGTGTTTAAATGTGTGATGTGTGCTTAAATGAAGTAAAAAAGCAATTTGAGTTGTGAATGCAAGCGAGAATAGTACACTAGAAAAAATTAAGTTGTTTAAACTCTCACTCTCTCTCACAACCTTAGCCAACCATCTAGGTTTAAAATTAGGAATTGATCAAAAACCTAAGTTTTTTAAATTGGTTTTAAATTTTTGTTCTAACAATTTAATTTTTTTGTTTTATTTTGTGTTTTGCCAAATCTAGGGTCCATCAACTTAATACTGGATTAACAAATCAAAATTTAGGATTAAATATATCAAAATGTTTGAGCAAACAATAAAAAGTATGGCATCCAAAATTCACTTTACTCTGTCGTGGTCACGGAAAGCTCAAAAATGTCGAAAAATATAAACGTAGTACCTACGAATAAACCTAGAAGAGTCCTACAATAATATTGAAAAATCATCTTAAATAATTTTGAAACAATATCTAATAATCTCAAACAATCTTAAAAATCCCATAAAATTTAGAAAATTGCAGCTTACTCGTATGTTTAATTCTATAGCATCGTGTACCTATAACGCTTTTTAGATTAATATTGAGAAACTCGACAATCTCAAATAATCTTCTTGAATAATCCTGATATTTTAAAAAAAAAAAAAAATCGAAACATCCCGGAAACCTTGAAAGAACTTACAATCCTAGAAAGATTTTAAAATGTCAATGCTAATCGCAAAGTAAATCAAAACATAAAAAAACATTTTTCTCGAAAAAAAAAACTGTTAGACCTCACCTAACCCAATGCCGAATTCAATCCAAACTATACTCGAATAAAATCACAATTTGGAAGTCGAAAAATATAACTACACCATCGACTTGCTCAAGATAATGCTAACAATTTTTCAAACACTATTTATAAAAAATAAAAAATAAAAACCGCCTCCAAAAATCAGGGCACCTGTTGGTCGGTTATGCAAGCATTATACGAGTTTCCAGAATTTTTTTGAATTTGTGACTGCTTAAAACTCTTAACTCAAAATACAAGAGATACATAATAATCGACAGCCAGAGGTAATTCTAACAAGTAATTGGTAAAAATCGGTTAGTACCGGATCGATTAACCGAAACGTTGATTAATCGGTTGACCTTGCCAGTACTGCCTTCAGCAGCTGTGCGCGGGGCTATGATTTTTTTTTTATTGTTTGTAGGTGTCCGGTTTTGTGTTAGAACGAAACCTTTGTCGTTTTTAATGAAAATTAAAATTAGGATTTAAAAATGAAAGAGTAGTTTTCCAAAGTATTCAATTCAATTTATAATTTGAAACTGCTCCAAAAAAATTAATTCGATTTTTGCATGCGTGAAAATTTAAATCAGCAGCCTCGTTATAAAAAACAGATGTGATCGTGGTATTAAATTTCTGGAGTACTTATTGCCCAAGCAACACAATAAACGTGTCTCTTTGTCGATATTTTGTTTCGCTGAGCATTTTTTTAGGTTTTTTTTTTAAATATTGCTATCTACTGGATGTGTTTATAAATACAACGCAGCAGTATTAATTTCAAATTCGTCGTGGGAGAAGAATGGCATTTATACCCAAATATTAAAATGGTGTCCTATTTCGTCGTGATCATTTGTGATGTTAGAAGACAATACATAAATAAAGGGTGTTCAAATTTGAGATATCTTAGAAATATTCCGCCATTTATATTTTTTGTACTAGCGTAACTTATGCTATTTGACAGATGACAGGTTCAATTATTCCGATTAGTTAAAATGGATCGCTACACGAGTGAACAACATGTTTTCATTATTAAAACTTATTTTAAATCAAAATGGCAATGCAATTACTGTGAATGAAGCTCGATATCGGGAGATGATTTGAAACTTTTTGTGGATTCAATTGGAAGACGTTGATGTACTGAATACGTGGTTTCAACAGGATGGTCCAACATGCAACACAGCAACGGAATCAATCGATCTTTTGAAAGAGAAGTTTAATAATCGAATAATTTCTCGAAGAACAGACGTGAATTGGCCACCAGGAGCATACTATTTAACGCCATTGGACTTCTTCTTATGGAGTTTCTTGTAGAGTAAAGTTTATGCGAATAATCCTTAAACTGTTCAACAAATCATTATGCGAAAAAGTTATTCAAAATGTTGGTAAAAGATTGACAGCCTGCCGAGCTAGCAGAGGAGGTCACTTGAATGACATTCTTTTTCATTATTAACCGGAACCAATGTACTTTAATTTCCAATAAAAATAAATAAAGATTTCACACCATTTATGTCTTTTATTTAAAATTTTAAAAAATACCCTAAATTTGAACACCCTTTACCTTTATATATTTTTCTAGACAATTTTATATTTAAAATGCCAAGAAGAAAAATCGCAATTACAAGCGAATCGGGCATGTTGACAAAAATAAAAATCACAAAAAATACAAAGTAAGGTGTTCCGTTAAAAAGGAAAACCGCATTAGATTTTTATTAAGGACAATATGAAAACAAAAAGCTGCTAAATATTTTCTTGTCATCCTTGCCCACCCAGGACAGATGTTAAGCGACTTTGGGGAGTTCCCTATTTTAATAAGTGAATAATTATTAAGAAACAAAAATTTTTGAACAAATTTTCTAAGGTTGGGCATTATCGCTGTATAATCAGCAAAACAAAAATTCATATACTAACAATTGCAAAAACAAAGAAATTAAAATCGGCCAACATTAAAATGGACCACCCAAAATGTTGGCTAAACTTTTTTAATTAGTAAAAAACTTTATTGGTTTTTGTCAAAATTAAATTTCCTATTTCCCCGAATTTACGAAAAAGCGAGAAAATTTTAGCCACGGGCCTTGTTTCTCAAAAAAATAATATCTATATAGATTTATCTCTTTGATATGCCTAAATTTAAATATTCATCTCTTGTGTAAAATCAGGAAAAGGAAAATTGTAATTTTGAAAAGAAAAAAACCAAAAAATTTCACAAATATGTATTAGAACTGAAAACTGTTTTGGAAGAAATAATCGTCCAAAATAATTGTTTCGACACTTTCTTTTTTAATATTTTGAGTTCATCGGTATTGAATTACAATTTGTTGCCTGCAGTTTGTTGAATACTATTGCCATCTACGAATGACAAGTTTCAACTAATTAACGGGATACCATCATATTCCCAAAAATAAAATTCCCAAAAAATGCAAAATGATGTGTCCCATTAAAAAGGAAGACCCTAATAAATTTTTGCTAACTAACAATATTAAATCAAATGAAAGCTGTATAATATATTATTATAAAGGTGAATATTTTTGAAATTTTTGTGACGTTTTCCTGTCAAGGGTTAAGCGTCTTTGGTAAGTTCTCTATTTTAGTATATGAGTAATTATTAAAAAAACACAATTTGTTTTAAAAATGCTTAAATTTTGAGAGCAGATTCACAATTTCGCGGCAGCATCCATCCTCTAAGGTATAAAACGAATTAAAATAATATTTCAAAAATTTGTTACATTTAAAAAACTTGATTTGTTGGAATTCATTATTTTTTTGGGATTATTTTTTTTTGGATAACGACACAACCCCTAATTAATATTTAAATTCGAAAAAAATTTGCAAACAGAGCTCAAATATATGATTAAAACCAAATCTATTTCGAAATAAATACAAAATACAAGTAGCCTACATAATCAAAAAATTTCAAAACATTAAATTTTCATTTTTAAATACTCGAATTTTGATAAATTTTAAAATTTCAAAATATACCTAAATATACTAAGTTAGTAGTTTGTCCAATACTGGATGTTTCTGGACGTCCCTGTCACAGATATAATTAATGATAACAGAAACTAGGTAATATTATCGCAATAATTCCTAACTGTCCCTAATAAAATTAATAAAATGTTAGTAATCCGTCTATTTAAACATTTTATCAAAAAACTAGATAAATGAAAGTAATGTTTGTTTGTCATAAAAAATATTAAATCGTTTAAAATATAACAAATTATCATTAACAAATTTAATAATCTTTCTAAATAAAAAATAAAAAAAAATTCTACACTATCAATAAAAAAAAAACATGTGACATTTATTTCCACCATAAAATGGAATATGTTGTAGAATGGAACAAATAAAAAAAATTAAAAATTATGTTCTTACCTTCTCTCGCTTTTAAGTAGACCGTATTGGCCACAATATTCTCTAATTCCATTAGTTCCAGGTTGGCGGCCTTTTATAATTCCTTTTGGCGTTGCACAAAATTTTTATTAATAAATAATTACTATTTATTTATTTATTTATTATTATTTCACAATAAACACACTTAAAAATAAATAAAAAAAAATTTATTTATTTTTCTCACATACACACACACACTAAATATTAAATATTCTTTTTTTTTTTTTTATTATACTAAATATTTATTTTAAATAAATAAAAAATTATTATTGAATATTTTTTTTATTGTTAAAAGAAAATTATTTATTTACACTAATTTTATGTATTAATAATTATTTTTATTATTATTTAGATTTTTGTTTAGAGTAATAAATAATATAAAATCCATTTTTATATTAATTTTTGTGCAAATTTTTTCTTTTTTATTTTGATATTTAAAATTATAAACTTCATTAAAAATTATTTCTAATTCTTCTTTTTTAAAATTCTTTTAATTTAATTTCTTGTTGTTATTTTATTTTTGTTTGTTTCTTCTTTACACAAAAAATACCAGGGAGGTCAAAAGCTGATGATTGACGTCAACAACATTCTAGGTTACAATAAAAAAAAAAAATTAAAAATTATAAGTTATTATTATAGAATATGTGCACATGATTAACAAATTTATATATACATATACATAAATACTTATATAGGTACTTGTAACACAGATGAAAATTTCATTTTCTAAATAAATATTTAAACTCAAATATACCAAATTTCACTTTCATTCAAATCAAAATTACAGTAGCGGTAAGGTAAAGAGTACCTGCATGTACGAAAGGCCAATTATACTAATAATAATAATAATTATTGTTATCAACTAAAAATAAAATTAAACATAGTGTTTTATAAATATAAATACTAAAACACTTGAAATCCATGCTATCTTATCGCAATTTTATAACATCACACACACACGCACGCACAATAAACACATGCACACTAAAGAGGAAATATCCGTCGCCGCCGTCGTAACAAGATAATTTAAATTATTAAATAAATAAAAAGTTGTACGAGTGGATTGCTTTGCTTGTGTAACAGTCTAAATTTTAGGCACAAACCTAAAGAAAGATAAGAAATTGATTGATACTTTTTTTTTTATGAAAATGATAAAAATATAAATCAAAATTTTTATTAGTTAAAAATGACATTTTACCTATATCAAACCCATAAATTTACTTATACATTGTATTCGAAACACCCTATTTTCGTGCATAAATAAACTAAGTGACCAAGAATACCTGACAAATTTTTTCTTACTTAACGCGATTAACTTTAATGACTTTTAAGGGCAAAAATTGTACGTCTATCACAGCCTTCTACCATTTCGAGATAGAAAAAAAGTGATCTGTTAATTAAAGAAAGTTTTCAAGGTTATTTTTAAGGTCAATGTTGTTTTTAGCGCGACACCGAAACGGATTAAAAAAAAAAGAATAATTTGTTTATTCTATCTGGCGAATACCTGGCTAAAGGCTCAAGAAGAAATTTTATCACAATAAATATAATTTGAATAAAAACACTTTTCGCCATCCTCTATTTAATAAATGGTATCATCTGACTGTATCTCATCCGGATATTTAACTGTTGTTTTGCCTTAAAAAGTAAACCATTGCTAAAACCAGACTTCTGACACTGATGTAATTATCTTAAGTCAAGAAACAATTTTCACTAGACCCTTATCGCCATGCTGTTCATACATATTTAAATAAATAATATTCTACGAACAACACTGGAGTAAACCCACTTATATAGTATATATAAAAATCACGCAGATTATTTCTATTGGAAACCAATTTTCATTAAACAAATGAAAAAATTCTTGTACTTTCTGTTTCAAGTAAGGAAATCTACTTATATACATTACCCGATAAACGAACATAGACAGAGAATGCGAAATTCAAGAAAATGTATAAGCCAAATAAACATTTTCATAATTTTTTTTTTTATTTTTTTATTCTGTTCATTGTAGTGTACAGAAAACAACAAGGGTATGCGTTTTTGCCATTGAAACTCGATGAATTTTAAATTGATTTATGATTTTGCTGTTTTTCTTATATTCAGCTACTATTTTATACACACATGAATTTTATATAAATTCTTTTCAAACATAAATTTTTTGCTGTTCTGTGCTGTATCGAACCTTGTTGTCCACTTTGTTTCATATGTATAATACATACGACGATGAATATGAATAATTGAAATAAAAAAAGAAAACACATCCATACGAGAAAAACATAATTTAGCATATGTTATGCGAAATCCCTTAATTTGTTATATTTTAGCTACTAACCAATTTTTTTATTATTTTTTTTTTTGTTGCTGCGCTTCGCGTCGAGTATATGAAAACGAAATTATTATGTATTAACATGAGACTATGATAAGAATGATAATACGTTTAGGTATTTATTATCATATAGTCGCGCATAGAGCGACACATTGTAATGTGGATATTATTACGAAATATATGTATAAAATAAAAACTGTGATAGATTTATTTGGATAAAGCAAAAACACAATTTGAACAAGTGTAATATAAACGCAATTTTTATTATGTTATGCGCGAAGGTGTAATTTCTATATACATCCAATATATAAATTTTGGTCGTAATCAATGAATAGAACAAATTGGAGATATTACTCAATAGTTTACATAAGTAAGAATATTATTTACAAAAAACTACAAAAAAAAAAAAAAACTCAATACATAGTAAAAGAAGTTTTTTTTTAGTTTTTTCATTGTTCAATGTCATAAAATACGTCATAGTGTTCTCAAATAGTAATAATAAAAAAAATGTGTTGTATTTCGTTGTTGAGCAGTTAAATCACGTAATTTTTTGATAGCACATTGGATTCACGGAAACAACATTTTTTTTTATTGGATTTCTGCAGCTAACGCGTGAACAATACGATGATGGCAAAATACTAGGTGTACATACATTTACAGTCTGTATTTGACAAAATATAAATACAAATATGTACTTATACACAGAATCGAATAATTGATTGATTTTCAAGAAAACTTGAAATATGAACAAATTTTCGTTTTCGCTTATCGCTTATCGCAAAAAAAACCCGGTCGAGTCATTTTTGTTCTAAACCCCATGCAATCTAATCAATTATGTAATAAACATGTGCTCAGTAATTATAAAATTAAAATTCAAGAATTTTGACTACTTTTCCTCCCCCTATACTGGCTACCTAACAAACAAACCACTTTCAAATTGAAAAAAAAAAAAAAAAGTTTCGTTAGTAAAATTGTTAAATACATGTAAAATAAGTTCGGTATAAAACCGATTGGCCTGTGTTTCCAGTTTCGTTTTACATTTTTTCCAGCATCACAAAGTACTTAATTGCACTTTTGATAGAACCTCAGACATTCTTAAAACAAATAAAAATACAATTAAAACAATTATTCTTCTATTTTCAATAGCAACATTATCTTTCTTTATCATAAAGTTAGTTCCATTCTAATTGGCCGTATTCTAAAAAAAATGCCCTAGTTGCATTTCAATTCTCCTACCGATTTTATCGAATGATGAAATCATTGGTAATTGGTTAAATTAAAGACTTTAATTAATAAACTCTGTGCTCTACAAATTATTGCCTGTAGGGCTATTACTGTTTCTTTCATTGAATTCGTTTTGTGCTTATCACATTTGCGTTCTTTCATCACGTTTTCTGATTCTGGTGATCCCAGAACGTTTGTATAAATCCACAAAATTTCACAGTTTTCATAATCCATAAGCGAAAGGAAACAGCTTAACAGAATATCTTTTCCGCAGTTTAAATACATACTGTGAAAAAAAACAAAAAAGACCCTCTAAACTTTATCAGTTTCTAGAATGACTCAAACTTTCTCAATTAATCAAACGTTGAGGATGTTGATAATTTTCTAATTTCTTTAGAAATACGAATGTGCAGAGTACACTAACTACTATGCAATATCATATAAATTTCACAGTAATTTGCAAAAATATTTTATCTACAAAAAAAAAATGTTTTACAAATTACACAGAATTTGATTATTTATATGTGATCATGAAAAATTTACTGTAGCATTAATTAAATTTATTTATTAAAATCCATATCTGAGTTTAAATTATGTAGCAAATAAATTTCCCTCTGATGTCAAACTCATTCAATTCCAGAAAAAGAATCGAAATCTTTAAACGACGACCGAGCAAACGGCGCAGTGGTTAAAGCTGCGGCGGTTGGATCGGGAGGTACCGGGTTCGAATCCCTATAGGGGCGGGATGCAAAAGGGATTTTTCATCATCTGATTGCGATCGGTGATGAAGATGAACACATCTATGACCCCCTGTTGAGAGTGCAGAATCCATGGGCCGACCCACCTTTCATGTCAGCACTACGGGTTGGCATGAAGCAATGCAATGTGCAGGTGGTTTTCAAAGACGGATCTGTAGCCGCCCGTCCTCGATTTGGCTACTCCAGGCGTAAGGTAGGACGGTAAAAAATAAATCAAGAAACAAACAATCTTTAAACGACGTAAAACAGCACAATATGGTATAATGTTGCACATTCTGATATAATAGCAAAATATAATTTGTATGAGAATAATTCGCGGAAATTCGAATATAATGGGTTGAACTATTTATAGTAAGGTGGCCCGGCCCATCTGTGGAGAAAAATTGTTGACTTAAAAAATTACTGGTCATTTTCAAGGGCATTTCAAAATCATCAACATTAAGTTAAACTATCAAAAACATTCTTTGGCTAAAGATTCAAATTCTCCAAGGATGGTTTCATTTTCCTGCAATTAAACATCAAAACCTGCTTCCATAATTAATAAATTTGTTACAAGAAAATTGAGGTTTAGGTAAACAACAGAAATTTGTATTCTGATTTGCTGATTGATCACAAATACTGATTGTATAGGCCCGCATACCTCATACAATAAAAAAAAGCTCTTTGTTACAAAAAGCATCTAAACACATTACGTAATATTTCATTTTGTTACTTCAACTGAATAATACATACTAATCAATAATTTTCTCAATTACATTACTAAACGTCTTTATATAATTGAGAAAAGTTGAATCGAACAAGGTTAGTATATTATACCTAAAAGAAAATATATCGTTTGTAGTTTTTGCTATTTGTTAAAGATTTTGTAACAACAAAGAAACCTTACTTTATTTAATAGTGCTAACGATATACCAAAGATTGGCGTCATTTATCATGAAACTTAGCAAAACATGAAAATATAATAAATTACATTTTAAAAGCTGTGTATCATGGGTTGAATTAATTAAATCAATTTAGAAAGTGGAAAACTGTTGAAGCGTTTTACGAAACTTTAGTAAAACTAGAGAATAAAAATGATGAAAACTGTTATTAGAAGGATTGCATTGAATTTTTTGTCAACCACAATTTTTCGCTAGATTAGAGATAGTAATCACGCATTCTAGAAATGTTTTGTATAATCTTCGGATCATTTCTCTGTTGCAACTAAACTGACGCCGACTAATGTAATTCCCGATGGAGTAGGTTTATCCCTTAGAAGAGAGGTATACCTACACATTTAAGGCTTCTTTCTTTAGTATTCCCTCGATATGGAAAATATCGCTTGTCCACGATAGAAGAAAGATACCAAAAACTCTTCTTTTGGTACGGAATAGTCAAATTTAGACTTACAGTCCAAATAACGTTTTCGCAAGGATAAGTGGCTTTTGTAAATGTTGCAAATTTTGTAAAATTTTACAATTAAACAAGATAGACCCAAATCATTACAAAATTTAACAAAAAAAAAAAAATCAGAGTATTTAAACGACATACATCGTCGACAAATATTTTATCGACTGCAAAATCAGGAATCACTGTCAGTGTTCTCAGAGGATATCGTAACCAGGAAACGGATCCTATGGGCACTGAGGGGTTTTAAACCATTTAAATCGGCTGGTCCGGATCAAATTATACCAGCGGAACTTCAAAACAACTCAGTAATTATTCTTCCCTACCTGGAAGCTATATTCAAAGGGTGTTTGAAGCTGGGCTATATTCCTAGATAATGGGCGGAGGTCAATATGGTGTTTATACCGAAAGCGAGGAAAAGCTCACATGTCTATCCTAAGGAACTAAGACCA
The DNA here is from genome assembly GCA_958295665.1 of Tipula vernalis. Taxonomy (NCBI): domain Eukaryota; kingdom Metazoa; phylum Arthropoda; class Insecta; order Diptera; family Tipulidae; genus Tipula; species Tipula vernalis. Next base: position 372,430,139 of record OY282558.1, read on the forward strand.
ATAACTCTATCATCCTTTCTTTTGAAAACCTTGGAAAGGCTGCTAGATGTATACATCAGAGATAAAATAGGTGCCAGGAAGTGCGCACCGTCTCAGCATGCGTACAAAAGGGGTAGATCTGTGAACACTGCTCTGCACGCCTTGGTATGTACGATTGAGGAATCGATTAATTCGAAGGAATTCTGTTTGGTGGCCTTCCTGGATATAGAGGGCGCCTTTAATATTGTGAAAGAGGAGGCAATCAAGGAGGGATTGTCATTTTTGGAGGTGGACGTTCCTCTGATAGGGTTAATCAATTATATGCTGGGAAGCAGGATTGTCAGCTCGAAGTTGGGGAACTCCACCATCGAAAGGCGAGTAACTAGGGGAACCCCGCAGCGGAAGGGGGGGGGGGTTATGCCCCTCTTCTCTGGAATATAGTGGTAAACGGGTTACTACTAGAACTACTAGAATTGGAGAGAGAGGGTATTGAAGTTATCGCTTACGCAGATGACGTAGCTTTTGCTGTTACCGGGAAATTTCTGGGCACGACTGTAGACGTAATGCAGAATGCGCTTACCATCGTTACGAAATGGGCTGGCAAATGTGGACTTGGTATTAACCCGTCCAAGACAGAGCTGGTACTCTTCACTAAGAAATACAAAATCCCGGTAATTGTCCCTCCTACCCTGAATGGCACGATAGTTGCTTTTACTGATAGAGCTAGATATCTAGGCATTATCTTAAACAGTAAGCTTAGTTGGAAGCCCAGCATGTTGGAGAGAATAAACAAGGGCTCTACACCGCTGTAGTGAAACCTGTACTATGTACGGGGTGGGTGTTTGGTGGCCAGCTCTGGACAAGGTAACTTATAAAAGTAAGATTGAGAGGGTGCAAAGAACGGCCTGTATGCTTGTTAGCGGGGCATTGAGGTCGACACCGACAAGTGCCTTAGAGGTTATGTTGCACCTTCTTCCGGTCGACATTTTTGGCAAACAGATGGCGGCAAATACGGCTGTACGACTTGCAGCCGTCTCTCAGTGGAGGTGTCTTAGTATAGGACACTCTACTATTGTTAGTTCCTTGAAGGATGAGCTGGCGAATCTTGACTACATTAAACCTACTCTACGCTCCGAGAAGCGATTTCGGACCTCCTTCCTTTCAAGGGAATCCTGGAGGGATAGACCGTTATTGGAAACCGAAGCGTTGCAATTCTTCACAGATGGAAGTTTTTTTTTTTTTTTTTTTGGAAGTTTAATAATTTATTTTTATTTTATTTTATTTATTGAGTAACATAAATTTTGAACTCGCATATCCACTTCATCATAAACACATTATTTTGAGCGTTTAGAAGCTCATTCATAATAATGTATGAATTCAAGAAGTGGCGTTACTGTATTATGCTAACATTATCTTTAATTTGGTGTGCTCATCCATAACATTGCATCGCATCGTTTTTTTTTATTGCTTCATTTTCCTTCGTACACCGTATTTAATTTACCCTGCTTCAATTCAAAGAAGTCGCCAACGAAAAATGACACTTTGATTTGGGCTGAGTCTCTGCTCCTCGTCATTTTATCTAACTCATCATTCACTTTATGAATTTGTATATAAGGTGGATGGCTCCAAGCTAGACGGCAAAGTAGAAGCTGGAGTATTCTGTGACAAATTAAATGTAAACATTTCTATTCATCTCCCTGATTACTGCAGCGTGTACCAAGCTGAAGTCGTAGCGATTGAGGAGGTCATGACGTGGTTGAAACATAATGTGTTATCCTCAGACGATATCACAGTCAAGCGGCGATCCGGTCGTTAGAATCGGTGTCTTTGGCGTCACGGGTGGCGTTGAGTTGTGACTCATCTCTAGATGAGATGGGTGAGCATTTTAATATCCAGGTAATCTGGGTCCCAGGTCACTCGGACGTCATGGGAAACTGCAGGGCGGATGAACTTGCAACTTGCTAGGCATGGTACGACTCTCCAGCTGCAATCGGAAAGGGCAAGTCTGGGGAGGCCTATCACAGCGCTGAGACAAGCACTTGGGAAGCAGGCGCTATCCTCAGCGGGGGAAAGGTGGTCGAACACCCTCAACTGTAGAGTTGCAAGGCAAGTTTGGCCAAAGCTGGACTTGGGGCGCACTAGGGCATTAATATACCTAAGCAGACGTGAATTAAGAACGGTCGTAGGAATTCTCACGGGACACTGCTTTTTTGGAGGACATGCAAGAAGGTTGGGTCTGGAGGCTAATGACTTCTGCAGAAGCTGCTTGGAGGAAGAGACGTTGGTCCACTTCCTTTGCTCGTGTCCAGCATTGGCTCTCAGAAGGCACAAACACTTGGGTAAGTTCAGGATGGACTGCCTCTCGGATCTGGAAAACAGTAAAGTGCGGGACGTCTTACGCTACATAAGTAGCTCGAAATGGTTTCAATAGAGGTAAAAGGGGATACATCCTGTGGTATCACAATGGACCGTCACCGGTCTAAGTGTGCGTAAGCAGCTACTCCAACCTAACCTAACCTTTAGTGAGCTAAAAACTGTGAATTTAGGTCCTTTGCTGTTTCTAATTTATACGAATTCTATTTTCGAACTTAATTTGGATGGTCACGGTACAGGGTTTGCGGATGATTTAGTTTTAGCTTATTCTGCTGAATCTGTCAATGACGTGACTTCCATGGCTAATTCTGACCTTAAGGTCTTACATAAATGGTTTGATAAGCATTACCTGATACTAAGTGGAAAAACAAAATTTATGTGGTATACAATTTTTGGCATTACAGCTGCTACTAATCATTCCCAAGTAACATATCATAGTACTTCCAAATGCACTTCTGTTAGTTGTCATACTGACTGTTTGAATATTGAGATAGTCAACTCTTTTAAGTATTTTGGAATTCATTTGGACACTAACCTTAACTGGAAAACTCATGCATCCAAGTTAAAAAGTTACATGGCGTCTGCCTCACGTATTTTTTACCTTCTCCGTGATCTATGCCCTATTTCTGTTTTGAAAATGTCGTTTCATGCATTGGTAATGGCTAAATTGGAATATGGTTTGTCTTGCTGGGGTGGCTGTTATCCAACTACTTTAAAACCATTGTACGTACAACAGAAAATGATTTTGCGAACAATTTTGAGGAAAAATAGATTGGAATCATCTTGGCCTTTATTCAAGTCGGTCAATATTTTGCCATTACAACATTTGTATCTTGATAAGGTTTTGCGAGTATTTTTTAAGCGTAGTGGTCAGCATTTAATAAGAGGTGATGCTCGATATAACTTTCACGCTAATCACCGTTTTCTTTTTAAGGTTCCTAAATTCAATAATGAGCACTTCCGACGCTGTATAGTTGACATTAGACGTCACATTCATTCTAAAAAATTCTTATCCTACGTTAGAAATTGGCTATTCGAAACACCAGACGTATCTGATTTATTTTGCGTCGTCATTTGATTTTTTGTTGTGTTAATACAATTATATTAAAGAGCTACGAGTATTTATAAAAAAATAAAAATAAATTAAATTATATCAAAAACATTATTTTATGTTTGGATAACTGATTGATTGGTATTTGTACATAAATAGGTATATTTTTAATATTGTTTTTTAAATTTTGTTAATGGAAGCAATGCCTGTCACTGGATTTTTGTCCACAAGGCATCTATTATTATTTTATTATTGTAATAAAACTTGTAATAAAAATAATAAATATATAAATAATAAAAATAAATAAATAAAATGTAACATGGTGCAAACTGTAAGCTTTGGTGGAGGTTCAATAATGTTTTGGGGTGGAATCAGTTGGGAGGGCCGTACAGAGCTTGTATAGATTGGTTTGAGGATGAATGCAGATTGGTATGTTCGAAACATTCTTGACGATCACGCTTTGCCATATGTGGGCTTCATAGGTTATGACAGTTTTGTGTTGCATAATAACGATCCAGTCCACGTAGCTGCAACGGTACGACAATGTCTCCAAGATATCGATATTAAGTGGCCACCAATGAGTCCCAATCTTAATCAGATCGAACAGGTAAGGGACATTCTAAAATGCCGCATTAGAGCTAAAAATCCCGCACCAGATTCGTTAGCACAGTTGAAATTTGCAGCGGAAGAAGAGCGGAATCTCATCCCGCAAGAAATAATCCAAAGCCTTCTACTTAGTATGCCCAGAAGGATGAAAGCTGTAATAAGCGCACTAAATTAATCAAACTAAATTGTAATAAAGCTAATTTTAATGTTTATAAACCGCTTTTGAAAACTTAAAAAAAAAATAGTTCGATACATTTTAACATTTTGCAATGAAAAATAGCCACTATAATTCCATAACGCCACATTTGTACCTCTTTTGAGAAAAATATAAATTTGGGACTGAAATTGACCAGCGGGATTTTTTTTTTATTAAGTACAAAAAAAAATATGCGTTAATTTCGTCCACGAGTTTTGATACCAGCCCAAACTACCTCACATAAATTAGGTGTATTAACAGAAATTGAAAATACATAATTATAAAAAATAAAACGTTTATTACGAGTAAATATTGAATTCAATTTAATAGAAATTTGATATGGGTATAAAAAGTATTAATTAATTTTTTTAATTAAAGAAATGTATATCGATCTGCACAGTTAGTTGATTATTCTGTTTAGTATAAAAAGGGAAATTCATTAGAGATTTGATACTCTTAAAGAAATCTTAAAATTAATGAGACAAGCAATTGGAAATATTTGTTATCGGTATTTTTTTTAATACAAAGTCGATGCAATGTTATGTTCAGGTGTGTATATATACATAGATAAGAAATGTTTATTGACGTAGGATATTATGATAAGATTGGATATTTTTAATGAACATGGAATATTATAGTTGACTAATATTCATTTACATTATAATAATCAATTAAAAATATCATGAACAAAACTTGAGTGGTTAACAAAGAAATTTTAATTCTGTAGGTACTTCAAATAATATAATTTTTGCCTAAAGCCTAGCTAAAAAATTATGCGCCTTTTTAATACAAAAGCACCTTAACAAAATGTGTTAACAAATATTAATTTTTCCAAAGTCATGTACCAACAATAATAAACCAAACTTCATATTTTAAATTAAATCTCATTATTCCTTTTTTCTTTAGTTAATGCTGTACATCATTTCATATTAAACGTATAAGACACTTTATTCTTAATCATCATCAACAGAGAGTTGAGTAAAATTGATGATACCTTTTTAGGGTTTATATTGTCTTGAAGATGCTAAAACAACTCGTATTTTCGGTATTTTAATTTAATAAACATATACAATATGCAAAAAATTAATTAATTAATTTTAATTAACGAAATTTCCTTTTATGTGTCAGTATGTTTTTACTCGCATACATAAACTTAGATATGCGTTATACGTATGACTCAATTTATGTTAATTAATTCATTACTATAATAATAATAAAAAAATAATTTATTTATCATGTAAAAAACACTATAACACATAAAATTAATGGAATTAAAAAAATTATTTGTATACGAGACAGATTTTTGCCGTATGTATAATTTATTAAAAGTTATTTATTAAATAAAATTAAAAAAAAAAATGTGTTGCATGCCCGCCTACATACTTAATATACATCATCTCTCGCCGATTTATAACCCTGATTTAAGTATTCTTGGTCAAAAGCCAAAACGAAAGAGATTTAATAATAAAAAAAATTAAAATGCATTCGACAGGTTTAATATTAGTAAGTAAATAATAAAAATAGTTTTATATTTCAAAATTCATGCTTGATCGGCCACACAGTGACACACAATATACTATATATACAATATAAATCACCATAACAAATTATTTCGATAAAATTTGATCGGAGGCGATATTTAAGTATCACGCAACATTTATCATGATAAAATTATTAAATCACCTTGAAAATTTAAAGACGGAGAAGGAGGTTCATTGAATTTCCACATTCACAGCTCTAGCACAACACTGATTCCGGAAATTAAGCTTACCTTGCGCTACATTTTCAAAATCATATACAGAGCTCAATCGACTAATAAAAAAAATTTAAATATTTAATTCATTTGATTTGATTGCTCTAATAAATGCCGGACACTCATGGTATAAGAAAATGTGTATACTTTATAAGAAAATAAATCGATTGGAATAATAATAACAATAAATCGACTTATTAATCAAAAATGAAATTATCTGGAAAAGAATTATTATTTGAAAATTGGTTGGTCTGTCGACTATGGGTGTTGAATTTAATTTTATTTTTTGTCATTTTTTATTTTTTAATAAATTGTTTTAGAGAGACTAATGAATTTCAATCAATTATTGATTTATGAATTAACTTACTACATATAATATCATGTGCACACACACAAAAAAAAAAAACAGCTTTCCAATCGAAATTTATAATGATTGATTGGTTTATATTTTTACGATATACAGAGATGACCTTAAAGTTCATCGAGTTTATAATATATTGGAGAAGTTATAAAACTAATAACGTTCAAATAAAATATTTACGTGTGGAAGCACAATTAATGGTCAAATATTTTTTAAATAAGCGTTGAAATCATTAGAAGGTAATCAACCTTAACTTAAATTATTGATTGTGTAATTTTAATGCTACATAAATATCGAAACCATTTATTACAAATTTTAAATTGAAAAATACGTATTTAATCTTTTAAAACGTGCACACAACTTATTAATAAATTTATCGATTTTCAATTATATGTGATACGTTTTTTATTAAATCTACCAATCTTGACTTGTTAAACTCAGTGATGATGGTTATGAATCTTTCAATTGGACTGACTTAAAAGTTGCCCTCCAGAATATTTATTTTAAAATTACTCATTTTTCGATATAACAGTTATTTGGTACCAATTGAGCAAACAACTTGAAATACTTCTTTCCTCACATACATATGTGTAAGTCAAACAAAGTTGTCATCATGCAATTTTATTTAAAATAGTTCGGGAACAATAATTTCAGAAGGCATACCACTCACAAGGTCTACGAAGAAACATTAAACTCTATCGCTAAAAACTACGAAAGGTTCTTGATGCAGCTTTCTCCAATGACCAAGGTTTCGGCTCCAAAAGGCTTTAAGATTTAGTTGGTTATGTTTTTTGGCCTCAAATTCGTAGTCAGCGACCCTAAAAATACATTTTATATTGTTCAAAGACAGCTACGTAACATGATGAGGATGAATGAAAAAGGCCATCAGACAAGTTTTTATTTATTAAGTTGCAACTTCATCTCAAAAATGGGGAAACAGATTGTGAGTTTAATTCCGAAAAAGTGGAGCGCCGGTAAAACGGAAATGCCGTTTAAAATGATAAGTTATGGATATCCAAATAATAAGTGCTAAATAATAAGTGCTAAGTTTTACATAACTACAGAAAATTTTGAGCATTTTGAGGAAATTGGCGTAAATCTTTGAAATTCGTGTATTTTGCGGCAAAAATCAAAACTACATTTCTTGTTAAGTGTTTCTCATTTTAGTTTTGGACAAAAATGTAATTATGTAAAATATGTTTAGCACGGCAGTGTATTAGACGATGATATGTTAATAGGGCAATTTAACATATTTTCGAAAATCCAATCAAAAAAGAACGTTGACCTTTTGCCTTTCCAGGTACTTCCTTTGCCCTTTTGCAAGATGTAAGTTTAAATCGCTCGACTTTTAAAGTACTTCCGAATTAGGCAGGTATAAAACGCTGGTATAAAATATTTCAAAAGGTCATAGTACAACCAACTATTTTCCAAAACGACTCTTGATTATCTCTCTCTTCGAATCGAACATGAAATATCGTAATACGATTTGATACTAAGAAAAGTTACAACCTTGTAAGTAAAAACTTTGCAACTTATTTTATAATAACATATTCTATAATATTTTACTGCAAAAAAGAATGCAAATCCCTGAATATTCGAGACACACAGTTCATTCGTTGGTTTATCGCCCGTCAAAATAAAAATTAAAATTTGCATTTGTCGTGATATTTAATCGCTTCTCACCAAATTTATAGTAAGACACATTCTTTAAAAAAAAACTCAATTTAAATTTTGCGGCACTCTGGAGGTCAAACTGTGTCTCAAACATTTTGGAATTTATACACTTTTGTCACTACGTAGGTCACTGGAAGAAAATGTAACATTTTCATTAAATGAGCAACTGGTACACAGTTGAAAAACTAACTTTAATTTTTAATGCAACCCTTACATTACGACTTTTGTAATGCAAATTATTATTAAATTGTAAAGTATGATTGTATTAAAATGAATTTAATGCAATTATGAGGATTTCTAAAGCAGTATTTGCATTAAAAAATATTTTTAATACAACTTTTAAACATTTTAAAGCAACCTGCTCAAATTGAAAAATTATACCAACATAAAATTCGCTAAAACAAGCGGACTTAAGTAAATGTATAAATGAATAATAAGATCATGCACGAGTTTTGCACTACTGGTATAAAATTCACTAAATCACTGAAGCGGACTTAAGTAAATGTATTAATGAATAATAAGATCATGCACGAGTTTTGCACTATTGGTATAAAATTCACTAGATCAAACCGACTACATGTTTTTAACGTTTTTAACGAAGTTTGCAGCTTAATAAATCTTTAGTAATTTAGTTTTCCGGATTCGAAAATATCTATTACGTTTTAACGTAAGCTTTTCAGATCTTAATTTATAAGTTATTACCTTGGGCGACCATAAAGTGAACTAGGCTAGCCCCCCCATTGGAAGATGAGAAGAACATAAAATTTTTTTTTGTTTTCTTAAGTAAACTGCTCTCTGAGTTTTCGACCCTCAACCTCAAGACACAAAAAACAAAAAACAACGTCGGAAAAACAAAAAAAAAAAAATCGCTAAAATTACGGAGCTTTTAATGCAACTTGCTTTAAATTTAATACTTCTAAAATATTTTATTAATGCAGTCTTTGATAAATTTTAATGCAGTTTATTGACGGTTCTTCTACAATTTGCTTTATATTCTAATGGAATGTTGCACTAAAATTTAATCTAATTGCTGTATTACAAATCAATACAAATTGCATCAAACTAATTTTTAATGCAAGCTTTGTATCATTTTGTAATACATCCTTGCACTGGACCTACATGTAATGCCATTTGCATTACATAAGCAATATTTTTTAAATTGTGTAGTAAGAAACCCCCATTAATTTCAATTATACGATAATGAAACATGCCTTTGGAATATTTAGGGATTTATACTCTTTCGATGTTAATTGGAAATGAAACAGAAGGAACATTTTCTATTCGTAAGAAAATAAGGTTGTATATATACATATATATATATATGTGAACATTTGAGTACCCTGTAATTAGAAACATTTCAAGATTTCCTAATATATACGAGTATATATTTTGAAATATGAATCCTGATTGTTTATAGGAATTACTTGTGAAAATTGTTTAAAATTGTTCAGAAACTAAACAACAATAATGGGCCCGATTCAATATAAATCTTCTACTTGACTTTTCTTTTAATGAAAACTCAACAAACATTTCTAATTTATGAATTGTTTGTTACAGAAACCCTGGTGTCGGGGAAGCTGTAGACTGAAGAGGCGAAAACTGCATTTTTTGCTTTGGGAAATCAGGAAATACGTTTTAAGGTAAACTTCTTTGTCAAAAGTTATAAACACATCAAGCAACATTACAATTTCAAGTATTTCTTGGCCACAAATTTTGTCACGCTTTTTAAAAAATCAATTCTTTATGGAATATCATAAGTTCCTCGGAAAGTTCCGGGGGCTACTAGAGTAAGATGATTGGTAAAAAAGAATGTAATTTTCTATTTCTATCATTCAACATCTTTTCCAATATGTATATGAAATTTTGTTGACGATCATCCCTAATATATAAAAATACCTGACAAACTAATCTGAGCATATTTCAAGAACAGGTGACAATTTGTTAATTCGTTTATGAAACGTATAAATATTTTACATTTGACATTATTATCACAAAAAAATTGACACATATGTACATATGTACAATGTACATATCAAATTGTGAGGAAATTTATCATTTATATGATTCAAAAAAATTTACAGATGACAGGTAAATTTTTACAATTTTGAAACAGCTGGTATTAACGACAATCCATATATTTGTGAAGTTGTCAAAAAACTTTTTCAGCGGCCTCGATTGCAGTGAGATAAATCAAGTCATTGACAATTTTGCCGCAATTTTTTAAGTTTGCCATTTACCACTATTGCTTAACAATATTGTAAAGAGTAAGTTAAGATCTTTAAAAGTTCGCAGCTTTTGCGTGTAATCCTGGCTTTGGCACTTTGAGGCTGAAATATGTATGTATTCGGAACTGAAACTTCAGGAACCATTCCATAATCCTAGAAGGTTTGAAGGGCTTACCAAACACCTTTAATAAGCAATTAGCTGATTCAGCTTTCCCTAACCGGTCAGATCGAATTTTGGTGTTAAGTTTTCCTCAAGAATCATCTGTGTAATTTTATAAAACTGTACCATATTTAAATTAAAACAAACAAAAAATCATGCAATTCGGACACATCCGATTCGGGACTTTTTATAATTTAAAAATTTTCTCCGCTGCAAAAACAGCTTGCATTACGTTTACAGACTGCATTACGTTTGGTTTAGCGCAGCCATATGGTGCACACATGGATGAAATTAATTTTAATTCCTTACTTACAATGGTGTCTGTCTAAATATTGTACGGACCTTCACTTCAATTGGTGCTTTATATATGGATTATGTTGTTCATTTGTAATACAATACGTGTGGCCAAATGATGACATAATGCAAATAAATATTTTAAAAACGTTTTGAAACACGAAGTTTGTTCTGCAATATGCACAATATTTTCATAAAAGATTTATTTTGAACTTCAATTGTGCTAAATATAATTATCAATAATACTTAATGGTGTACAAACAGAATTCATTACTCATTATCATTTGAATTCCGCAAAACACTTGTGCAAATTTAAATGTTCTCTCTCTCTCTCTCTCTTATATATGACTACTAAAATGAAAAATAACGTCGCACAAAAATTCTTACATTATGGAATTTTCATGGATTTGAACTATTTTATAGAATTGTGATGTTAGAAGTGAATCAAATTTCGCTCGTGACTACGTAAAAGCGTTTATCTACAAAATTCCTTAAAATCTTGAAATTTTATTGATAAATCGGCAAGAAAATTAGTGTTTGCTGCCTTTTTCTGCCGGTTAAGTGTTTAGCTGTAAAAATACATCACAATTTTCACAGCATATTTTTCTTAAATGAATACATTTTACTATTTTCGATCAAGTTCTCTACTGTATTTGTGACTCGCGTGTAGTTTGTCCTAAAATTACAAAAACAATACTTAGGACAAATTTTACATATCTACTCCTATACATACGAGTATATACTCCAAAAATCATTAAAGAAAGTTTTATAAATTTATGGATCAAATGACCCTAGTTTCGTTGAGGTGAAATCCTTAAAACCTAGTTATTTGAGCTTACGCTGTCTTTACATTAAGAACAGAAATATGAATTTAACCTAAAACAACCGCATAGAATCGGTAGATATAATCCAAAACGTATTAGCAACTGTTTTATGATTTATTCGCTGCTATAAAATCCTTAAAACGTAGATGTTAGAATGTAAACATGTTTTTACATGCCGGAAGAGAATGAAACTGCAAAAATGGCCCAAAACAACTGCTTAGATTCCAAAAATAATTAAAAACTATTTTATAAATTTATTGAATAAAATGACACTAGATTCGTTGATGTCAAATCCTTAAGACCTAGTAATATGAGCTAGGACATGTTTTACATGCAGGAAGAGAATACAAATGTACAAATTTATAAAATATCCTTAAATTATTTTTGGAATATATTCCAAATAATTAAAGGATATTTTATAAATTTATTAAATCAAATGACACCAGCTTCGTTTATGTAAAGCGCATAAAACATAGTTATTTTAACTTACATATGTTTTTACATCCAAGAAGAGAATACAAATGCGAAATTCACCAAACACAACCGCGTGAATCGTTAAATAAAATCCAAAAATGGTTAAAGACTGTTGTTTACATTTATTCATTGATATAAAATCCTTAAAACGTAGATATTATAACTATAACATGTTTTTACATGCAGGCAGACAATATAAATGCCAATTTGGCCTAAATAAACCCCTTATATTCCTACAAATATTCCAAAAAACAACTAAAGGCTATTTTATAAATTTACTGAATCAAATGACACCAGTTTCGTTGAACTGAAATCTATAAAAGATCGTTATTTGTGCTTACACATGTTTTTACATGCAGGAAGAAAATACAAATGCAAAATTAACCTAAAACAACCGCTTAGAATCATCAGATATAATCCAAAAACTTGGGCAAACTGTTTTATACATTTATTGTTGATATAAAATTCTTAAAACGTAGATATTAGAACGCTAACATGGTTTTACATGTCGAAAGAGAATAAAATGCGAAATTGACCTAATCAACCTTTTAAATTCCTACATATATTCCAAAATAATTAAAGACTATTTAATAAATTTATTGAATCAAATGACACTAGTTTTGTTTATGTGGAATCCTTAAAACGTAGTTATATGAACTTACACATGATTTTACATGCAGGAAGAGAAAACTAATGCAAAATTGATCTAAAACAACCCCAAAAACTAATTAAGGCTGTTTTATAAATTTATTCGCTGATATCAAATCTTTTAAATTTTGATATTATAACGATAACATGTTTTTACATGCAGGAAGAGGGTTAAAATGCGAAATTGGCCCAAAAAATATGTTTAGATATTATGTATATTCCAAAAACCAATAATTAGCATAATTGGACTAATATACACCATAATTACTGTCAAAATAATTTTTTTAACGGTAACATATCAAGTTACAGAATTTAGAAAATATGATAAGCATAAATGCAGAAATGGCTATAACACCTTGTAAAAAAGCTCTGCCCAACATTTTAAAATTTTGGCAAGGATAAAGCACTATGATAAAGCTGCCCAACGCTAAAAAATCACAAAAAAAATTTAGAAACATGGAATATTGATGTACATTCATGTTCCTATTATTTGCGTTAAAAACCGGAAGTACGTTGATATAACACCCAAATAAGGGAAGAAAACAAAGCTTTTGAATGATTATATGTATATTCCAAAAACTAATAAAGACTTTTTTACAAATTTATTGAATCAAACGACACTAGTTTCGTTGGTGTGAAATGCTTACATATAACGTATTTATTTGAAGTTACATAAGTTTTTACATGCAGGAAGAGAATACAAATGCGAAAGTGACCTAAAACCACCGCATAATTTTATAAATTAATTGAATCAAACGAAACGTCTCGTTGATGTGAAATCCTTAAAACGTTGATATTAGAACGTAAACATGGTTTTACATGCAGGATGTGAAATCATTAAAATTTAGGTATTTGAGCTTACGCAGGTTTTTACATGCAGGCAGAAAATACAAATGCGAAATTGACGGTTTTTGCATATACGAGTATATCAAGGTTAAAAAACAAATCCTAAGAAGAACTACAGAGGATTAAAATTATAAAAATAAAAACGATTTTTGCGGTAGATGACATCAAGGAGCTAACGATTTACACAGTTTGATCTAAAAGTAACCGAGCTTTTTAGTTATAGAATAAAACAAGCATGGTATTATGTTTCAAAGCTAATATTTATTCAACCAATTTATCCATAGACTTTTTAAACTCCGTTTTTCGGATGTTCTTTAGCAATTGTGTCACGGCTGCTTGAATGGCTAAAACGTCATCGTAAAAAGTTCCTTTCTTTGCAGTTTTCAGTTTTGGGAATAGAAAATAGTCACACCGTGATAGATCAGGCGAATACGGAGGGTGGTCGATGACACAAATCTGTTTTTTCATCAAAAATTCGTTGACTTTTTTGGCCTTTTGAGGTGGTGCATTATCATGTAATAAAAACAGCTGTTTTCCTTCTGGATATTCAGGTCTAACACGAACCATCTCGACCACAAACGATGTAAAACTTGTAAATAGTATTCTCCATTGACAGTTTCACCTTCTGGAACAAATTCTTTGTGAACAATGCTTGATTTCTGAAAACTCAATTTTTTTAGGTTTTAGCTCGTCTTTCGACTTCTATTCTGCAGATTGTCACTTAGTTTCAGGATCATATTTGAAGCACCATGTTTCATCACTAGCTATGATCGAATCAAGAAAATCTGGATCGTTTTCAGCTGTTAAAATGATGTCTGTGCAATGCTCTACACGAGCGAATTTTTGATCTTCATTAAACTGATGTGGAACAAAACATGCACATACCTTTCTTTTACCCAAATCTTCAGTTTATATTGTGTAGATTGTAGCGTAAGATGAATTTAATCTTCGGCCAGCATTCTCACAGTGAAATTTGCATCGATAGCGATTATTTCACGTACCTTTTCCACTAACTCAGCATGATTTGATGCTTTTGGTCGTCGAGGTCTTGGATCATCATTTAAATCGTTACGGTAATTTTTAAATCGTGTGAACCACGTGTAAACTTGAGTACGACTCATACAATCGTCACCATAAACTTTTTTAACAATTCGTAAGTCTCAGCAAATTGTTTACCGAGTTTAAAACAAAATATAATATTTGCTCTTTGTTCCATTATGTTTTTACGATATAACTACAAAAACTACTGTCATTAAAACGTGTGTAATTTTGTAACCTGTCAACCAATTAGCATGAACTTAGCTTCGCTCGAAAGAAACATACATAAACTAACGCTACCAACGTTTAATAGATGGCGCTACGTGTTCTATGATTTAAATTAAAAGTTCGGTTATTTTTAGATCACATTGTGACATGATTCAACTGAATGTCAAGAAAAATTACTCGAACTGTTGAACCGAGGCGTATTTAATCTTCGAAATGTAAAACGAACTTCAAAGAACTTCTAAAGCCATACCACCGGTCGACGAAAAAGTCTCTTCATTAATCTCGATGTAACCAGAAACACAAAGGTTATGGAGGCTACAAGAGTTGATCTACCACAAACCCATACACCAACGAAACGTCAGCTGCTATCAGATGAAGTTTCGAAGTTGCGAAACAAAATAAGATTCATTGCTTGGTAAAATTTAATTTGCTTATTTAATTGCTAAAATTTTAGAACGATTTTTCATTGTCTGACAGTGCAGCCAAATAGGCTAATCAGATAAATTCGTTTCACCATTTCAAATCGATAAAAATTACACGATTAATAATTGTAAGCGACAAACCAATAAATATCAATTAGATATGTATTAGTAAGAATAATAAATGAAATTCGGTTTCAGCCACATTGTTGTACGTGACAGTAACGCTTCCTCTATTTGGCACCCTGTATCTTAAAAAAAATTATAATAACAGCAAAAAAACAAAATCATTTTCCATAAAACGTTTTTTTGACTACTTAGTCCTTCACATTCAAAACATAAAAATCATAAAATTAAAACATGACTTTAGATCTCATTATTCCCCTTATAAAAATTTACATATATCGTCGCAACACACTGGTAATAAGTCACTTATCATCTAGATTTTCGAAATTTGGAATATTTTTAGATGGGGATATAGGAAGGGATATGTAAATTTTCGAAACAAATTCAAACAATATTCACGGATTAAATATTTTTCCAATGTTGAAATACGTACATACTTAATCCCAGAAGATTCTTATTTTTTTTTATTTGAAACCTATTTTCAGTGCACTTAGCAATTATCGGAATTTATATTTTTCAGTTTGCTAGCGGGGGAGACAGAAAATCTACAATTTTGATTTTCTTAATCAAAATAAAAGGTCCTTCGAGAACGAATGTCTCTTTATATATAAAAACCATTAAATAGGGACATTTATATTCATTTGTGATTTACAAAAAAATAAAAATAAAAATGTGAATACCGAATCAGGATCCATTTTTTACATTATGCAGCAAAATTTTCAAATTTTCTCTCTCTCGGTTAGCTAAACTGAATTTATCGAAATGTACAACTTTTATTACCAAATCCATTTAATTTCGTCCAATTTATATTAATATTGTTGTGATATCCTTTTTGGTTTGTGTATGGTGCTGTCTCATTTTTATTACACAGTACTAAGGTATTAATTCTAAATGATTTTCATGATTTTTATGTTTATGTGTTCTCGTTACGTACATGGCTAACCGTAATTTTCAGTATTTTAAGCAATTGCATATTTATTCGTCTGTCTAATACAGAATACTAAAATGCTATTTATTATAAAAAAATCCTTTATCTCTGGTCCCATTAAATCCCTATATAACTAATTGTGTGTTTTATGTAATATTACATAATATGTATAAGGTTTAAAAAAAGGGTGAAACCGGGATTAGGACGTAGCTTAAAAGTTTGCTTTTAAAAAATTATTCAATATATTAACAAAAGGGTGTATCATCACCATTACGTAACCCCTATTTCCCGAAAATACCATTTAAGAATTATGAAATTTAAGTGTAGGGCGTCGAAAATTTTCTATCGTGCACATAAATTGAATCAAAAATTGAATTATTTGTGAAAAAAATATATGTCCCCGTAAGAAGTATTTTTTTATGTAACGACATGCGCCTAACTAGTGGAAATAAATCTATCATCTATATAATGTATCAATATTTGACCCCAATTATTTCCAAAAATTCAATTATAAATCAAATAAAATTCTTTATTTTATATATTGCCGATATAACATGTATAATGCGATATAAATTATTCGGGTATATAATAAATAAGATCACTGCACTGTAAGCAATTAACTTGTAGATGATATTAATTGACACGCGATAGTAATTACTTCCATCACTATAAATCTACCTAATTTGTAATATGAACAGAGTAATCTTCCATTGTCTAAACAATTTTCATTAATTTGTTTAAAATAAAATTTGATATTTTTTTTTGTCTTTAAATCAGAACCGTCATTATAAAAAATGTTGTCTATGTAAATTAACACCGACGTAATTAAAAATGACATTTTTTTAAATTTTGGAAAGCCGACTGGCCGCCGATCAATTAATAAAATGTTACAAAGTGACAAACATATATATATTTCATTTTTTTCCATTTTCATTTTTTTCACCCGCATTAAATGAGAATAGAATTTTCAAATGGAAATGGGTTTTTCAATGGCCGCGCGTAGGACTTTATCACCATACACTGTTAATATATTTACAATAAAATGGAAAGCCAAAGGATATAAATAGACATACAATATTACACACATATGATAACAGAAATATGTCAATGACGGGTATTAAAATAGGTTTACAATTTGGTATTCTAAATGAATGTTATTGTATTATTTTGGAATACGTATTATTTATGACGCCCGGTTATGATTTTCCAGGAAATTAGATTTTTTTTTTTAATATTATTAAATCGAAAGTTTCTTTTTACAAAATACATTCATAGTTTCCAGAAATTTGTAAAGCGGTTTGGACATTTTTAAAACGGATTTAAGAGAATCTGATTCGTTACATATTGAATCATTAATGTATTATTTGCAGGCAAGATTATACTTATTTTGTAGCAATTGGGGGTACTATAAATGGAGGCCGTTTTGTATTTTTCTTTGTGGCCAAATTAATGAATATTGTATGTATATGAAAAATAAACACAAAACGTATTAAGATATAGATCATTATCATAAATGTTACAAATTCGTTTATGATTAATTTTTTATAAGATTTCCATTCACATTTTTATTTCCTTCAACATCTCTAAAATATCTTTTAACACACCTAACGAGTACATATTATGGGAAGGTCATTACTATATACTCGAACGCATAGCACTTCACATGACGGGGCAAAAAAAGGATACACAGGTGAAATAAATAATGGATTATAGGAGAGATTTGTTCAATTTATTTACTTTTGTACACAATATTCTGAAATTCTCGATAAGTACACTCAAAACAAATCGACTTTGCCTCTTATCTTATAATATGTATAATGTTTAGATACTTTCTTATAAATACATTTTTATTAGACATTTAGGGTTAATATTTATTCATTTAATTTATGTATTCCTTTTCGTATGATAATTTTTTGAATGTCAATGCTTTATTTTTTTGATTTTTTGGATTTTTATGGCAGTGAGAAATGATAAAGTATACTATAAAAAAAGGACATTTGCATATAAATTTGAAAACATCAAAAATCCAGATGTTGCTTTATATGTATACATATTACACTGAGATTATATGCAAAGTGGTTGTATACAGATTGAAATTTTTCTACTACCAGTATATATGGTTGCTGAAATATTTTTAATATCATTTGAATGAATTTTTAAAATGTTTTGACTAGAAACACGCGACGAAAATTGGCACACATTGTTTTTTCATAATTAACTTTTCAACAATAAATATAAATTTTCTTTACTGTTAAGTATTATGTTAAAAGTATTTTTTGGGTGATATTCATACTCTAAACACATGTTAATCTTTAATTATAAACATTATCGAAGGCCCGATAAAACCACTCACAAAATAGGAAATGCAGCTGTGTCATTATTTTCTGACAATGCATTTTGAAAATAAACACACAAATCAAAATTGTTGTTGTTCCCCGCCAACTCTTTGAACGACCCTAACCAATCGGTAATTAGCCTCTCTTCTCTTTATTTTATCTAATTTTAAATTACTATTGTTCCAATAATAACCTTATTTTTCTTGGTTGTGTTTGTTTTTTGCGAGATCTAGGGTCGATCAGGTTGATAGTTTATGTAATCTCGAATAATTTAATATCAGAACTTTTATGCCAATGTTCAATTCCATTATTTAATTCATTAAATGCCGTCCAATACATTAATCCAAAAACCAACTAAAGCGCAACTCAGAGCTATGTTTAACTAGGTTCCATGCTAAACTCTAGTAATATTGAAATGTTTAATTAAATCTAAAAAATAATAAAATCTCAAACAATATATAATACTCAACCTCTAAAATCTCACAAAATATCGAAAAATCTTGATATGTACATAAAGATTAATATCACAGCCATCTTAGATATAATTATTTATATTGAAGGCTCCGGTAACATCGAGAAACTCGAATAGGCTCGAATTATCTCGAAAAGCTCGAATAATCTCGAATCTTTTCTCTCGAAAAATTCGAATTTTGCTAAACCACCAAATCCTAAACTCGATTTTGGCCGATTTTGTAAGCATTATATGAGTACATATATGCGTTTCTAGTTTTTTTTTTTTTTTTCGAAAATGAATTATGTAAAATGTGCGACATGTCGAGTTCTCTTTATCGACACTCGTAACTCGAATAACCGACACCCACAGAGGTAACCGTAGCAGATGGAATAAAAATGTGGATAGATTACAATGCTGTGAAATTGGAGTACAGTAGGCTGAGGAATTTGCTCGTTGAAGAATGTTTTCCCGAAAGCAGTTTGTGTATAATATCTTGTTCAGTGGACCGAGGTAGAGGGAATGTGAAGTATAAAAATTTCAAACACTACCATTATTGCCTGCGAGTAAATTAAAATCAGCTGCCGCCACTGATAGTAATATTGGTGACAAAGCTCTTCTAAGCTAAAAATACGCAAATTGATTCATCACGGTTTTAGGTATTCGTGTAACATCCCAAGTTTAATAATTCTGGATATCATCGGTAATTTCAAATAACGGGTTTTTGGGAGTTAAATTGAAAAAATATTGTGATCTTATAATATTGGTCTTTGTAATTTAAAGGTTAACACTGCACTATAATTTTTCTTCTATTTCAACTCAGTTAAAGGGGAAACATTTTTTTGAATCGTGGATTCATCTAGTGGATAGTGGATTTACAAAAATTCACCACATCCAGTCCTTATTAGATCGTAAGTCATTAGCAGCTTCCAAACAAGTTAAACTAAACATAGTTTCTTTGTTCTAAGGCGTGGAATGTAATTTGATATTCTGTATTCTGGATAAAATAAACCCATAAATATTTTTTTTAATAAACAGAAATAGGGTTCCTAAAGTGAAGTTTTGGAATAATATGGCGGTTTTAATTTCAGTACTAAATGTTAAAAGACGTCGAAACCTTTTCTTTATTTTATTGTTTTACTTTATTGCCTAGAATGTTCCAGATGGGTTCGATCTGCCTAATAATAGATAAGCATAATACAACCTGCAATCTGCAAATCTCACCTTCACAACCAGCATAATACAAGCCGCAATTCCTAACTGAAACCACCAAAATGGTGAGCTGAATATCCGGTTTGTGATCAGTATGATGGCTCGCAAAAAACATACCACAAAACTAAAAACTTCCACCGACAATTTCATAAGTTCAAGCACGCGGTTGAACAATTGTAGATAATACCGTAAACAGTGAAGGATCCAACCATTGATGGCCAAAATAAAACAACGTGATTCAATGGCAATTAACAGCGGGAATATTCGCTTCATTTTCTAATTTTTCTTAATTAAAATAATCTAACGCTTTCGTAAATTTTCCGATTTTTTTTTTGTTTTTTTTTTGTACTAAGTGCGATCTACTGTGGCGTCTGAATAGAATGATCTACTGTGCGATCTACTGTGGCGTCTGAATGTTCACTCTGTAAAAACAATTTTTTTACTGCAAGTGTCTAGAATCAAGATAAGTTTTTTTTTCTCAAGAAATTGAGTGATTGCAATTGGGTTTGATTGTTAAGAAAAATCATAGTTTCTCATTTTTCTAAATATTTGTTCCTGATTATTGGTAATAGCTTTGTAAATTCTCGTGATAATAATCGGTAAAATCAGGAGTGATGATAGACAAAGAAGTTTTGCCTGTCGTAGGCTTGGAATTCAGCGCCAATAGTAGGACTTTTGCAAGTTCTCCCAACGTTTTACCGCAGTTTACGGCTGCCCTACGATACAGCTTTGCGACGCCACAAAAGGACTCTGGTCCAATTAATGGAGAGCCAGAACCCCGCGGGCAAAGGCATCAGCATCCTCATTTTCCTCGATTCATCTGTGACCTGGCACCCAAGTACGTCTTACCTTATTTGAGCTTGCCAGATGTTTGGTCACCTCCAGACAATCCAATACCAGCCTTCATTTAACGGTATGAGGCCTAAGAGCATTTAAGGCCGATTCGCTGGCTGATACAATATATATTGGTGTCCAAGGAGCACGAGAAGGCAGTCCAACTCTTACATATTCCAACGCCGGACCCGTCCTCGGTTTTTCATACATTTGTAACTCGTTATTCGCTTCTGCCTGCATCTTAAGGGCAGTAATTGCACCAATACAGGTGAACCGGGGTCAGTCCTGGAAGTGCCTCTATCGCAACAGCGGGACATGTACTCATTGGGCCGTGACACCGATGCAGGCTACACGCTGAATCTTATTAAATAACATTCGCGCCACCTTCTGTTCAATTTGAGGGCACCACAATACCGTTGCGTACGTGACAATAGGTATAATGATTATTAGGAATGACCAGTAGATCATTTTTGATTGTAATCAGCAAGTATGCCCATACTTTCTTGTCGTTTGTCCTATATTTTTTGTTTTCTTAAGCGAAGAAGCTTGTAACTTAAGATTCTCAGCTGGCCGAATTACCCTGATCTGGGCAATTAATGAGACGAGTTCGAGAGATAATGACTAACAAATAGTTAATTTTTTATTGTGATATGGTTTAAAAAATAGTCTTTTAAGGTTAATGTTAAAGGCAATACACCAATGATCTGAGGGAAGAATATAGTCCGTCACGCTCCAGTTTACAATTAAAAATGTTTTCTCGTCAACTATGAACACAATTGAAAGGCGATTAGTCTGTCGCATGTGAGGGACAACCTTCCATCCATTAGTCAAAACATTAAGATTCATGACACCGATATTACTAGTTCCTATACTAGGATTCTCAGGTGACCCTGGAGTACTAGGAGAGATTCTGGATCGCCAACTGACAGCTGACAGCCATATATCTTTAATTTTTCCAACTTCATTGCAAAAACAAGTAAAACTTTCGGCATTACTCCGTTTGCAATAACTTCAGTATAGATGTGACTTCTTTTGGGAGTGCCAACTGGTAATAGCACTTGCCAAGGCCTTTTACTTTACCCTGATGGGTGAGATTCAATAATGAAAGTCTCATCACTCGATTTAAGTAGATCCGATTTCAACCCAGATAAAAGATCATCGGACAGAAGACCATCAACACCTAAAGTAACAAGGCCATCTTACTCAAGGTCGGAATCGTTGGCCTGCGTCATTCTTTAATTATTGGTTCCAAAAACAAAAAAAATTGTGTTTATTTTATAACCTCTTAATTAGTGAGACGACTATAAAGCTGCGAGCGGCAGGGGTTGTAAATTACCGTCATAACCCCAGAACTTTCGATAGAGTTGTTAAAACCAGTTTTACAAAATTTGAAGATTTTTTCCTCGATCCTGAGAGAACGAGTTTAAAATTAATGAATTTCCTGAGAAAAACTGAATTCCAACCTCTACTCATTAGCAATATTTAAATAGTAAAATCTAAAATATCACTATTCTTGGAGCTGAGTGAAAAATTCGAATATTGAATTTTGTACGTATACGTTTTGTAAATATAGATTGCGGAACGCATTGAAGTTAACTTTTCTCCGAATTGAACAACCTCCGCACCACTTGGTAAACCAATGTTGTCAATAAACAATAATTCGATGTTGCCGTCGATAGTATATACATATCGTTGTTTGGCTTGAGAAGAGCAAAACTCCGAATAGAGAGGCGGTCATCCCACGAGAAGTAATATCCCCTACTCTACCACAGAGAATAACTTTTTGTTTACAAACTTCACGCAAAATATTTGCTTACTTGAATTGCTATTTCCTCACACCTATTCATTTTAAAAAATGTTAATGCTATGAATTACACAGATCGACAAGGGTCGGGATACAGAAACAAGAATAGTCATTTACAATGTATTTTTCGATGCTGACTCCGATTCTGGCAGAATTGCCCTTTCGCATCGAGATTTTGGGATATTCTAACCTAAAAAGGCAAAACAGACTGTTTTTTATGGGTTTTCAATATTTTATTGTATTGTCAGTTGGGCATCCAATTATTGGCAAAAAAGTAATCACAAAATTTTCGAATTTGAATGTTTTCGATTCCGGAATCAATTCCGGAATTGATTTTTTCCAAAAAACAACAAATTTGTTTTATGACATTTAAAATATTAGATATGCTTATAATTGATGCTCATATGTTTCGCAGATATCTAAATCGCAGATATGATTAGGATATACACAATTTTTAGAATCCAAAAAATAAAAATGTATAGAATTTATACAGTTATAGAATCTATTGTAATTATAAAAATTCTTTAAACGCTATAAATTATATCAATCCTGTAAAATTCAGTAAATTCTACAAACTCTGTGAAGTCTAAAAATCCAATAAGTTTCTTAAATTCTATAAATCTTATAAATTCTATATATTTGATAAATTCTATAAATTTTATACGTTTTGATATGTCAATAAACTATAAAAAATATTAAATTTTAAGAATTTTATAACTTCTACAAATTCTATTGTGTAAAATTTAAAAAATTTATAAATTTTATGAATACCTAATATAAACTCTTTACATTTTGTAGTTTCTTTGAGTTCTATTAGTTGTTTCAAGTGTGTCTGTTTTATAAATTCTACAAACTCAAATTTTACTTGTTTTATAAAAACACAAATTTCCATAAATCCTATAAGTACTATAAATTTTATAAATTCTATGAATAAAGTTTAAAAATTTAGAAAGTGCTTTAGACTAAAATGTTTAAAACTTTAAAAAGTGCTTTAGATTTCACAAATCTCATAAACTCTTTAGTTATTAATAAATTCTGTAAATTCGATAAATTTTTAAAATTCAATAAATTCGATAAATTCTACAAAATCTATAAACAATATAAATTCTAATATAGGATAATAATATAGAATAAATTCTAATATAGAATAAAAATAAACTCTATAAATTCTATAAATTTTATTAATTTTACGAATTCCATCAATTCTATAAATGATATAAACCCCACAAATTCTATAAATTATATAAATTCTTTAAATTTTATAGGTTCTATGGATTCTATAAATTGTTTCAAGTCTGTCAGTTATATAAATTATACAAATCCAAATTTTACTTATTCCACAAAAAATACATAATAAATTTTATAAATTTTTTAAATTCTTTGAATTATAAAAATTTTAAAAATTCAAAAATGTCGATAAATCCGATGAACTTTAATCATCCTATAAATTCAATAATTTCTATAAATTTAATAAGTTCTATGAATAATTTTATAAATTTAATGAATAGTTTTAAAATTCAGTAGGTTCTCTAAATTCTACAAATCTCATAAATTCTTTAGTTGTTATAAGTCCAATAAATTATACACATTTTATAAGTTCTACAAAGTCTGTAAATATTATAAAATTTAATATGTTTATAAGACTTATAAATTCAATAAATATTAAAGATTTTATTAATTCCATCAATTCTATAAATTCAAATAAACTCCCCAAATTCTATAAATTTTATAAATTCTTTAAATTTTATAGATTCAATGGGTTCTATAAATTGTTCAAGTCTGTCAATTCTATAAATTTTATAAATTTAATAAATTCTTTGAATTCTGTAAACTCTATAAATTGAATTAATTCGTAAAAACAATCAAATTTGTTAAAATGAACCAACAAAATAAAAATATTTTTTGCTGTCACAAATTTAATTTAAAAGACTAATCACTAGAGACCGGATTTTGAATAAAATGCCTATCTCACCAATTATAGTGATATGTCTCATTTTTGGAAGACTCTGATTCGAGTCTCATTAAGAATTCGTTACCACAGAAAAGGTTTTTGCATATTTGCATATTTCGCATATTTTACATAATCAAAAATTTTCAATTTAATGCAATGCATATTTAGCTTTTTTTGAATGTGTATGCCTTGCAAAATAGAAAAATTATAGTTTGAATAAACATTGTTCACGTTAAATTGTTCCAACCACTCTATAGTAATGTCGGAAAAATTATTAATAAAATATTTAAAAGAGTTTGGCCCTGAAGGTATTGAAACTACTGACGGAAAATTAGTGTGCAGCAACATTTAAGAATATTGACTGGCTCAAAATTCAAAAAAACAGAATGAAGAAAATCAACCAAAAAAACGTCTTTGAATAAAATTTTTTGTTTAGATCTATGCAACATGATGGTTGCTACAAACATACCTTTCTGGAAATTAGAAAATGTGGCTCTCAGGTTAGAAATTGATATATTAATTTAACTTTCCAATCAAAATTTAAATTTTATTTCAAAAGGTCTTTCCTAGAGAAATACACGAGAGAAGTAATTCCTAGTGAATCGACCATTCGAAAAAATTATCTGAGTTCTTACTATGTAAATATAATTTCGGAAATAAAATAAAACCTTAAAGGCACAAAAATGTAGATGTCTATCGATGAAACAATGGACGCTGCTGGACGTTTCGTTGCCATCATTATAGTTGAAATTTTACGGAAGGATTTGGATAATATTAATTGTTAAGGATTTGGATAATATTTGTAGATAAATCCAATGCTACAACAATGGCTCGTGCTTTTGACAACGCTTTTAAAAGACTCGATGGTGCTTGCGAATGTGATGACATGTTGTTTTGTTAGTGGTAACCGATGCTGCACCATATATGGTTAAAATGGGGAAAGGTTTGTTTATTTTGTACCCCAACTTGACACATGTAACATGCCTTGCACATGGGTTGCATAGACTTGCAGAGCATATCCGATCCATTTTCTCTGACGTCGACACGTTCATCAACAACTTAAAAAAATATTCTTAAAATCACCTTCCAGAATAGGCGTTTTCAAAACGCCTTGTTGTTACACGATGGGGCACATGGTTACGGGCAGTAGAATATTGCTCCATTAATTCCGATATATTAAAAATTGTTTTCGCGGAATTAGAAAAGGATACTGTCTCTGTTAAAACAGAAAATTTAAAATGATATGTTGTCGCTCATTGTAACTTCAAAAATTGTTATTAATGTACCAATTGAATATGTGTTAATTTTGTTTCGAATTTAAATTGAGATCAAAAATTATTATTTTCTAATCCTAATTTTGGATATGCGTATACGGTTAGTTCCATATAGAAATTCAATAAACTAAAAATGCATATTTTATAGGCGAAATGAATATGTTTTCTGTTACTGAAAATGCCTATGCGATCCGGTCTTTACTAATCACTAATTTTCTTAGCGATAAATCAATAAAACGATTTTATGGAATTTTGTAGATACAATTTTGCATCGTCACCAGCGATATTTGTATTCTTTCAGTTTATGAAGAACAGATCAAATCATATGTTTTTGTTGAAACAACGTTCCATTGAGCATTCTGGACCAACACAGAGAGAAATCATATCTCGTATTATGAATAAGAGTATAAAAATTATGAATAAAACCTTTTGAATTGACACCGTGCATGACCATTTCACAATAAATGTTTACTATGCATAGTTTGTGAATAAGGACTTACTCATCTATTATGATTTATATTCATAAAGTTTTAAAAATAATGTGTGTTTAGTTATTCATGTCTAATTCATGTTTTATGCATACTTTTGTACTTCGTACGGATTAAATCATATGATTTTTTGGCTTTTTCCTTTCTTTTACTCTAGTAAAATAAAGTATAGTAATCATGAAAATTTTGGACCTTGAGATTTTTAGAGATTTATTTGTTTTGAGGTCCCCTGAGTCCGAAAAAGTGGGTTTCGAAATGGTGTCTGTCTGTCTGTCTGTCAGTCTGTCTGTCTGTCAGTCTGTCAGTCTGTCAGTCTGTCAGTCTGTCAGTCTGTCAGTCTGTCAGTCTGTCAGTCTGTCAGTCTGTCTGTGTCCTCTCTACAGCCCAAATGGTTTAACCAATCGAACTGAAACTTCAGATTTAAGCTTTTTTGATAAATTGGGAGGTCCCAGTGAATTTTACTCCAAATCGGCTAACCGGAAGTGGCCACTCCCTTGGTCCAGAAAATTTATTTTGCAAATATCTTAAAAAGTATAAGGTTTACAAAAAATTACTTAATATAAAATGTTTCCAAAAATTAAAAACAAATAAAAATAAAAACTAAAAAACTAAAAAAAAAAATATAAAAATTTAAAAATTAAAAAAAAAAAGTTAAAAAAAAAAGGTTTAAAACAAAATAAAATTTCTCAAAATTCTCTGTTCGTAAAAGAAAGTCGTGTGTTGGCCACACCTCCATTTTTTATTTATAAATATGTATACTATTTTTGACAGCAATCGCAATATTTACGATTTCTCGAGACAGTAAAATAAAAAGCCATCTACTCACAATATATTTACTAATATAAAGTATAAATATCATCATCAAATCGGTTTTATTAAATCGCAGTGTGCCTAGGGTATAAGGTAATTTTCAGGGGACGAGCATTTATTGTTTCGTAATCCGTTTATTAGGTGTCATGTCATGATGAACGTAAAAGAGACCAAACTTCCAAAATTAGCCACCTCTCTATTTCGATCCTTGTCAGTCTCTGAAATATTACGTACTTATACTTGTACAATAACAATTGAAAAAAATTTTTATTTTTTAGCCTGACTTTGAATTTTCAAATTATTAGATTGTTTTATTCCTTAAACTAACCTCTTCCATAGGTTGACCACCTTTAGAGAAGTTTCCCACCACATAGTTTTTTTTTTAGTGCTTACATATGGACAGGAAAGACTATAACTAATTACATAAAATTATGTTGAAATTACTTGAATAATCGGAACCAAAATATGGAACGGTACTCCAGAATACCGGAATTCCGAATTCTAGAACTGCATGCCCTAATTGTTAAGGAATATCAGCAGTAAAAACCAATGGTGACATCGTAAACTACCATTAATCCCATCTCATTTCCAATTTTAAACGTCCAAACAGCTTTATCTATTAATATATCGTAAATCAAATCGTGGTTAAGGTGGTGTGACATATAAACTTCAAATAAAGATTTTAATTCTTTGATTTACGATATCTCGGTAACAGATAAAGATATTTAGACGTTTAAAATTGGTAATGAGAGAGGATGAATTACGATGCCCAAATTCGTTTTTTCTGCTAAAATTCCCTAACAATACAATCAAATTTTAAAAACCATAAAAAGTCTTTTTTGCAATTTTAGGTTAGGGTATCTCAAAATCTTGACGTGATAGGCAAATCCGCGGCCTGAATCGGATTCTGCATCTCGGCAAAATACGGCAAAAGTAACTGTTCTTGTTTCTGTCTTTTTTTTTTTTTTGATGGTGTATTACCGAAGTACAATATTTAACTGGTAATAATTCAAGAATCTTGGGAAAGGACTTGAAACTGATCATCTTTCTTCAGTTTCTCGAAAAGCCAAGCCACAAAATTGTACTTAATAAAATTGGCAAACGAAAATTATACTGATAGTAAAATTTATAGTATGCCACATCTGAATGCAGCATCTGCTTACTGTGCTGGTAGTTCTTGTAATCGTTTAGTAAGTAAATTAAAAAATTTTAAAACCTGTCTTATTGTTAGGCACAAGTTGGCGCAAACCGATTGACCAAAATTTAATGTTTTTATAAATCATTAATTATTTTCTAACAATGCTTAAATTTTTGTTAGTTTGTGTTAGGTACCTTAACTGTAATGTACAAATAGCATAACCGTATACACACCCCTAAAAAAAGAATAATAAATTATTCTATTAACTTTGTTCTAGACTATTTTTCGATACCGATACTGAAACTTCAACACCTGTAAAGATAGGTATTTAGATTTCAAAATTTCATATCTTTACAACATTACTTGTGAATAGAAGTACATAATAGTAAACAAAAAAAAAACTTACATAACAGACACATTTATGATTTTTGATAAAAATACTTCAGTGAAAAACTCAATGGCTTGTTACTGATAAATACGAAATAACCCTAGTTTTAAAATGGCGGATTCTTGATTTGGGTCAAATCGATTATCAGTGGTTTTAAGTCCTAAAATAGTTCTCGAACCAAATGGTTTTTCTTTGTTCTATGCGTATCATTTATTTACCACAAAACAAGGTTAAATTAATTTAACTATAATATACAGGGTGACTGACACGAAGTGTTACCAACTTCAGACTGTTAGTGCTGTCACACCAGTGATGGAAAGAGCGCTCAAATTTACACTAATTACAGTTCATTCCATTGTTTACAAGCGTACAGAAGCATCTTAGTAGGAAATATTCAGAAAAAAAGTTATCCGCAATGGAATTCAAGCGTAATAGTGTGATTTCTCTATATTTGGCTGGAAAATCACAGCCGCTGATTGTTAACCAGTTAAAACATCTGCATGTGAATAATATGTTTGTGTATCGCACCATAAATCGTTATAACGATACTGGCAGCATTGCAAAACGCCATGGTGGTGGACCGAAATGTACTGTAACATCGCCGTATATCATTCGGAAAGTGAAGGCCAAATCGGCTCGGAATCCGCGCCATAGCGGTAGAAAATTGGCTCGAAGGGTGGGGAGGTTGAAGGCCATAATCGCGGCTAAGGGTGGCCAAATCAAAAACTGCTATTGCAATTCAAAAATTTAAATATTTGTGAACATTTTTTACTTTGATTTAATAAAATTCATCAAAAAATAAAAATTCTGTGGCGTTTTGTTTTGGTAACACTTCGTGTCAGTCACCCTGTACTATGTATCATAAGTGTATAGTTCCTTAGCTGAATATAAAATGATAGTGTCATGCTAGCTTACACTGAACTTAATTTATCTGGTTTGACTAAGGTTCACAATCGTGTTTGCTTACGGTAGTATTTAACAAATAACCCATAATCTGGCCAAAGAAAAATTTACTAAACTAAATAGTTAGGAGCTAAGTTAATAAATTGATCGGAAATTATGTAAGCGAGATCGCGTTGCATTATTCATCTCGAACTTTTCTTCTTTGAACCTGCATTCAAAGGTATCTGGTGGAGCACGTCATATAGATCTAGTTTCGATATGTACACCATTCCAAGGCAGCTTAAAAACCATCGACCAATGATAAATCATCGTGCTTCGTGGCTGTATGCTGTGGTGTTTTCTTCATGATGCAATAATCACAATGAAAAAATGGGCTTCTTGGCTTTGAAACCAATGCCACTAAGATTAAACTATTGTTCCACGAGCCGAATACCACACCTTTATTTACGAGGAGGTTTCCTTCCCAGTTCCGAATGGCGGTTTACCTATACAGTTCTGAAAGTATGATCCCACAATCCGGCAACTTCTTTGAAGAAGATGTGCATGCGAAGTGCACTCTTTATTGAGTCGTTGGGCCCAAACTATTGGATAACTAATGGACCAAACTATTCCGTACTAATTAAAGAAAATTGACTTCGTGAGGCTAGTAGTAGTTACTGATATTTTTAAGATCATTTTGCAAACCTTTCCAATTGTAAATTTTGGCTCCTAGCTACATTTATTATGATTATTTTCAAAAGCCGTAGTCAAAGGGGAACCCCAAGCATTCAAACTTTCTTCAATATTACTTAAATTACTTAAAATTGGTGTTCTGAAAATTGATTGAAACTGAATCAGATAAATTGAAGGTTTGTAGAACGTTTATAGGCTTCGGGCTAAGTTATTATGGTTTGTCCAATTTTAACATACTTTGAAAGCGAGTATATTTTTTGTCTGCTACAAAAAATGTCTACTCTGTTTCACTCAATAAAATGGCTTTCTATCACTACAGTTATCATTCGTCTCTGTCTCTTCCAACCAAGGTGCATGGTCGGTCGCAATGGAGGAAAAGAGAGAGAAAGAGAGTTCATACTGAATATAACTAGCTGAGATCACCATAGAAAAAGCGACATGAAATGAGTGAAACAGTGAAAGAATGTAATTTTGAAAAAAGACATAAACTCGCTTCCCACCTTTTGTGCAAAATCCGGCCCCTGTTGTCGCATATGTGATAGATGTTTAGGGATTTTGTAAAATATATGTTCAATGTTCCAAGTTCAATAAAATTTCTGATGGTATGATGGAACTCAATTGTTGGCTTTTGGTCCCCACCGAAACAACTTTTTGTTGGTAAAATACTTGTTGCTCTTCGCTTTATCAGCATTTAGCTTTTTTAAAAAACGATTAATTATGTAATGCGGTTTTAAGCACTTCAAAGGTTTTGTTGAGCGTGTGAACAGTTTTATCCAATTTCACAGCGTCTAGTACATTGTTAGTCTTTAGAATATTCTTTAGCCGCAAGAGATCTCCATTAAGTAGACAAAAAATTCCTATGGATAACTAGCTCGGATCGCGCGGTTGGCATTTGAGGCATGAATGCAATTTGTAGAACATGCGATTCTTTATTAAATTTAGTTAATAAAAATTATCTACGAAGTAATTTTAATTAAAAATACCCAGAGAATTAAGTTGCCCTTAATTGGATCTACATTTTTTGCTTGATTTAATTCATATTTTATCAATTAATTTGCCTATCTATGACCAAAATTATATACTCGTACCATATGTATTTAATCAAATTCATCTTCAAAGGAAAAAGGGGAATGAAATATAACAGTTTAAAACCTAATTTCAATAATACACTTTCCTTAAGAATATTTCAACGAAAAGTCAGTTAGGTACCTGATGTTCTAAAACTGCGATGTGGCGAGCAACTGAACAATAAAATTAGTATTTATACGTCAGTTACAAATCAGATACTCAGTACATTTATAAATCAAATATTTTTCTTATTTTAATCAAAATTAAGTAAGACGATCTACAATTGGTACAACGGTCCACATAATGAACGTTTACCTTAAATAAATTTATTGAGAAAAACTGAAATAACATACTATTCCTGCCGTTTCGTATATGGTGCCTGAACTTGACTTCATACGGCGTTATCTTTCGAGGTCACAATGGGTTGATTTCGAATTCCGAGTTCTAAATTAGCCACAAGTTTTCTTTAACATGTAAGTTCGATGACTGTGGTGGTGTTTTTATTATTTTGGGACAATTATACACAAACCATTTTTGATCGATTTAAGATGACTATTTCGGATCGTTGTCTTGATAAAATTGAAAACAATCTTTTCACCATTTGAAATCAAGTTTATCTTGAGAAGGTTTAAATACAATACATTAACAGGTCCATATTTCCATTGATAAGATGTAGGTGAGCCACTCCAGAAGATCTTCCGTCGCAGATTCAGAAACAAAAATATTAAATTTACTCTCATCTGAAAAAAATAGCTTTGTCCCAAAACAGAAAAAAGGTTTCTTTCTCGCATTTCTACACCATAGATTTCCACTTCGTGAACTTCTTACAGTGAATATTTTCCTGGAACTTGATTTGGGTTTATTTTGAATCCTGCCATTTCGTTATATCGTTTGGAAATATGTTTTAAATTAAAGTCTGTATCAATGAAAATTTGGGGTCATATGTAACTTTTTAGTAATATTGATTTTGTAAAAAATATTTACAAAACATTTTGTTTGTTCAACTGCATCATAATCAATGTGAGTCATGCTCAAAATGTATACACAATAGAATGCAAACATTTTTAAGTTTCTTTTGAGGAAACCGTCTGAGAACGGCACACGGTATAAGAAACATTTTCTTTATAGGATATAACCCAGAATTTAACAATATCAAAAAAAAAAATTAAGGTCTGAAAGATAACGCCTTAACGTTTCAACAGCAAACAAATTACTCTTTTAGACTATCACCTTCCAAAAAAATACAACATACATAGTATTAAGCTCTTACTGCGCCGGTCGCAACTCTACAGAAATGAATAAATTGTTGCAGAGCACCACACCATCCCATATCAACCAAAAATCATCACCCTTTAAAAAATAAAATACGAAAAAAAAATGTTGTAACCTCTGCTAAGCAATTCTACGATATTTTTATCCCTACGGTACCCCAATATAAATCTATTTCATCTTGAATCCTTGTAACATATATTTCTCCCCTTGTATGTTGTGTGTGTATAAATAAAATAAGACACACAATATACCAATATGGCCACCCTCCTCACCAGTATCCCATGAATGGTGATGATGATGATGATGATGATGACACAAAAAGGAGCAATTAAATATCTCTGATCTCTATTTTGACATGCCATCTTGGTGTATGTATCTGTTCTTAAGCGTGAATCGACCCAACCCCCTTTATATCCAGCTACCGTTTATCTTTTGTATTTTTTTTGTGTTCAAATTTTTTCACTGTATATTTAAATATTGATTTGATAAAAATAAATAAAACAAGTACAAATATATATATTTATCTAGAATAGATAATACACACCCACATCATATTTTCCGAACATGAAAATTTACAGCAATATGTTACCAAAAAACTTTTTTTTTTTAAACATTACACAATACTTGCATATATTTATCTAATACACACTTCCATCATTTCAATGCAATTTTATGCATTGATATTAATGCAGAATTTTTATTTTTAGTTCAATGTAAACACTTCATTGAATTATTTTTTTTTTGTGGATGTAAGTACTTAATATTGAATCACATAACCTCAAATATTTTTTTTAATTTTTATTAAACTATTTAACACAATTAACTTTTTATTGCTTTGGCTATTTTTATGATTATAATAATTATGAAAAATACTAATAATAATAAAACAAATATGCAAATGAATAGTAGTTGTAGTAGACGTAGTAGTAGTAAAGTAGAGTATATAAAATAGTATTTTGCGAGGTATAATAACTATATTTGAAAGGGTTAAAATATTTATATGACCCGCTATGACCTTTAGGTCACAACATGAATAGAAAATAGCGGTTCACACCGGATACAGGAGATGATAAAATAGTGTGATGCAATTTTTTATCCACCGGGACCGTAAGAACAAGCAAAATAAATTTGGGTAAGACAAGATATACACATGGATTGCATGTACCAGACAGAAGAAATACACACTAGCAAGCACACACACACACACACACTATATTTTCTTATTTAACATCTTGTTCATCTTACATTTTAAATAAAAACAAAACTTTTTTTTTCACAAATAAACCACTTTTTGTTGTAGTACAGTGTAATCCACTTTACTGGGAAAGATTCTGCTTCGGGTGTGGTATCAATAGTGTTCAACCCAAAACAAACAGATTTTAATAAACGAACGAAAAAAAAAAATCGAACAATTAAAAATTATAAGATAATTTTCACACACCACAAAACGAAAAAAAACCAAATAAGAATTAGGGATCTTATTAAATTATATTTTTTTATCTCAACAAACAGCGATACACTCAGAAAGGTTTATTATATCCCGCAATGTAAATCGCCCGTCCTTATACCTTAAGGTACAAGAATCAACTCATAATGAAAAATGCTTCCAAATCGTACCCCTAAAAATTAATTTAACACACACAAGATAGTACGAGACAAATATACTATTCGAAAGACAGGTATATATCTATCTATCGCGTTCAGCAGACAACAATGGCCGATTCACTCACACCAAATTTAAATTAAAAAAAAAAAAAAAAAAACTCATTACACAAAAAATTATTTAATTACAACTCGTTTAAAAAACTAACATAATTCTTATAAGACATTACATTATAAATTAATCCACTTTACACATACTTTTGGTACAGAAACATACACAATTTTAATTACAATCGACGGATAAATTTATTTGACATATTTCACACAATTCATTGAAACTACGACTACGAGATTGCATTGAAAAATTTTTTCTTCCACTATTTCATTCGTTCTCTCTTTTGTTTGAAACGTACTGACTGCTCTCTTTTTCATTCATTTATGTCATTTTTTTTATTATATTGATGATCAGTGTTTAGTTAGTGTGTTTAACGGTAAAATTGTTTATTGAACTAGTTCGTCAATATATGTGTGTATATTGTTGAATCAAAATGGGTTGATGGAATTTTTTTAATATAGTGGGTCAACAAGAAATCATTCTTTAGCATAAATAGAAGAATGATGTGAAGTTTTTCACAAAAAGTTTATAGCTACACAAATTCACAGAAAGTGTAATAACAAAAAACAAAGTGTAGTCGTACAAAAACCAAGAACCAACTCAAGAAATCACCTTACCCGTTATCACAGATTCATACACGTTTTTAGTTAGTCCGCAACTTGTGTTTGTCAGTATAGCCCCTTATATGTATGAATGGTCTATTATAATCGATAAACTCTTTAATCACTGGTTCCACGATACAAATTTCTAGACCACCAGCAAATTTACATAATGTCCAGCATCTGTGTTAAAAAATTTAGGTTAATGCGTGTATTGGGATCGGTGCTTAAGGCGGCCCTCAATAATTCTGCCACTCAATAAGCCTACAAACGGTAATTAAAGTGTTTATCGATTTTAATGGGCATACCATATAAGCGCCTATAGCGACAAAGACAACATACGGATAGTCTTAAATTTGTTGTCATAGTACTCACCATAACAGATAGAATTTATTTCCTGCATTAAGTGTTCCTTTGATCTGTCTCAAATAAATTAATAAATAAACACAGATACTGAACATCATGGGAAGTTAGACCAAGCACCTACGGTTCTTAAGAACCGTTAATTAAAATCAGTTGCAGTTAAAATGGGATGTACTCATATGAGTATCGAGTGCTGTATTTCCGGCACTCAATATTCCTGAGAATCAGTAATTAAAGAGTTTATCGAGGAATAGGAATTTGTGTAGCTACATTTTTTGTGAAAAACTTTACACCGACAGTAGACGCCCATACTTTAAACAGAATTGTATGGTAGTTATTTTCTTTTGTGAATATTATTCATCGTCGTAAAAAACGTTTAAAACCAAATTAATTCGAAATGGCCGCTCTTCATTTCACAACGTCAAAACAAGTCAAAACATTAAAACTTGTGAACTAAAACTTTAAAATAACGTATTAGGTAGTTCGGATGAAGACAAACACACCGAGATGCTAATTTTAATCCCACTTCATTTACACTCGAACATGAACGAAAGATATAACAAATGTTCACTCAGATACTAAAGCTGTTCATCGATTCATTATAGTTTAACGATATCATATTTCAAAAAGTCGTCAACAAAAAAACTTCAAATTAGGGATGTGATGTCGGGTTGAATTCTACCGCCAACACAGCAACAAATTCCAATTGTGATTCTTTTGGGGTTTCGATGTCATCGAACAGAATTACTTGTGACTCTCCAAAAAAAAACGATTTTGAGCAGTGTTTTGAGAGCTAGTATAAATTTGAGTTGAAAAAGATTTTTTTTTACCGCTCATATTATACAATTTAGGAACCGCATGTCTTTCTGGTAGTATTGGAATTACGGAAATAAAACGTGTGATACTTCACAAATTAACCCAATAGAATTCAATCGCGCAGATTTATGTGTCAGAGAACATTTTAGAAACAGTGGCCCAAAAGCTGTTATCTTCAGCTAAAAAGGAACTTTTGGGCCAATGTTGTGAAAAAGGTCCATCCAGTAAACTTCCTGTAGAAAAAAATAAGAAAATAAAAGCTCACATTAATCAATTTTCAGCACACGAAAGTCATTGGGCTGGCACAAAAGCAAAAAATCTAAAAAATCAGACGTAGTTCTAGACACATCACACCAACGCATAAAGCAGCCAAATTGAAAAAAGCTATCCAAAAGTCCAAAAAAAGCTTTTTTTTCCATTCCATTTTCTTTTCTGCTTGTTCTAGAATATTAGTCACAATACTAACCTTGTCCGAGTAGTATCAACATTGTTACGGAATTGGTAAACAAAGCGCTTGTTAAAAAGTACTACAGAAACTCGAAAGCACAACCAATTCTTATCGGACAAAATGGAATAAATTTTAGAAAGTAAGTAAAATACGAAAATAAATCGTTATACACTAATTTTGAAAGTATCGTTGGAGAATACGAATTGAGAGACTTTTTGTCATTTTTTGATTAAATTTTACTTTTATTCAAAATAAGTTTTATTTAAGAACATATTGACCATTATTATCTATGATCTTTTGCCATTTTTCGGGAAGTTTCATAATTTCGTCGGTGAAGAACCTCTGTGGTTTATCGGCGAAAACCTTGGCCAAGTGATTTTTACAGTTATTTCTTGAAGCCAACTTTAGACGATCAAGGGAGTTTTGCAGAGATCGAAGCAAATGGTAGTCAGGGGTGCAAGGTTGCATGCATCAAAGCTTTCCAGCCAAGCTTTCTCAATTTTTGCTGGGTTATCAAATACATATTTTTGTGTTTTGGCGTTGTCATGATGGAAGACAACAAACTTTCAAATGATTTGTTTCAAAAATGTATCAATTCACTAATGGAAATTCGGTCAATCAAATTTTTCATCGACAATTCCTGCGGCACCCAAACATCAAGTTTCTGTGATCGATATTTAATTTCTTAGCAATGTCATGGCTGCTTAGGTGTCGGTCTTCTTCGATTTTTTGTAAGATTTCATCGACATTTTCAGTGATTGGTCGACCAGAGCGAAGTGCATCTATGACATCGTAATTTCCAGAATTATCCCAATTTCAAACGCGCGTCACCTTTTATAAGCAGTATTTTGTTAAGAAGTACATAAATAAATTTAGATTTGATTTATATCTTCTCCTTTTCTTTCATATCTACTACTAAGTTTATAATAAAGATATTTTTGTACAATTGTTGCTTTAACTTTGTCCAGGAAATAAAGATATTGCGCTTTGCACATAATTCGTTTTTATTATTTAATTTTGCAACTCTGACTACAGATTCGTAATCATAGCGATCCAAACAACTATGAAAATGATAAGCATGTTGATTGTAACACGAAATGCAGGCTGTTTCTGGAATTGGCTTCATATTCGTAATCAGCGACCCAAAAAAAACCTGTGCGATGATTTACTTAAGTTTTTTACTTTTGGACAGTTTTTTGATGTTGAAAATTTGTTAAGCTAATGTTATAAACCGCAATAAATAAAATTTTGAAGCTAACCTAAAATATTTACGAAAGCCCTGTTCTCCATTGCTAGCTATGATGCTCCACCACTAGTTCTATCCTGTGTGGGGTTTGCTAGTTTCCTTATCAGGCGCCTCCCCAGGTGGCGGATAGGGAAAAGCTTGCCAGCTATGGCAGGTACCGGGGAAATCAAATAATCGGGCGGACCAAAAACTAGCACAGCCAAGCTAAGGTGGCACTATATATGCCGATGGCTGCGTGGCTAAGAGGGTGCTTAGTCGTTTGTATGTGAACTCCGAATTTGGCGATGTTCGGTTTAAACCCGTAGCCTTCCCATGATAATGCAGAGCTCTGTCATGGGTGACCGTTACTTCTCGTGCTACTCGCGGGAATAAAAATGATAGGAAATAATAATAATAACCTTACGAAATTAGAAAACGAGACGGATGTGTCCCTAACAGCATCAAATCAATCATCATCGTTGGATGCCGATACAATGGATCCTAAGGAGGACCAACTATTGCAAAATAAAGGGTCACCAATTCTAAAGGTTCCAAATGCAAGTAGTTGTACACTACAACTAAAGACGGCTGCGACAGTCGCGACTGCGTCCCAAGTACCTAATAATAACCCTCAATCTGAGGAAGTAATCAAAGCTCTAACCGAGTCTAGACAAGAAAATAAAGAATTAAATAAAGCAATTCAGTGGATGCAGCACCATATACAACTTCTTGAAGAAGAAGTTAAAAACCTTAAACATAATCTAAAGATGGACTACCCAACTGGTCATGAAGTTTCGGTTGAAGTAGAAGCCCTAAACCAGGAAAACCACAACAAAGAAACGGAATGTGCTAACTTAATTGAGTACCAAACCGACGAGGAAGATTTAGAAAGAGAGACCAATTGGATAATGAAAAAGTCAAAAAGGGCTCTAAAAAAGCAAAAAACACAGGAAGTAAATTCTTCCAGTAAAAGGAAAGCTGAGTCGTCCCCAGAAATGATCACCAGTGTAAACATATCGGGAGTAAAAGTAAACCAATTACCAACTATCAGCAAGACCAAGAAAGAAAAACCACTACCACCAATCAATATCACATATGTCGGTAAATTTAGCGTTATTCAAGCGCTAATGAAAGAAGTGACAGAAAAGAGTATAAGCTTGTGTCGCTAAACAACAACGTCTGGATGGTAAATATGCCTGATCCAGACGGTTATAGACAACTTTCAACTGTATTGAATGATAAAGGTCTCCAATGGTATACATATGAAGACAAAAATACCAGACCCATTAGAGTAGTTGCTAGTGGTCTACATCAAACATACACACCAGATGAGATAATTGAAGACCTCAAAAGAAAAAAAGTAACGATCTTAGATGCAGTTAATATGTGTAAAACTGAAAGGAATTCTACCGGCAAAGGAGGGAGTATTGTTAATAAAATAAAGTTACCACTATTCACTCTGACCATTGCAAACTCAGAGAAAATTGAGAACATATTCAACATTAGGAACATCTTGGGAATGGTTGTCCGAATGGAGCCATTGAAAAAGGCAACAGGGATCATACCACAATGCAAAAAGTGTCAGGCATATAACCACACGCAAAAATACTGCAATCGTGAAATCAGATGCGTAAAATGTACGGGAAAGCATGACACTAAAGAATGATTGATAGATAAGAACACTCCAGCAAAATGTTCTAACAGCCAAGGAACCCATCCTGCTAGCTACAGAGGGTGTGAAATAGCCAAAACAATGCAAAACATGCGAAATAGGACAAACAAAAACCATTCTATACATCCAGCAGAAAGAGCTTGGGGTGGAGCAACAATATTCATCAGAGAAAACATCAAACACTTCGAAGATGTCAAACTCGAAATAAAGACAATACAAATTGTATCACTTAGCGTACAACTAAACAATTACAATAATCTGCGGGTTGCTGCGATATATTGTCCAACAAGGCATCAACTTAAAAAGGATGATTACCTCTCAATGTTTAAAATGATGGGCTCAAATTTCATCATAGGAGGAGACTTCAATGCCAAACATACGCATTGGGGTTCGAGGCTAATATCACCTAAAGGAAGAGAACTATTAGAAGCTGGACATCAAATAAACTGCGAATTTCATTCAAGTGGTATTCCTACTTACTGGCCAACGGATACAAACAAAATACCAGACGTGATTGACTTTTTCATAGCCAAAGGTATTTCAGAAAACTATATCCACATCGAAAATAATGAAGGTTTATCCTCGGATCATTCTCCAATCATACTTACAATCAGTGAAACAATAATTGAAAAAGAAAAGCCACCAAGGTTAACAAGCGGGAAGGCCAATTGGGGAAAATTCACATTGTTAATTGAGGAAAGTATTGATCTTCAAATCCCAATCAAAAACTGAACACAACTTGAAAGAGAAGTAGAGCTGCTCATAAGCAATATACAGACCGCAGCATAGGAAAGCTCTCCCCCTGCCAAAAATAAACCTCACAAGAATGAAACATATATACGGGAAATAAGAAATCTCGTCAGAGAAAAGAGGAAAGCTCGCAAAATCTGACATAGAAATCGAGCACCGGAGAGCAAAACTATCTTCAATCAGCTCAAAAACAAGCTGCAGAAGTTAATACAAGAAACCAAAGCGGTAAGCTTTAACAAATATTTAATAAATCTTTATGGCCACAAAGAAAGCGATTACTCTTTATGGAAAGCTACAAAGGGGCTAAAGAGACCAAAAGAGCTGATGGTACTTGGGCCAAAAGCCCCAAAGATAAAGCTGACCTTTTTACTGAACATCTGGAAGAGACGTTCCAACCTTTGACTAGAGAAACAGCAGATGAAAATACCTTTCTAATGCAAAAAGAAGATGAGTTAGACATACAACCAGTTACAATGAAAGAACTCAAAAATGAAATCAAACATAACCTAAATGCAAAAAAGGCTCCTGGATACGATCTTATTACAGGAAAAGTTATTAAAAATTTGCAAGGAAAATGTCTTAAGAAGTTGCTACACATAATTAACGCAGCTTTTAGAATGAAATATGTTCCTCAGCAGTGGAAAATAGCAGAAGTTATTATGATACCTAAGCCTAATAAGCCACCTAATGAGAAAACGTCATACAGACCTATATCTGTATTACCATAATTGTCCAAACTCTTCGAAAAATTACTCCTCAAAAAAATTAGATCTCTGATTGAAGAAAGACACCTGTTACCATCGCATCAATTTGATTTCAGAGAGAAACACTCCATCATAGAGCAGGTACACAGAGTCACTAACGTGATTGAGAAGATGCTTGAAAACAAAAAGGTATGTTCTAGAGTTTTCCTTGATGTTGCCCAGGCCTTTGACCGAGTCTGGCATCGAGGACTGGAATATAAATTACATCGCGACCTTCCTAAACAGTTCTATGAGATATTAAAATCATACAATGAAGAAAGATATTTCAGAGTGAAATATGAAGGAGAATGCTCGTCACTCAAGAGAATTAAAGCAGGCGTACCACAAGGGAGCGTGCTCGGACCAGTCTTGTATTTGCTTTATACGAGAGACATACCTATTACTGGAGAAACAGATATTGCAACCTTTGCGGATGATACAGTAATCTTGGCGGTTGGAAGTACAATCGAAGAAGCAACCAGCAAATTACAGCACACTGTGAATGAGATTGTCCACTGGACAAAAAAATGGAGATTAAAATTGAATGAGCTAAAAACAATCCACACAAAAGTTGATCACTTACCTATTTACATAAATAGGCAGGAAATATCACATGCGAACACGGCGAAATACCTAGAAAAATAGCAAGAATTGGATATAAAGTTCAGAAAAATGTATTGGCTCATTGGAAGAAATAGTGAGCTTACCATTCACAATAAGCTGCTTTTATACAGGCAAATACTTAAGCCTGTGTGGACCTATGGCATCCAGCTCTGGGGATGCACAAATAAAACGAACGTTAAAATTATACAAACGTTCCAGAACAAAGTACTGCGATGCATTGTCAATGCACCTTGGTATATTAGAAACGATAATCTACATAGGGAAAGATAGAAACCGTCAACGAAGGAATCACAAAAAATGCCAAAAAATATATCCAGCGTTTACAACTCCATGAACACGGATATTCAAAATATTGTCAACGACGTCGACAGCGCAGTGACGAGACGGCTAAAGAGAACAAAGCCGCTTGATTTAGTTTCTCAGGACTGAAAGTTGCTGATGTAACCGGAAGATCTGGGCCCACTGGGAATAACTACTGTGTTATAGCCCAACTAACAGAAAATTAAAATAAGAAAGAAAAATTGCTAAATGAGTTGTACAATAATAACTTAGTCGTAATAAAAATAAAAAAACTAGTTCTACCGTCCTATTGCTGAAAAATGATGGGGAAAACATTTTCTTCTTTTTATTCCGAAAAGCTGGAGATACAAGGCGTTTCTAAACTTAAATAGCGCTTCTCTGTTCTCACCATTGTTGATGAAGTCATCAAGAAGAAATATTTTATATCAATTATTGGTGATTAATTTTTAATAAAGGTAACATGTCCTGACATTATTTTGCTGCGGGTCAATACTCTCTCAATCCCATGACGTTGAGTAAGATACTTTATCACATCACCCAATGTAAATTGAAGATGAACAATACTTACAACTGCAACTTAAAATCAGAATGAGTTATTTCGTTAAATAATGGAAGATTATTGGAGGGCATCAAAAGACGGTTCAATGAAAACCATGGCTGCTGGAATTTTCAGATAAGACGCCAGAGCTGCGGATAAAATAATAGTGTTATACACTCAGTTTTGTTCATAAAGAATCATTTTCTTATTTATCAGGTGACACTTTATGCCCAATGATATGGACAGTAAATATTTCTGAAAGTCTTGCAACTTATTTACAATTTGTTAGGTAGCTTATTGAAAATATGGAACTGTGCAATACACAAATCAAATGATGATAAGGCATAATTTTGTAATAATGCTGCGATAGAATTACTGTGGTTGAGATTATAGGTATGTATGTGCATTAAATTTGGTAAAGTTAAGGCTTCAAAATGGGAATTGTCTATAAAAAATTAACATATTTTGATCTGTTTAACCATGGAAGAGATATTAAAACTTCACTATCGCACCAATTGTTCAAATCGTCAAAAGAGAGTAGTGAAAAAAGCTTCATTTCATTTCATGTTATTGAGCACCAAAAATTAACTTCGTTGATAATGAAATGGATTTATCGTACTGACAGATAAACAAATGATTTCGTTCAAAAGTCCAACTTAGTCGTGCCGTGATGGTCTTAAATCAACATCAACGGTGGGTCACCATTTCATATAAATCCCTTTAACTTTCAATTAACCCATCAAATATTTCCAAATATGGTTGTACATGTGTTTATAATCCTAATTATTGCGAAGTTTCAAAAATTTTGTTCAATAGTCAATTTACAGCACCTCAAGGGGCAACAGAGGTTACAAGCCAAATACTATACCTGTTGTTTTGCATTTCAAATATTTCGCTACGTCAATCGCAAACCAAAGAAACCTTCGAAGT
Organism: Tipula vernalis; assembly: GCA_958295665.1. Taxonomy (NCBI): domain Eukaryota; kingdom Metazoa; phylum Arthropoda; class Insecta; order Diptera; family Tipulidae; genus Tipula; species Tipula vernalis. The sequence goes on from OY282558.1 coordinate 372,473,668, forward strand.
AAAGGTCACAAACGCAAGCAGATGAATCATCATCACTTTATTAAAAATTCTTTAACTTACATATTTTAAACCATTTTATAGCATAACAACCTTGAATAATAAAATATTAGCAGACTATTTTACACAAAGATAACTAAAAAACCTCCATTAAATCATCATTTAACACTTTACTTATTCCATTCCAGATTCCACGTTCATTTTAATTTTATACAGAACAGTGTAATGACCCAAAACCATATTAAATATGGTTTAATAAATTTAATTTACATTTTTAACTACAGAAACAAATATGTACATAAATATAAGGCAGTTCATCAATCGATAAAATCGCCGGCATTATCGATCATCAATAAAATTTCAACAATCAATCAAATCGCATCGTATTTTCATATTTCGTTTATAAACCGCTATTTTATGTACAATAAATATTTTCATCCCAATTCATAAAGCGTTTGCGTCACATTCCACAAAAAAAAAAACAAAAAAAAAAAAATACCAAACTACAACAAAAATATACAAAAGGAAGAGTGAAACAGAAAACAAACAAAAACAATTCCAAAAAGACAAAACATTTTGTTTTAGCACTGAAGAAGAAGAGAGAAGTGTTTGCATTGCAATAACACCATTTTCGTATTTATGTATTTTTTATTAAACCGGTCGATTCTCTGATTTTTTGTTTGTTTTGTGTTTTAATTTACAAAAGTGCAATGTACGTAACCATTACGATGATTCAAAAGAACAAATAAAGTAAAATTATGTTCAACCACCTGTCTAGGTCAAGCTTTATTCGAAATAAAATAAAGGTATAGACGTTTGAAACTAGATGGCAGGGTTTAATTATAGCAGTTGCTTTATTTTATATTGTAGTTTGTAGTTTTACTAATGATTAATAGATGGTGGATGATTTACAAAACATTGTTACGTTTTTGCCTTGTCAATCAAGGTTCGTATCACTGGATTGTGAATAATACAAACTCAATTCAATTTATCACCAACGAATTTATTTATTTCACAAAATTTATTACAACACAGTTTATCAATAAAAATTCACAAAATCACTTTATATAAATTATTCTTAAATTAAACTGATCACTTTTACTTTATTTATCGCACTACAACACTTTTTTAAATCACTTTTTAATTCCTTTTAATCTTTATACTATCGCTTACCAAATATTACTCATAATCTTACAAGTTTACTCTATCGCGTTCCAAATACTAATGATCCAATTCGATCTTGTTCGCCTTTTTATATACACAAACCAAGCTTCTCGAAAGTTCACGACTTTTCCAGTTGGAATATCGTAGAAACATTACGTAACAATTTTTATCATGGAAAATTCCATTTAGTACAGTAAACATTGAGCTATTAGTTTTACTTATTCTATTACACACTAGGTGTCACCGTCACACTACCCCTCACCTAAGCCTGTTCGTCCCGAACAGGACCGAAATTACCTCCTCGGTAGAGGGCCAGCCTCTGTAAATGTACCGCCATTGGTTTACCTCCTTGTCCTTTTCTTGTCCTGTAGGGTGCCGTCCATAAAGGCTGCACTTTCGCCGATAAATCCCCCTTCTTTTGTTGCGAGTTGTGAAGCCACACCAATTGCCCCTCGTGTAATCCCTGGCCATTTGCCCGTATGGCACATCGAGTTCTCATCCAGTCGCCCGACACTCGCACTCTACCTCGCACAACTCGGCCCTTCTTATCCAATGTCTGCTTAACCTGGTGTTCTTTGGTTTCCTCAACAATTGTTTCAGATTTCGATGGCAGCTCCTCGCAATGACTGATTGTTACTCGCCTTACTGCCACATCCGTACCGTTAAATTTAAGATTCAGCTCGATGTTATCGCTGCTCAATATTCCTCGTCCAAAATCCAACACAAAGCCATTCATCCTCATGAAGTCCGTTCCCAAAATAACCTCGTCCACAATGTCTGCGACCAGAACTTCGTGTGGGAAAAGAGTTTCGCCGATCCTTATGCTCACGATCTTTTTCCCTTTAATCATTGCACTCTCCCCATTTGCCATTCTTAATTTTAACCCATCAACCAGCTGCACTGCTCCTGCGATCAAATCTTTCCGAACAATTGTGTGGGTTGCTCCGGTATCCAGCGTAATAATACACCTCCTCCCATCAACACCGCCCCTAACTGTGACGCTGCTTCCGCCTCGTGCTTCACTCGTAACAGGGATGAATGTTATGGGGCAACCAGACGGTGAAGCCAGCTTCGGTTCCTTCAAACTGACTTCTAACCTTTCCACTTTACCGACTGTTGCCATCCGTTCATCCGTTCCCTGCTCTCCTCTTCGTGCTCTTTCCACGGAAGATGGTAATCCGTGCCGCTTTCCTCCTGCTTCCAAACAATCTCGCGAGATGTGGCCAATCCTGTTACACACCCAACATCTTCGCTCGCTGCCTCTAGACCTCTGTCCCGACCGTTCCGTGTTTGCTCGTATAAAAGGTGGCGATCTTCTCTCTCCATGTATTACTTTCCGACAGTCCATTGAGATGTGACCCAACTTGTCACATTTCCAACACCTAAGCCTGCCTCTTCCGACTGTCGGTACCATTCGCTCCATGCTGCCGTTCTTGTCTGAGTTCATTTGACGCCTAAATACTGATGGTCTGGTGAAGTTCTGCACAGCCTCGATGGTTAACGCAAACGCAACAGTTTCCGCAAAGGTTGATTTAGGTGACAACATTACCGCTTTGCGTGTCTCTGGATCTCGAATGCCGTCAATGAATGCGTCAATTTTTAGTCTTTCCATATAATCAGCCGATGTACTGGTATGTGCTAGATGTACTAGCCGCTCGATTGCCGATGAAAATTCCTGAAGTGATTCTCCTCCCTTTTGGTAGCGGCTTTTCAATTCCATTCGATAGATTTCACGCTTGTGGTCACTGCCGTACTTCCTATCCAGCGCCTTCATAATTTCGAGATAACTGTTGCGATCTTTTTCCGGAATTGTTTGTAAGGCCTCCGCTGCTTCACCTTTAAGGGCCACTATTAACGCTGCGACAAGATGTTCATCATTCCAACGGTTTTGATTGGCTGCCGTTTCAAATTGAAATTTGAAAATGCCGAAAGATGATGTACCGTCGAAGTTTGGTGGTTTTAACTTAACTGATTGAACGGTCTGTACCACTTGCGTCGTTGTTCCACTTGCCTTGACATCAGTTAGATCTTTCTCGAGACGTTGACATTTTTCCACAACTTGTTGAATCTCCGTTTGCAATTTCTCTTCAACATGTTGAACCTTCCTTTCTAATTTTTCGTCAACCTTTTGAATCTCCGTCTTAAAATTCGTTTGCAGTTTCTCTATTTCGCCTTGTACATTTGTAGACAATTCCAGAATTTTCTCGTCCGTTCTCTTTTGCCCATCTGCAATTTGGTCTTTAATTTCTTGGTTAGACTGGTTTATAGTCTCCAACTGTCGCTCATTTGACTGCTCAATTTTCACCATTTGTCGTTTCATTTCTTGATTTGACTGATTTTGTTGTTCCATTTCATTCTTAATTTCTTGGTTTGACTGCTCAATTTTCACCATTTGTCGTTCGTTTTGCTGTTTCATTAGACACATCTGTCCTGTCATTTGGTTCATAGCAGCTATTAACTGCGACAAATCGAAACTTCCAGAATGTTCTTGTGTCTTTTCGACCAACGGTTGTTTATCTTCTGCTTTCTGCTCTATGGTTGCTGCATCCGTTACTTTCTCTCCAAAATCATGATGTTCCGCGTCCAGCCCTTCTTTCTCCATGGCGTCACGTAGTCGCGCTTGTAAAGCTGCTTTACCACCATCAGTAGCCAAACCTCGTTTCTCAAGTTCCCTCTTTAATTCTGGCACTTTTAATTCGTTGAGAATCATTTTCTTTATCTTTTTATTCACAATCCCACCGCTGTCACCAAATTGTTACGTTTTTGCCTTGTCAATCAAGGTTCGTATCACTGGATTGTGAATAATACAAACTCAATTCAATTTATCACCAACGAATTTATTTATTTCACAAAATTTATTACAACACAGTTTATCAATAAAAATTCACAAAATCACTTTATATAAATTATTCTTAAATTAAACTGATCACTTTTACTTTATTTATCGCACTACAACACTTTTTTAAATCACTTTTTAATTCCTTTTAATCTTTATACTATCGCTTACCAAATATTACTCATAATCTTACAAGTTTACTCTATCGCGTTCCAAATACTAATGATCCAATTCGATCTTGTTCGCCTTTTTATATACACAAACCAAGCTTCTCGAAAGTTCACGACTTTTCCAGTTGGAATATCGTAGAAACATTACGTAACAATTTTTATCATGGAAAATTCCATTTAGTACAGTAAACATTGAGCTATTAGTTTTACTTATTCTATTACACACTAGGTGTCACCGTCACAACATCAATATTGTGACGGTGACACCTAGTGTGTAATAGAATAAGTAAAACTAATAGCTCAATGTTTACTGTACTAAATGGAATTTTCCATGATAAAAATTGTTACGTAATGTTTCTACGCTATTCCAACTGGAAAAGTCGTGAACTTTCGAGAAGCTTGGTTTGTGTATATAAAAAGGCGAACAAGATCGAATTGGATTATTAGTATTTGGAACGCGATAGAGTAAACTTGTAAGATTATAAGTAATATTTGGAAAGCGATAGTATAAAGATTAAAAAGGAATTAATAAGTGATTTAAAAAGTGTTTTTGTGCGAAATAAAAAGTAATAGTGATTAGTAAAATTTGAGAATAATTTATATAAAGTGATTTTGTGAATTTTGATTGATAAACTGTGTTGTAATAAATTTTGTGAAATTAATAAATTCGTTGGAGATAAATTAAATTGATTTTGTATTATTCACAATCCAGTGATACGAACCTTGATTGACAAGGCAAAAACGTAACAAATTGGTGACAGCGGTGGGATTGTGAATAAAAAGATAAAGAAAATGATTCTCAGCGAATTAAAAGTTCCAGAATTAAAGAGCGAACTTGAGAAACGGGGTTTGGCTACTGATGGTGGTAAAGCAGCTTTACAAGCGCGTCTACGTGATGCCATGGAGAAAGAAGGGCTGGACGCGGAACATCATGATTTTGGAGAGAAAGTAACGGATGCGGCAACCGTAGAGCAGAAAGCAGAAGATAAACAACCGTTGGTCGAAAAGACACAAGAACATTCTGGAAGTTTCGATTTGTCGCAGTTAATAGCTGCTATGAACCAGATGACGGGACAGATGAGTCTAATGAAACAACAAAACGAACGACAGCTAGGAGAAATTAAAAATCAAATGGCGCAACAAGCAGTGCAGTCAAACCAAGAAATTAAGAATGAAATGGAACAACAAAATGTGCGGCAGTTGGAGACTATAAACCAGTCAAACGAAGAAATAAAACGACAGTTGGAACAACAAAATCAGTCTAACCAAGAAATGAAACAACAAATGGAGACTATAAATCAGTCAAACCAAGAAATGAAACAACAAGGAGAGGAAATTAAAGACCAAATTATAGATGGTCAAAAGAGAATGGACGAGAAACTTCTCGAATTATCTACTAACATTCACGGCGAAGTGGAGAAGCTGCAAATGGAGATTCAAAAGGTTGACGAAAAATTTGAAACGAAGGTTCAGCAGGTCGAAGAAAAATTACAAGCAGAGGTTCAACGTCTCGGGAAAGAGCTAACTGATATCAAGGCAAGTGGAACAACAACACAAGTGGTACAAACCATTCAATCAGTTAAGTTAAAACCACCAAACTTCGACGGTACGACATCTTTCGGCATTTTCAAATTTCAATTTGAAACGGCAGCTAATCAAAACCGTTGGAATGATGAACATCTTGTCGCAGCGTTAATAGTGGCCCTTAAAGGTGAAGCTGCGGAGGCCTTACAAACAATTCCGGAAAAAGATCGCAACAGTTATCTCGAAATTATGAAGGCGCTGGATAGGAAGTACGGCAGTGATCACAAGCGAGAAATTTATCGAATGGAATTGAAAAGCCGCTACCAAAAGGGAGGAGAATCACTTCAGGAATTTTCATCGGCAATCGAGCGATTAGTACATCTAGCACATACCAGTACGTCGGCCGATTATATGGAAAGGCTTAAAATTGACGCATTCATTGACGGCATTCGAGATCCAGAGACACGCAGGGCGGTGATGTTGTCACCTAAAGCGACGTTCGCGGAAACCGTTGCGTTTGCGTTAACGATCGAGGCCGTGCAGAACTTCACCAGACCGTCATTAGTTAGGCGCCAAATGAACTCAGACAAGAACGGCAGCATGGAGCGAATGGTACCGACAGTCGGAAGAGGCAGGCTTAGGTGTTGGAAATGTGACAAGTTGGGTCACATCTCAATGGACTGTCGGAAAGTAATACATGGAGAGAGAAGATCGCCACCTTTTATGCGGGCAAAAACGGAACGGTCGGAACAAAGGTCTAGAAGCAGCGAGCGAAGATGTTGGGTATGTAACAGGATTGGCCACATTTCGCGAGATTGTTTGGTAGCAAGGGGAAAGCGGCACGGATCACCAACTTCTGTGGAAAGAGCACTAAGAGGAGAGCAGGGATCGGATGAACGGATGGCAACAGTCGGTAAAGTGGAAAGGTTAGAAGTCAGTTTGAAGGAACCGAAGCTGGCTTCGCCGTCTGGTTGCCCCATAACATCCATCCCTGTTACGAGTGAAGCACGAGGCGGAAGCAGCGTCACAGTTGGGGGCGGTGTTGATGGAAGGAGGTGTATTATTACGCTGGATACCGGAGCAACCCACACAATTGTTCGGAAAGATTTGATCGCAGGAGCAGTGCAGCTGATTGATGGGTTAAAACTAAGAATGGCAAATGGGGAGAGTGCAATGATTAAAGGGAAAAAGATCGTGAGCATAAGGATCGGCGAAACCCTTTTCCCACACGAGGTTCTGGTCGCAGACATTGTGGACGAGGTTATTTTGGGAACGGACTTCATGAGGATGAATGGCTTTGTGTTGGATTTTGGACGGGGAATATTGAGTAGCGATAACATCAAGCTGAAACTTAAATTTAACGGTACGGATGCGACAGTAAGGCGAGTAACAATCAGTCATTGCGAGGAGCTGCCATCGAAATCTGAAACAATTGTTGAGGAAACGAATGAACACCAGGTTAAGCAGACATTGGATAAGAAGGGCCGAGTTGTGCGAGGTAGAGTGCGAGTGTCGGGCGTCTGGATGAGAACTCGATGTGCCATACGGGTAAATGGCCAGGGATTACACGAGGGGCAATTGGTGTGGCTTCACAACCCTCAACGGAAAAAGGGATTATCACCGAAGCTGCAACCAGCATGGGAAGGACCTTATACTGTCATCACAAGGATGAACGACGTGGTTTATCGGATACGGAAGGGACATCGAGGTAAACCAAAGGTGGTGCATTTGGAGAGACTGGCCCTATACAGAGGAGGTGATTTGGGTCCTGTTCGGGACGAACAGGCTTAGGTGGGGGGTAGTGTGACGGTGACACCTAGTGTGTAATAGAATAAGTAAAACTAATAGCTCAATGTTTACTGTACTAAATGGAATTTTCCATGATAAAAATTGTTACGTAATGTTTCTACGCTATTCCAACTGGAAAAGTCGTGAACTTTCGAGAAGCTTGGTTTGTGTATATAAAAAGGCGAACAAGATCGAATTGGATTATTAGTATTTGGAACGCGATAGAGTAAACTTGTAAGATTATAAGTAATATTTGGAAAGCGATAGTATAAAGATTAAAAAGGAATTAATAAGTGATTTAAAAAGTGTTTTTGTGCGAAATAAAAAGTAATAGTGATTAGTAAAATTTGAGAATAATTTATATAAAGTGATTTTGTGAATTTTGATTGATAAACTGTGTTGTAATAAATTTTGTGAAATTAATAAATTCGTTGGAGATAAATTAAATTGATTTTGTATTATTCACAATCCAGTGATACGAACCTTGATTGACAAGGCAAAAACGTAACAATATTTTTTGTGGTTTAAAGTTTCAATATTTTATGTTAATCCAAACGTAATTTTAGTACTAATTATTATTATATCTTAGTTTTTAAGAATTTTATTTATTTAATAATAAACTTAAATAGTTTTATTTTTAATTTTAGATTACGCTATGGAAATGTTAAATAAATAAACAAAAATATATTCACGTGAATAAATAACTGCCGAGTTCACTAATTTATGCTAAACAAAATTACATGTGTTAATATTTCAATCTAAGCGACGTATTTATTTATACCAATTTTCCATCGTCAATAGTATAATAGCATAATAGTATAATACTATTATACTATTATTCCTTGTCGGTTTTCCATCGCACGCGATGAAGTTAGCACCAATTATAGTTTGTTTTATGTGACGTCCTAACGTACGCATTAGTTGTGTTTTTAAAAAATTAATAAAATGTATGGACTATGCAGATACCACCAAAAAAAAACAAAAAAAAAAATCGAATGGTAATTTAGTGAATTGTCAAAATAATACACTGTCAGATAGATTTACAATGTTAAAAACACAATTTGCTACCTATTATATTTTTGATAGCTAGTATAACAAAATATTATATTTATACTATTATACTATCAACTTCGGTTTTCCATCGTCGTAGTATAATAGTATAATACTATTATACTATTATACTATGACGATGGAAAATCGGTATTAAACTATAACGCCATATTGGTGACCCCAACGTTTGGAAAAAAACGCAACGACACCGGAGCAGTAAACATTTATTATTTTCTTTTGCCTTCCTTCTTTCCACACAAACACGCACACGGATTAACATCTAATTAAATACAGGGTTGCACAAAAGAGGGCATGCCTATTCACACACATTGTGCGACTACACATTGGCGTCGGATTCAATGAAACACGTATCTCACCCAAAATTATGCGCCTAATGACTTCAATACACCATTTACTCGCAGTCACAACCATTTATACAAACAACAACAACACTAGTATACACATTTAGATCGAGGTCCACGATGAAATTCATTTTCATATAAAGTCTTATTTTTGAGTAACCAAAAACACATCAATTCTAGTTCCACGAAACAAGTTTTTTATTAACCGACCAGTTTCGATCATTGTATGATCATTGACGAGGTATCGGTTGCAACTGATACCTCGCCAATGATCATGCTAATAATCGAAACCGGTCGGTTAATAAATATCTATATAACACTGGTATAACCATCATCACGACAGCAGTCGACACCGCCACTACGTCGCCATTATAACCGATATCGTCATCACCGCCACCGTTAACCACTCACGAACTGTACCAACAATAACAGCAGCACCAATAAAAACACCAAAAAATTACGCTGAAATGTAACGGATGCACCGTCGGAGCTACAGAGACCGCATCAATATCATCACCACCATCACCGTCTTCATGGGAAGCAGCGACGACAACAGCAGCTTCAGTATCATCAGCAACAACATTCAACCAGCACAACAACACCGCCACCTCAGTTTCTTTTTCTTTGTACATTTTTTACTACCATTTTTTTGTTCTCTTTTTGATTTAATAAACTTTCATTATATTTTGTTTCATTCAAATGCCAAAATGAAATGTCGCAGAGCAAGGCGACCACCCATTCATTCACTGCCATGACACCTGCCTTCTTGCTATTCCATACGGTCACAGTCGAAAATTGCTTCGACTGTCCTGCCGAACATCTTTCCATATCGCACCGGTCACAGTCGATAAATACTTCGATTGGCCCCAAACTAACCACAGTCATGACTCACTTCGAATGGCCTCGGCAGCCATAGCCAAGACCGAGGCTGGCTCCAGAACCCAACGACTCCTGGGGGCCTATTTCTGTACACGAATACGTACAAAATCTGGACGAATTCGTGTGATTCGTATTTTCGTATACGAATACGTCCAGTTCCTATACGAATTCGAGTAAACATGATACGATTCAAAATTTCCCCTATCGGGCTATACGAATTCGAGCAGTTTTTGTTCGTTCATGAACGAATATATGTTCGATGACATTTTAGTTAACGACACTAAATATTTAACAACAAAAATCGCAATGTAAGTAAAATTTGTTTTTATACTTTTATGAAAATAATATTATGTATAAGAATATTTGTCATATATGTATATATAATATACATTAATATACAAATGTACATTTAACATTATTTTAAGAATTATTGTTACATTCATATATTAATTTACACGTTCAATATACGTATTTATGTTTTATTATTATTGTGTATGTATTTTAGGGCAAAAATTACTACTGTTAAACAGTTTGAATTGTTGGTGTCATTTATGGAGGAACATCCCGCATTAGCCAAAGGGTATAATGCGACCGCCGATACCCGCAATTCATCCAAAACACTATGGAATGAAATTAGCAATCGGCTAAACTCCCATGGACCGCTAATTCGAAGTCCGGACCTCTGGAAAAAAGTGTGGTCGGACTTCAAATTTAATATAAAAAAGAGGTTGAAATTAAATAAAATAAGCTTGTCTGAGACGGGGGGAGGCAAATCAAAAACCTTTACGTTTTCGCCTCTAGAAGAAGCTGTCATAAGACTAATAGATTTGAATAGAGCCATTGAAGGAACCGCTGGTACTCGCGAACTTGGTGACAGCAGCTTGGATCTGCCAAATATTAACATCGATTCACCTCCAACTTCACCAATAGGCAATAATGATCAAACTGCAAACACCGATGTTAGCAATATAGAGGCACGAACTCCCAGAACCGGAAGAAAATCTAGGGACAGTTTATTAGAGGCACAAATCAAAATGCAACAGGCGTTTCATGAAAATATTACAAACAAACTAGAATCTCTCACCAATACCGTGGCTGACTCAAGCAAGTCATTGAAGCGACTAGTTCGATTAGAAGAAAAATCCATAGAATTAAGGAAACAGGAAGTTAAATTGAAACAACGGGAAATTGAATTGAAAGAAAAGGAGATTAAATTAAGAGAAATGAGCAGTTTGGATAAACAAAAATTTAAATTAGATGATCTTGAAATAAAAAGGCGCAAATTGGAAATTGAAGAATTGAATATTTGAAGAGACTACTAACCGATTTTTATCATTTGATGTAAATAATTAACATTTTTCATTTAGAAGTAAATACGCAACCAAAATTGTGATTGAAATCTGCGATATATTAATAAGGAAAACATAATTAAGTAAATAGCAATATATTTTAATAATTTTATTTTGAAATTGAAGTCTGATATGAAATGAATTTAAATAAAAGTTTATGTTATTGAATTTAAAATGTTTTGCCGTGTTCTACTTGCTGCAATATTATCAGGTTCATTTGATTCTTGATAGTTTTCTCCATGAGAATCTTCATCTACTGTTGTCTCGTTTTCTAAATCATTTGAAACATTATAATAGAGGCACATATTGTGGAGCATGGCGCACACGTTGATTATTTGAGCCGCTTTTTTGGGGTGTATAGTGTAATTCACGAGCACCCAGAAGACACCGAAACCGAGCTTTTAATAGGCCGATGCACCTTTCAACAATATTTCTCGTTTTCGAATGTACACTATTAAATGAAGCTTCCCTGCTTCCTTCGGCGGTCGCTCTGAATGGAGTTATGAGCCAGGGTTCTAAAGGATACCCTGAGTCACCTAATAATGAAAATAAAAATAATAGTAGGAAAGTATAAAATATTGTAGCAAAATGTTTATACATATTTACAAAGCCGCCAGTAATTGGAATTATCAGTGTGTCGTCGTTGTAAATGCTGTCGGTAGCTACTTAAACTCCAAACTAACGAGTCATGTGAAGCTCCGCCGTATCTTGCATCAACCGCCATTATGCGCATTTTGTAGTCACATGCCTAGATTGAACGAAAATGTTGAATTAATCTATTATGGAATACAAACATATGGGTTGTAAAAACTTACAATCATTGTATTTACACTGTGCTTGCCCTTCCGATTGAAATACAGATGCTCATTATCAGTCGGACGTACAATGTTGACATGTGTCCCGTCAACGCAGCCAACGCCAGGAAATCCGGTTTTACCAAAAAAACAATTTGCCGCCAATTGTTTGTCGCCATCGGATTGACGAAATGATATCCACTTGGCGCATATCCGATTCTCAATTGCGGTGAAAACTTCACCCATCGTTTCGGATACAGTGGACTGCGACATACCGATTAAAAAATCTTGCCCACACTTTGTTGGTAACTACCCTGAGCTACAAATCTGAGCATAGCTGCAATCTTAATGACGTTTGGAATTGATGTTGCCCGTGCCCGTTTTGGCAAAGCATCGTCAAGCTCTTTCAATAAATAATTCACTGCAGCTTTCGGCAATCTAAACAAACCCAAAAATCTGAAATGTGTAAATATTTGTTATTTTTATCCCCATACATACATATATATATATATATATATATATATATATATATATATATATATATATATATATATATATATATATATATATATATATATATATATATATATATATATATATATATATATGTATATATATATAAATATATATATATATATATATATATATATATATATATATATATATATATATATATATATATTTTAACTTTTACTTGTTAACAGAAAAATTGTTTATCTACTTACGTTCTGTCAGGAAGTTGAAAAATATCCGATTTATCTCGAACTTGCCGATATCTAATGGCAGCCGAATTATCCCCCTCATCGCTATCACTTGATAAGTACAAACCTATCGAATCCATTTACGATTTTCACTTTCTAAGTTAATTAAACAATTAAATCAATATTAACGAAATTCTTTTTTTTTAATGAAAAACAATCGAATTTATACACAGGAATTAAATGTCAAACAGTTGACATTTATTGTGACTACACTGTCATTTAAGGCTATTTCACGTAAAAAAAAATTTCCCTATATCTACACTACAAAAATTAAAATAAATCTTACGTTCGTATACAGAAATACCAAAGTATTTTCGTATCGACTAGAAGTTTCGTTTCGTCCACAGATTCGTATCGTATACAGAAATAAGGACCCTGACTTCAGAATTACAATAGCTTTGTCTATCACTACATTTAAACTCACTTGTGTCACTCATCAGGGGTGCTATTCTTGAACCATTACGAAAATTTTCGTATTGCGAGTTAGTGTAAAAATATTACAAAAATCCTAGTTTTCGTAATACTTTTACACTAACTCGCAATACGAAAATTTTCGTAATGATTCAAGAATAGCACCCCAGATATCTTAAACCAACATAATCTGCTTAATGTCATCGTCAAATCTGGATCCAGTGCCAATCAGAATCCATAACATATAAAGGAATCAGTCATGTTATTTCCAATATAAAAATAAAATGTCTTCGAAACCAGCTTAATTTCGCAATGTTGTGTTAAAAATGTTCTTTGCGGTTTATATTCCTGGGTTCCTAGCCAATATGTGTTTTATAGAATAGACCATTCACCGCTAACAAGAACTAAACAATCTGGTGTGATGGTTGAAATATCCAACCTGTACATCGAGCAATAATCTATTAAAATCGCAATCAACAAAACGACAATTTTTATCTACGTTGCATATGTTCCGTCTTGCTCACCGATATCGCCTTATATAGCATACTGCGACACAATAATGAAATAAACCATGCTGATAATTCAACAGGCACCATCATAATCACGGGGGATTTTATTTTTTCAACTATTACCTGGTCATATGACGAAGAAATGGATGAAATTATGCTTTTGAATGTGATTTCGGAAATAAGGTGTTTGTCCATCGATACCATTTTCGGATATAAATCTAAGCCAAATTTGCGAGATACAAAATGGTCTGGACTGAATGTTAAACTTGATTTTTAGAAATGAACCAATTTTATTTAAAGTAAATGAATCACCATCATCATTCATTATTAATAATATTAACCACAAAGCCCTAGAAATAATTTTGGGCAATAATGTTATTCATAATCATCAAAATCGCATGCCGTATTACAACTTTAGAAAAGCCGATAAAACAAATCTTCATCTTGAGCAGATTGGTTGGGAGAAACAACTTATCAGCAGCAACACATCGTTGGCTATCTCTCTGTGTCTTCTATTTAATCAATCATTAAAACTAGCCGTATTACCACAGAAATGGAAAATAACGATGTTTGTTGTTACAGAGGGATTACATCAATATCTTCAATACTTAAATTATTTGGACTGGTAATATGCAACTCATTCAGATCTTTTATTCCTCGATTTATCTCGCAGTATCAGCGTGGTATTATGCCAAAAAGATCAACATCGACTAATCTTATTGAATTTACCAGCAACTATTAATGAAATTGAAAAACAAAAGCAAGTTAATGTAGTGTATACTGACTTTGTGAAAACCTTTGATTCCATTAGTCATTGTAAAACATTGGAACGCTTATATCAATTCATTTTCTCCAAACAGTTTGTTATCTGGTTTAAATCGTATTTGAGTAACCGCGTTCAGTTTATTGAGCTTTCAAATAGAAACTACTTCAGGAATACCACACGGTTCCCATGTTTGTCCTTCGAAGACCATAATCTTCATCAACGACATTACTGAAGTAATACAGCATTCTAAGGTATTAATGTAAGCAGATGATCTCAAAATCTACTGTCAAAAACATGGGCGATACCTTGATGATTATCGAATATTGAGTAATGGCATAAGTTATACCGTCAGCCATATACAAAGCTACAGTTCGCGAAGCGAACTATCGACTACTATCGACGTTTTCAATCATTCATGAGGATATAATTGTATTACCAGCCGGGAAGATGGGCTCGAGAAAATAGCACCAAAGGTCGTTTTGGTGTTAAGACAAGACAAACGGGGATGATCAACTTATTCAATTGGTGAAGTATCTTCAATTATTACAATATTGTTATTTTGGTTTGGATTTTTTTTGGGGGTTCATCCTATCCTATATTTGATTAACTTTTTTTTTTGATAGTCAGATTTCAACTTCTCGAAACTAAATACATACAGTGCGATAATAGTCAGTCGGTACTATGATGTATTGATAGGGTTACAAACTTCTTCATTTGTTTCTACGTTTAATTTATAACAGATAGGTTCTAAATGTATAATGACGAATATAAATTAAGGTATTATTGTGTCATGATGGGGGCAGCATATATGTGGGTATACAGTCTGGCCATAACTTCATTAATAGAATATTTTTCTTAGTTTCATTCGGTTTATGTGTACAGTAAGAAACGCAGTTAATTTTTTTCTTTTGTACTATGCCCGATTGATGTGTGTTTGGTTAAAAACGATGACTGCTACCCGGTAAGAAAGCCTTCCATTATAGCTGAGTCAAGGTGACCCCGCAATAGACGAATAATTTATTGATCAACACGACGATGAAATTTGAATCAATAAAATGTCACAGAACGTCAATAGGACGTGACAGGAAGAATTAAAAGAAGATTTAAAAGCTTACTAGATAATTTTTTTTAAAATATTGACGATATTATTTGCTATCAGCAAAGTACTACGGGTAAATTTAGAAACTTAAATTTCAAATTACATGGTAAGCTTTTCATTTTGTCTTAAATAAACCTATGGAACAATAAACCTCTTCTATTTTCGACTCGAAAGTACCCAAAAGTTAAAAAAACTGCTTATTACTAAAAACCTGTCTTTATGCAAAATTTCGTCTAAAACTGTCAATATTTGTGAGAAATAGAAAGGAAAGAAATATGTATGACTGGAAGCACGGAAGGATGGAAAGGACTAACATGACATTTTTTAATGGATATTTTGGGGTAGTGGGGTCCAACATTTCTTTCGCGAAGACATGAGATAACCGTTATAATTTTGTTTTAATGGAAGAAGTAAAATATTCAATTGTTAGTTAGGACCTTTATATTCTAAGATGAATAGTTCTTATTATTTTTTTTTATATAACTAATCAATATCCGCAATTAACAACTTTACATATTTAGCATGGTAAATTTTTTTCCATACAATACATTCTACATTAGAATTAGCGGCACTTCGATTGAACTCTCGATCAATAGTCTCGAAAATAATATTTTTAAGTTTTCTTTATGCTTAAGCTGATGAGAATTTCGAATTTTTCATGAAGAGGTCCTCCCGATACCGCTTATTGGAAAGTCGACTTAAACTGATCTGAAGGCACATCTGCAACCGAAGTCGTTCAATAAAAGCTTGAGATCGACACGATGACGTTTTAATTGACATAAAGAATTCTAATAACCCCATTTGAGAAGACCATTTCAGATAAATTCCATTTAAGGCGATGATCATAAGTTCATCTTCTTCTAAATTCTTTCTGTCTTTCTCATTAAATCACTCTATACTGTACCATCGGAATATTACAGATTTTCTTCATGCCACTTGGATAGCAAATAAAAATCCTACTTCATTTAGTCATTATAAGAAGTACAGGAGTAAGGTTACTGAGATGATTAAAGCAGCGAAGCTCCAGTATTTTAAAAGTAATATTTTTAATTTGGACCTATCCAATAGGATTATATGGCGGAATTTCCAAAAATATGGTCTTTCAAAAACCAAATGAACTGCCGTGTGGGATTTTTCAGTTACTGAGTTCTCAAATCATTTTGCAAAATGCTCTTAGGTAGCTGTGCAAAATCAATTTCTTATGAATTCTGCTATTTCGTCAACTGATAATCAATGTTTTTATTTTAGGAATGCTTCCATTATGTAAGTATGTAATGCAATTGATGATATTCAATCTGAAGCACAAGGTTCTGATGGTATCCCTATAGGTTCCATTCGACTTTTACTACCGTCAATAAGCACTGTTTTAACAAACATAATTAACACTGCATTGACTAAATCTGTTTTTCCGATGGGGTGGAAGATTGCACATATAACCCCTGTTGGGAAGGTACCTAAGCCTGAAACTATACAATACTTTCAACCAATCAGTATACTTCCTTGCTTACCTAAGATAATTGAAAAAGTTATGAAATTTCAGATGATGAATCATATTTCTAGTTTTGGCTTAATTGATGATCTACAGTCCGGGTTTCGAGAAAGACATAGTACAACTTATGCATTAATTAAAATCATAGATGATTTAAGTTCATCTGTTGTAGAACCCAAAGTGCCTTTGCTTGTGCTTCTAGATTTTTCTAAAGCTTTTGACAGTGTAAACCATAAAGTTCTGCTCCATAAGTTGCGCTCAAGCTTAAATTTTTCCCATTCTGCGATTAAGCTTTTTGCTTCATACCTATCGGATAGGTATCAAATTGTCAAATTGAATGAAAAATGTTCCAACGAGAGTTTATTGACTTCTGGTGTTCCTCAGGGTTCAGTTTTGGGCCCTTTGCTATTTATGATGTTTATAAATGATATCAGAAACAGCATAGCTCCGGTAAAGTTTCATATTTTTGCAGATAATTTGCAAATCTATGACTCAGCAGTAGCTAGCGATATGGATGCTTGCTTGCTGAGAATAAACGTTACACTTGAAAGAATTTTAATTTGGAGCAATAACAATCATATTAAAATCATCCCCTTAAAATCCAAAGCCATGTTCGTAACTAGTAATAAAGTAATGTTATCCAACCTTCGGCGTTATAATATCAAAATTGGCAATGCGAATATTGAGATTGTGAATACGGTTAGGAACTTGGGGTTATTGATGAATAAGAAACTTAGTTGGGATGACCATGTAACCCAATTTTGTGGTAGGCCCCATGACGCTATGGCCCCATGAAAGCTATACGTCGCCGGACGCTAAGCTGAAATGAATACGATCATTAGTTCTTCCGCATTTAACCTTGTGCCCCTATTTATTCTGGATAGGAACCAAGCGCAAATTTTAGCGAAAAAAACCTCGACATAGAAATTTATTTAAAAAATAAAAAATTGAATGCAACCAAAACTGCTGTAAAATAATTTCGTGCATGAAACCAAATTAAAAAACTCGATATATTAGAGAAAATTTTAGTAGTACATATTGAGGGTACACATAAAATAAAATAACGTGTTTGAATTTAAAATAAAAAAAATAAAAAAACTGAAAACTTGAAATTTAGTAACTACTTAAGAACTACTTTAATATGGTATGTAATCTAATTTTTTAACGAAATATTTCATGTACATGCATATGTATATGTTTATATAATTTAAATAATTTCTGTGGCGGTTTTTCATAGCGGGTATATCAAAATAAGTGCGCATATGTATAAAATAATTGTTGTGTGTTGTAATTGTTTGTAAAAAATTTATTGTATTAATTTGCAGTCAAGACAACGACTCGGCAATAGGCAGAAGAACGCCCTAATCGATTTAGTCGAAGAGCACTTTAAATTTATCCAAGGTAAAAAATATCTTATTTTCACTTTTGTTTGTAAATCACACTTTAAATAAAAATAAAATTGTTACGTATAGGAAAACTTGCATCAGCGAGAGGAGTTACCGATAAAAAGGCAGTGTGGAACTTTATTGCTGAAAATTTAAATTCCATTGGTCCGTTAGAAAAAAATGGTGAACTCTGGCATACTGTATAACAGCTAATATAGATACTAGTATTAGATAATTATAAAAAACTATTTTTAATTTTTTTGTAGCTTTTAGGCTTGGAATTCTATAAGATATAAGGTTAAAGAAAAATTGAGAATAATTAGAAACCACCGTAATCGTACTGGAATGGGACCATTAACCAATCAAGGGCTTGGTGGAGATTGGCTTGATCCTGAAGCCACAGTTATGACAGAGTTGGACTGGATATTAGCTCGAATGTGTAATTTGGAAGAGTTTGATGGTCATACTGACCTTGAGAGTGGATTTAACACAACAGTAAGTAAAATTTGATTGTTTTGCAAATATAACTTACCTATATAAACTTGAAATTTAGGCAGCTCCACCACCAAGATCATTTACACCACAGACCACATTCACCTCAGCCCTCAACGTCAGCTGCCGTGTTAAATGCACAACCCACAACAACCATTGTCTCGGATTCGGTTTCACCAATTTATGTAAGTAATATACATGTCACGAGTGCAACTCATGTTGGTTACTGCAAATTTCACTTTCATATTGCAATAACTCGATTCAAAAATATATTCCAGTTAGTGCCAACCACAATTGATTTATTGATCGAACCCATATTACCAGTGTCTCACCAGCACATTCGACTTCTGCTAATAATGCCTTGGAACAGGAAAGAAATTCAGATGAACTTCCAGAAGCAACTTTAAATTCTTCGGTCCAACCAACGGTTCCTCAAAACCGGATAAACCGATTAAGAGGAAATAATCTTATTCGAGATCGTATTATCTTATATAATACTTATACTGTTTGATTTCAGCAAAGAACTCTAATGGAATCTATCCATAAGGCAATTCGTCTACAGGAGGACGCCAACAAGGTGCAACGGCTTGTTCTTACAGCACAAGACAAAACAAATAAAAACTTAAAGGATCTTATTCTGTTTATGCAAAAAAATAATGAATTATTAATAAAAAATAACGATTTATTATTAACAATAAAAAACCAAAACCAAAATTAATTAAATTGCATTTGTATAATTTTATTTTCAGTTGTATTCGATATAATCTCTTTGCAATTTCTATGGTTTGTAAAATCCCTTACATCTACAATCCCAAATCAAAAATAAAGTTTTTTTTTTTTTTTAGTTTTTTTTATAGAGGAGGTGGAAATCTTCAAAAGACACTGGACTATCAGCAAGGTAGTGTGAGATTTTTACTCACTAAAACCACCTCCTCTTACGACTTTCCTCCGTGTAATCTTCATGAATGAACTATATATATATATATATATATATATAAATATATAAATATATATGTATATATATATATATATATATATATATATATATATATATATATATATATATATATATATATATATATATATGTATATATATATATATATATATATATATATATATATATATATATATATATATATATATATATATATATATATATATATTTATATGTAAGCAAATATTTTTAAATTTACGGGTTTAAATAATTAATTACCCAATTTCGGCGTTCCTGTCCAGCAACGAATAATGAGCCCCTTTCATTACTTCAACTGGATAATTCATCTGGATGTGGTGCGATGTACTCTGAATACGAAATACCGTGCGTTATTAGTAGATTATGCAACACTATGCACGACGTTATTATATTGGTTACCATAGCTGAGGCATACCGTAATTTACGCTCCCCCAATAAACAGCTAAAATGAAAATAAGATTTAGATATCTCATCCATAATTAATTTATAGTTTTACTTACCGAAACCGATTTTTAATTAAACCGATGCACCTTTCTATTTTACTGCGAATTTTAGAATGCAAGCGGTTGTAACGCTCCTCTCCTTCTGACTTGGGGTTTTGTATGATGGTTAACAAAAAAGGCTGCAATGGATATCCACTATCAGCTAACAGCCATTCATATGGTTCTCCTTGCTCATATCTCAGCTGTAAAAATGCAAAGCATTGACTGCAGCCCCAAATGTAACTATCGTGAGTTGAGCTGAAATGGGACTAATTATTTATTGTAATTTGGTGAATTTAAAATAAATTATACTAACCCACAATATCTTGCGTTGCAGTTGATGACTTTCAGGTTATTGTCACATATCTGAAAATTGGGATTATTCAAAAGTGACACAAACTAGCAAAATATATAATCTCACCAATTGACTGTTAATTGAGTGAAAATCTTTTCGGTTTAAATACTAGTGTTCAATTTCTCTTTTTACCCCAGTTATGGCAATGTGGGCCCCATCGACCACTCCTAAAATATTGGGAAACCCATATTTCTCGAAAAAACTATGAAATTAATGTATAATTAGACATATTATAATACGAAAAATTCTAATTATTTACCTTGCTTTGGTAGACTGAATTGCAGATGTTGTTTGTGGAAATACAATATACTTTCCGGATAATTTGTACGCAATTATTGTTGCTTATTTCCTAACACAATTAGATACCTTTTGCTGGCTCATAAAAGCAAGCACGTCACTACCAACTCTTTTTTGGTAGCTGCCACTAGCAAAGAAATTCAATACAGCCAAAATCTTAGAAGAAAATGTAAACGAAAATTTTATTATATAATAAGTAAAATGTAACGGAATTTCATATCTCTAAGTAAAGTGGAATTTTTTGATTGGTCTCAATTATTTCACCAAACTCCCGGACTTCCTCAATAAATTCCAAGGCCAAATATATTGGCAGCCTATACATCTCTTTAAACCTAAAAACGAAAATAAAAAATTAGTAAAATTTACTTACAATTGTAAAAATACTTGTTACTTGTTTTCAGGCAAATCGAATGGATTCATGTTGTCCCTCATTCTCTTCCTCAAAATTCGCATGTGATGCCTGTTTTCAAACTGCATTGCAGCAATCATTACAGGTATAGCACTCATTTTAAAATAATAAACACTGAATTAACTTTAACAATCACAGAAAATAACAATTTTCGAATTTAAATTCAACAAATCAAAACAAGAATGTTTATTATTGGTTTCGAAACGTCAAATTAAAAAAAAACAATTAATGTTGAACATAAGTCTGCTACAAAAAAAAACAATAAAGTTAGAACGTACGTTTTTCTAGCCAACTACAATAAATTTATATCGAGGTTTGTTTTCGCTAAAATTTGCGCTTGGTTCCTATCCTGGTTGCTCTAAGTCCTCGTTCAGAAAATTAAATATCGCTTTTAATTCTTGTGCTCGGTATATAGTATATACAACAAAAAGAGAGCTGATTCAATTTCAAGTTATACTCGTTTAAAATTGGGGTGTGATTTATATCAATATTTAGAGTTCATAACAGTTATTTTCCTTTATAAAATAATTTATTATAGAAATCCCATGTATCTCTTCAATTTAATTAAATTGTTTAGATCGACTCGTACATCTAGTATCAGTCTTCCTACAAATTGCAAAACTAAAGCACGTGAGTCATCTTTTTTTGTGCGGGCTGTTAAACTTTGGAACTCATTAAATCCTAATTTACAATCTAATAAAAGTCTAGGTTATTTTAAAAACGATTGCTTCACATATTTCTCATCTCTAAGTTGATACTTGTTTCATTTTGGAATACTGGTTCATATTGTTTTGTGATAATTTGGTTCGGGTAGATGCAACCAGATTTATGATTTATGATTTATGAATTTATAAATTTTGTAAATTTATATATATATATATATATATATATATATATATATATATATATATATATATATATATATATATATATATATATATATATATATATATATAAATATATATACTCGTATTTAGTACTGAAACAGCAAATTGAACAGCAAATGTAGTATTTTACTTCACGTTTGTAATGATTTAATTTCGTGATTAATGTTCTAATTTTAATCAAGATTGTGTGTAATTGAATATTTAAATTAAGTATACATAAGAAGATTTTCTTGTATTTTAAGGCAATTGTAATAAGGCTAAGCCTTACTTGTATAATATTAATAAGAAATAAATAAATAAAAAATAAAAAAAATAAAAATTAGTTTAAGTTCTGTATCACAGTTCACTCAACATATCGGCTGTTCACTCAACATATCTAAAAAATAAGCTTTTTCTTATTCACTCGAAGCTTGAATTTAAACAGATGTTTAAAAATTATATTTCCAATGTTGATGAAAGTTTCAATTCTATGATTCCCTACGAAAACCCTCAACGTTTGTCCTGACTCCTTTTGATTTTCATAAAAAACGCTGAAAATTTTCTCTACATGAAATAACTCAACTGATAATTTTTTGCTGTTTCCTTCTATGGTACTGTTCTTTAGAGAAGGCCCGTTCGCCATTTTTTAAATTTTTCACTTCTCAAAAGTTTCTTAAAAACTCAGATTTTCATAGTATTCGTTCTCAAAAAGTGCTTAACCTATTTTAATGATTGATGGTTCATATGATAGGGAATAGTCTCTTCATTTATAAAATGGTATAAGTTTTATTTTTATTTTTGTTGAATATTATTTAGTTACTTCTGATACAAAGAGGTCACCACTTTTGATGTTTTTTACTGAAAGCATCGCAACAAAAACATCGTAGTAAAATATAGCCGCCAAAATAAACGCTTGACAAAATCCCGAAACCGTTTTTTTTGTAAGGTCGATAAGGAAAATAAAATATAAAGAATTAATGTGTATGTATTGCGCCAAACATAAAAAACATGAATTTTTGATGACATATGCAACATTTTTAGCATTGCAATGGTTTAGAAGGAAAAAAAAATAAATTTAAAAAATATTTAAGTCAAAGTTAAGTAAATCCCCCATAATGATAATTTAAAATTTTACAAAACAAAAATATTTTACCGGAATCTAATCATATAACAACTGTAGTTATCGCAAATATTAAAATTCCAATATTCGGAATTCCCTTAAATGTTAGAAAATCCCAATTACAGCTCAAATTATTACTCAAAACATAAAAGCGATTAAAATTATGACGAAATGTGTCTATGCGATATTTTTTGGAGTGAGAATTTTTGTTTTCGATGTTAGTTGCATGAAACATGTAACTTTATAATTCGTTGTAAATTTTTCTGTCTGCGATATATTTATGCTGCGATATTTTTGATCAAAAGACAAAAGTACTTCTATATTTTTGTTCCGATATTTTTTTTCAAAATATATTCGTTTCCCGAATAGGAAAACCCACTCAAATTTTTCCCAGGGCACATATTTTTTATTATAATTTTGTTTAAAACCTTTGATTGTTACCTTTTGTAATAACAATACAACCATAATTAAGTTCCTGGAGGGTGGAACCCTAAAAAATTGATGCAGTAAAGTTAATTGTCTTACCTTAAAAAAATTGGGCGGACTCATATTTATGGTTTATCATCATATCACCACGAAGCACTAAACTATTGGTCTAAAGGTTTTATTGCCTAATAAATAATAAGCTATGTAAATGCTTGTTCCAATTTCCAAAACTGAAAAAACAATTTATTCAGTTAGATATTTGGCAGTAACATATTTGGCTATAACGGAAAAAAACTATATAGAAGCTTACCAAAAGCTAGTTAAAAGGTATAGTAAGAAAAAATTTATATTAAGCTCATTTATTAAGATA
This sequence comes from Tipula vernalis, assembly GCA_958295665.1. Classification (NCBI taxonomy): domain Eukaryota; kingdom Metazoa; phylum Arthropoda; class Insecta; order Diptera; family Tipulidae; genus Tipula; species Tipula vernalis. The sequence goes on from OY282558.1 coordinate 372,497,792, forward strand.
TTTGTTAACCAACCAACCATCACCATCGCGTCAGCCAAGCACCTGCGTTGAATATGCGACACTTCAGATGAAGTAATTCGTGGAATAAAGGCATTAGGTAATAATGCAGAAGGTCGCGATCCCTGGCTCTTTTTTTTGGTTCTAAATAAATTAGATGAAGACACACACCAGCGTTGGTCGGATGAATCTATAACAATATCGAATACCCTACCTGGCAATCATTCTTTGATTTTATAAATAAAAGAGTCGATTCTTTAGAAAATTGCCCATCAACAGTAAAAAAAACCGCATTCACGCCCTGTCACGACCCGCAGTTTCACCGTAGCTACCAAAAATTGCCCATTATGTGATACAGTCCACAATTTCTATGAATGTTCAAAATATAAGACAATGAATGTGAGTGAAAGACGAAAATTTATGCAAAAGGTCAATCGTTGTTACAACTGCTTGTGTGATTCTCATTTGGTGTCTAAATGCAGGTCGAAAAAATCATGTTTGAAGTGCCAAAAACGTCACAATACCCGTACTTCATTTACCATTTAATCAAAACACCGTTTCAGGGCAGAATATTCAGAATAACCTTGTAAAAACAACAACCGATGATACCGCAATAACGTCAATGCATCTAACTTCATCTACAATCCAAACATTCCAATCGAAATCATACAAAAATAACATGGGACTATTACAAACAGCGCTCGTAGATGTAAGAGGAGTAGATAATGTGTAATATTGTTGCAGGGCATTACTAGATTCTGGAAGTCTAGCGTCATTCATAACTGAATCGTGCGCTCAGAAGTTGGGGTTGCCTCGAAGAACCACCGAACCATAGTGGAAGGCTTATCGTCATCAAAGGTGGGAATCTCCAAGGGAAGAGTGAGTATGGAGGTATTCTCTCGATCGCGACAAGCCACATCAATCAATATAGAAGCTCTTGGGTTACCATCAATTACCGCGAAGCAACCACAGATGAACATAGCTGAATACCATTGGGAAGAATTCGGAACCTTAGAGTTAGCAGGCTCGAATTTCTATGAGCCTGACGTCATAGATATTTTAATCGGATGTGACCACTACCTATCATTAATCTTACTAGGTCATATTCAGAGCATCAAAAACCACTTAACAGCACAAGAAACCATTCTTGTTTGGATTATTTCGGGGACAATGAACCATAGAGAATCTACAGCGAACATTAAGTCACTATATGTACGTCTATCAATATTGATAGGACACTCATCAAATTTTGGGAAATGGAAGACATGAAAACACCCATACCCCTAACACAACAAGAAGTTCAATGTGAACAAGATTTTGTTAACTACTATGAAAGAAATAGTGATGGTCGATACATCGTCTCACTACCATTTGACCCTTAAGCTGCAGCACTTGGAGAATCGAAATCTCAAGCTATCAGAAGACTTTAATCAATAGAACGTAAGCTAACAAGAGATCCAGACCTGAAAAGGGAATTTATTAAGTTTATGAGAGATTACGAGGAGTTGGGACACATGGAACCTATACCAGACAACGAAATAGATATCCCCTGGAACAAGTCTTATTATTTACCACACCATTCTGTCTGCAAGGAGACAAGTACCACAACCACGGTGCGTGTTGTTTTTTATGCCTCAGCTAAACCCAGGTCAGGCAGATCACTCAACGAAATTCTGGTCGTTGGGCCATCTATAAAGCAAACTCTGCAACAAATTCTGCTATGCTTTCGTTTCCACAGATACGTTATTACAGCAGACCTGGAGAAAATGTTCAGGCAAATATTAATCGCTCAACAGCATGCCGATTTTCAGAGAATATTATGGAGAGAGGAACCAACCGATGTCATACAGGAATATCGTTTGCTCACCGTCACCTACGGAACCGCATCAGCACCATTTTTGTCAACCCGTGTCCTGAAACAGATTACTGATGAGAATAAACAATCTTTTCGGAAAGCAGCAACGATTATCGGTAGAGATTTCTACGTAGATGACCTTATGGCTGGTGCAGATACAATGGAACAACTCATTACCCTTAAAAATAAAATCTCATAAATAATGAAAGCATCAGGATTTAATATTCATAAGTGGCTAGCCAATTAATTGCCCACTTAACGATATAGTTTCAACGGACACCACAAAACGAATTGAAAATGATCACGAAGCAAAAAAACTCAAAGGTTTTAGGTATGTACTGGAACACTAAATCTGATTATTTTACTTACAAAGTATCGCTAAACGAGAAACCTGCTCTGACCAAACGAGACATGCTTTCAGAAGTGTCTAAACTTTTTGACCCTCAAGGTTGGCTAGCTCCAATAACCATTTATGTTAAAATAATCTTCCAGAGAACATGGGCAAAATGTTTAGATTGGGATGACCCACTACCAAAGGATATTTCTGACGATTGGTGCCACTTTCGGAAAGAACTAAATTTAATTGAGTCTGTTACCGCCTAATCCAATAACGTTACACGGTTTTTCATATGCGTCCCAGAATGCTTATGCGGCCGTCATATATGCTGTTTGTACCAATGAAACTTGTGAAATAGAAGTAAGAATCGTATCATCAAAAACTAAGGTCGCACCAGCACAGAAGCAGATAACCATACCAAAGCTTGAACTTTGTGCCGCCTTACTTCTCTCAACTTTAATGAATACCGTGCAAGAATTAATGATTGATCGAAAACCGAAGCTTTATATGTGGAGTGATTCAACAATCGTTCTATCATGGTTAGAATCAGTACCTCGCTCACTTGACGTTTTTGTGGGAAATCGCATATCCCAAATCATTACCAATTATCCCAGAAAATATTGGCAACACATAACCACCAAACACAACCCAGCCGATTGTGCCTCTAGGGGTATACTAACATCTGAATTGATTAATCACAACCTCTGGTGGACAGGACCAGAATGGCTAAAACAACCTATTACCAAATGGCCAGTGAAATTCCAGTCAGCAGTTACCTGTCTAACGTCGTATCCATCACCAATTCAGTTGATTGTATCAAAATACACAAATTTCAATAAAATTATTCGTGTATTAGCGTATTGTAAACGTTATGTCAACAATTGTAAGTTAAAACATGAAGAAAGACCAAAAGCATTCCTTAATTGTACAGAGCTAAATGAATGTAAGGAACTGTTAGTAAAATATGTGCAAGAAAACCACTTTCATACCGAAATAGAGACACTAAAGAACAATTGTCAATTACCAAAAACCCATAAATTAATTAACATTAATCCTTTCCTAGATAATAATGGTGTACTTAGAGTTGGCGGGCGTATAGAACGAGCAACTGTACCGTTTGATGTGAAACACCCAATAATATTACCGACCGAAGGTAACATCACTGAAATTCTGGTTCGCACAACTCATGAAGCAGTACTTTGCGGGAATCATACGCTATTGTTTACAACCTTGAAACAAAACTATTGGATGATAAATTGTAAAATAGTTATACGACGCGTTATTAAACGATGTATGAAATGCTTCAGATACGCAACAAACCCTGTTCCAACAATCATGGCCAGCTTACCATCCAACCGGGTCACCTTTGTCCGACCTTTCTTATCGACAGGGGTCGACTATGCTGGACCAATTTACGTTCGACCGTCAAGGCGCAGAGAAATAAAACTAAATAAAGCCTACATTGCAGTTTTTATATGTCTGAGCACCAAGGCAATTCATCTAGAATTAGCCGGCGATTTATCCACCGATTCATTTATCGCAGCCTTTCGACGATTTATTTCGCGCCGTGGTCTTTGTCGCGAAATTATAAGCGACAATGGATCAAATTTCATTGGGGCCAAAAATAACCTCAATGAACTATTCAACATTGTCAAAGATAGTAAAATTTCCAATTATCTTTCGCACATGGAAGTTTAATCCACCAACTGGCTCTCACTTTGTGGGGATTTATGAAGCAGCCGTAAAATCAATAAAGTATCATCTGAAGAGAACATTTTTGGAGGCCTTCGGAAATGTCAACCCTTTTTGCACAGATTGAGGCGATCCTGAACTCACGACCACTTTGTGTCAACTCGAACGATAACATAAATCCATTAACACCGGCACATTTCCTAATTGGACACCCTTATACATCTCTACCTGATCCAGATATGAGTCATATTAAATTGAGTCACCTTTCCAGATGGCAATACCTACAGAAATTACGAAGGGAATTCTGCAAAAAATGGCACCTAACATATTTGACATCCCTGCAAAAAGGACAAAGTGGCAAACAAATTCATCAGCGCATCAAAATTGATGATATTGTCATGATACGAGATGATAACTCACCTCCGAATAAATGGCACCTAGGACGAGTGGTCGCACTCCATCCCGGAGAGGACAACATTGTGCGAGTAGTCGCACCTTAAAGACAGCAACTGGCATGTTGAAGCGGCCTGTTGTTAAATTATCCATACTACCAATAGACAAATAAGTCCTGCATTTGGCCGAGGCGGGAGGATGTCTATTTTCATCATCAAGACAGTTTATATTTATGTTTGTACTAAAATTTGAATTTTGGATAATGGCCTCTATATATTTGTATACTTGAATTTGTGAATAATTATAGTAAATATTGTAAATATGCCTTAAGCAAATTGTAAATAAGTACCAAATTAATACCTTCATCGACCATAGATGTCGTATTAGTCGTAATGACTTTACAAATTGTTGTATAAAAGACGAAGAAAAAAGATATTAATGAGTTGAGTCGTGTATATAAAACTAATCGGTCAACCATTTTTGTCAATTAAATTTTTTTACAGTGCGAAATTAAAATACCAGTTTCTTTTTGAATTAAATTATAAATTATTAATTTGTTAAAATAAAAGGGTTAATTCCAACCTAGTATCTTTTGGCTTGTGTTTATTTATTATTGGAATTCTTCGCCAACCACCAACAATTATTTATTAGTAAAACAATCAATTTATGATTTCATTGCATTGCGAAAAGTATCTGATAATGAACAATTTAAGAATGAAAAACAAAAAAGAGAAATATAACCCATTTGTTTATTCTATTGTTTGATTACCAGGTAAATATGCTTTCAGAAAAAAAAATATAAAAAGTGGTGACCCCTTGTGTCGAGGGTCACCAAACATGACGTCATTCAGAAACACAAACCTTCCTTTGACAAAAACCTAATAAAAAACTAAAATTATATATTATCTAAAAGAAGAGTCTATTAACTTTCATATGAGCCATCAATCATTAAAATCGGTTTAGTAATTTTTGAGAACGATCTCTTTGAAAATTTAAGTTTTTAAGAAAAATAAAAAAAATAAGAAAACGGCAAGAACAGTAGCGTTTAAGGAAATAAAAAAATAGGAGTTAAATTATTTCATGTAGAGAAAATTTTCCGTTATTTTAGTCAAAATCACAAAGGTTCAGGACAACATTTGGCTTTTTTCATACTTTTCGTACGGAAACACTGCTTATCATACATAAACCCACCATCAATATTACTAAGGTTATCGCCATTTTTTAAAGATCTTTTAAATTAAAGGTGTCCTGAATTTTTAGAAAATTTGCAGTACCAATGTATTCTGACAACAAATCGTAAGAAAATATTCACATTAACTGGGAATATCTTGTACTGTGTGTACCTCAACAGCTCATCCATAATTTTTTAAACTATTGTAAATATACTTGATTTACAGGAAGATGGTTCCTTTCCCAGAAAAACGCTTGGCTTACGGATTTCGTGTTTTATATTCATCAAAATTATACTGGTTAATCGCAGGCAAATGAAGCAGTGTGCCATAAAATTTAATCAATTATCGCGCTACAAAGCTATACTCCTGTCATTGAAACAACCAACAATGAATCCAGCTCTATTGTTAAATTCGCAATCAATTAATTGATACTATACTTTATTGCTTTAAAACTTAATACAAAATAAAACCTGTACGAAGGCAACTCAAACGTTATAATCAACGTCCATAGATAAATCATGTAATTACCCTTATAATTATATATAAAAATACTATTGCTCTTTGGGGAATTACAAAATACTAACCTTTTAACTATCAATATATTTCTAATTACACTGACTCATCATTGGATTCTTCTTTTAAACAAATTAACATTGTGTACAATATACTTTACTATAAACAAAGTAATGTTTTGTCACAAACCACCTAAAGTTAACCCTCGAATACATTACTAACGTACTAATGTAATTACTCAGTATTTAAGTAATACAAACATATTTTAGTAATTTTAGAGTTCAAACTTACGCCAACTTACGTAAAAATGTAGACTGGATCGCCAAGTTAAATTCCAAATCGGTTATGATACCACGTCGTCACCCCAGTTTTTAAGTGCGACACAAATTTGCGAATTAATCAGTTTGGAATTAGAACCGTCAAATTACTTAATGAAGAAACACGGAAATTAAATTACGTTTAGTACAGTTAAATGCTGAGGTAACGAAATGTGCGAATAATGCATACCAAAAGACAAACTTTCCGAAAATATTAGTATGTATGTGAGATACTGTTATTCATATAAGATAATATCGTACAAACAACGATGAAATGGAATATCAAGGTTATCTAGTCATGTTATATTTTGATAACCGACATATTTCCGGATTAATGATGAACCAACCGGATTAATGATCAAAACAGTTTGGCCAGCATAAAATTAATTAATTTGGTTTGTAATGAATACATAGGCGTATACCATGAAAAATGACTGTCACGGTCAATTGTCCGATATCAAAATATTATATTAGACCGGCAACCACTTTGACCTTGTCCAATCATACGTATATCATCAATTTTTGATTAGGTGTATTACCGGTTTTTTATAAATATTTCATTCAACACGATAAATAGTGAGAATTATATAACCATTTGTTCCATACCCTTATATAAAAATGACGTCACCAACTATCTTTATCTATATTCATGTGAATTAAATATAAATTAATTGCGCACATTGTTTGTTTTGAATAATACAATATACTAGACTATAACGGCAAATCACTTTTGGGTGTTTTTTTTCTTGATAAGAATGATGATATGACTTTTGTATTGTGCAGTTAAATAATTGTTTTTTTTTTTAAATTTAGCATGTGTTTTAATTTAATGCATTTTGCAACCAATTTATGATAATTTGAATGGAAAGAGCGAAACTTTTATGTGATGGAAAAACCTTTTACGTATGTCACCGATTTGTAGTCGCACTATAGATTCAGAGCATTAATAATTTCTTTATATGAGGATTTTAAACCTTTAACTGATAAAGAAATCGCGATTTTGAAAATGTAAACGCTACAAATTTTATTGGGTACTTGTCTGTTAATTCACCCCAAATCGCTTCTGCTGATAGTTCTACCACAAATGTTTCAAATTATTTTGTGGTTGGCTTAATTCGTTGGGTTAGTATAGTATTGACGAATCTATTGGGGCGAATTGTGGATTTGATTCTTCGTTAATGCTTCGTCAACCTTGCAGACACAGACCAAAGGAATTGTATCACTCATATCGCTTCTACTGATAGTTCTACCACAAATGTTTCAAATTATTTTGTAATGTTCTACTACAACAAACAATAATATGGCATATTCAGATTTACTTAGACATCTCTAGGATTTCTTGTAACTGGCCAATAATTGACCACTACACCAATTTTTTTAAAGTGAAATTTAATTTTTATTTTATTAGTCTAGAGTCCATTAAAAATAAATTTTTAATTTCATACTCGGTTTAATTTTTAATCCTGCTACATTTCTTGTGTACAACTACATTATTTGCTAAATTTGTGTAGCTACATTTTTGAAATCTGTGGAAAACTTCACACCGATACATATCATGCGAGCTGTTCTGGTCATGTATTAGGCAGTTGCGTGGTGGGTGCAATTGTGTAAGGGGTAACCTGTTCACAATTCGCAAGTGTACGTGCTGTCTTCTCGTGGCAACCTTTGGTAACTAAGCCCATTTGGCACATTGTGGCCATTTGGCACAGGCTAAAGTACGGCGCTAAAGGAGAAAACCTTGACAAAAAACCCTAATCTAAGGTGCAACAGCATATGCCGATGGATGAATGGCTGATAGGTTAATCAGTCCAAAGTATGCGGACTCTAGATACCAGGCACCCTCCAGTTTTATTTAGCCTTTCTATAGTAAAGGTGGGTGACCTACAGGCGATTTGCAATTCCCAGCAACTCGTAAGAGTAAAATCAAACGGAAGATGGGGCAGGGGTACGAATATACGGGAGTGGATAGCCCTCTCGAAGTCCTTGGGTTCCAATGCTACTGTCTTTCTAGCGGAACTACATGCTGAATTATACAACTAAGAGGGAGAGCAATAAACCCAGATAGTATGTATCACGTACCAGCTGGCAGTATTGTTGAGTTCATTATTCAGAACCTGAATATTGACTAGACGGATAATTAAGCAGGGTCTAGCACAATAGATCTTTTAGGTCGCAAAGTGAGGTGGCTTATCGCCCACATGGCCCTTCAATAATAATTATATAGTAATTTCCCATAACAGGACCATCATCATTAGATTGCAGCCAGCAAAAATTTTAAGATCAAGTGTGCCATCATTTGATTTTAAAATTAATTGTTTATTTTGTGGCGAAGTGATTCAAGAGATTGAATCCAAGAATGTAAGCCGGTACAAGCATGATAGTGTTGTCAAATCAACCGAAATGCAACAAACTATCCTGGATTTTTGTTGTAAACGCAATGACGCATGAGGAAGTATCGTTAATACATGGATTGGTATGGGTCAATTAATTTGTGGACACAAAATGCGCGATATCATCTGAAATCCTACTGCAAATTTAGAGAAGTGACCACTAATCCGTCCAGAGGAAAACCCATAAATGATAACTGTCGTGTCGTGCAGGTTTTGAAGCTTTGTGTGCCTTTATTAAACAAAGTAGTGAATGTCAATTTGCATTACGCGATCTGAAGGAAAAACTACTTTAGGACCTGCTTATAAATCATTTTAAACCAAATTTGGTAGTAACCAAGTTATTTGGCAAAACCATAATTTTAACTTTAAAGGGCATACCCGAAGAATTGTTAGTGCAGAATTCGGACTCATACAAATGCAGTTCTATTGAAAAAGAGCGCGTAAGAACTGTTAAAGCAGCAGCAACAATTATCAAAGAAGACATCCAGTCAAAAATTTATGATACAATAGTATGCCCAACATTCGATGATATCAAAAATGGTGGTGAAGAGTTTGTACAAGCGACTTTAAAAATATTTACGGAAACTATTTATAAAAAAGGAAACGCATGCTCTTCAACGAAAACAAATAAAAAGATGCAGTTTCTCACGGATGCAGACCAAAATCGTGTATATCACTAGTGCTGCTTGGTTTATCAGTTTACCTTTATCGTAAAGTTGGTTCGAGGCATATAATCGACCTATTGAATTCAATAGGGATAACTGCATCATACAATGAAGCTGCGCAACAGAGTTTGCAGACGTACGCGTGGAAAAAAATGGATTTATGCAATTTGTATTTGCAAATGTTAATGTATGTACTTTAGACGGCTGATGTTAATGTATGTACTTTAGACGGCTTAGACACGACGACGTTATACTCAGCTTTAATTTATGCAGCTTGCGAAAGCAAGAAACATGGACAGATGTGCATAGTTACTTAAGATCAACCACTCTTTATGAAGTCAATTGAAATGGCCAAGTCTGCGGAGCAAAACAGTAATATATTTGAAATAATTGTACGCTTTGAAGGATTTCATATACTCATGTCGTATCTTGTCACAATTGGATATATCATGAAAGGAAACGGACTAGAAGAATTATGGGAAAGAGTTTATGGCAATGCAACAGTCAAACACATGCTCACCGGACATGCTATTTCGCGTGCTTTGCGAGCACATATACTGACGGTATCAGCATTAAATTATTTGATTATGGACAATTCAGAAGATTTGAAATCTGTAATGAAATCTGCTGAAGTCATGGAAACGGATACGTGTCATGATTCAGAAGTAGTATGCGACCTGGAGAGCTGCTTTAAAAGTAACATTAACAGACTAAGAACAACAAACAGAACATCCAAACTTTGGCTCCAATATTTTGAGCAAGTTATGATTGTGCTGCAGTATATACGAGCTGAGAGGACTGGCAACCGGCAGATGCATATGGAATATGTTGCCATATTTCCATTCTGCTGGTCATAACTTATATGCAAAATCTGCTCATTTATATTTACTGGAAATTAAGGAGTTGCGAGCCAAGCTAACCGATGAAGAGTACAAAAAATTTCCAGAGAAATACTTTTCGATAAGAAGAAAAAGGGTGAAATGGAGCGGCATTTGGACGGAAATGTGCATAGAACAATGCGATCAATGAAGACGATAGGAGGATTAGCTCGAGGACGAGCATGCTTGTAATTTCCGTGATGGAAACTTTTACAGTACAATTATCAATTACTTCCGAACAACATGTTAAACTCCGATGCAGTAGGTAAGCAAGAGACAATCTGGACAAAAATAAAAATTATTTTATGGCTTCAACAATATAACCCATTTCGGAATCGGGCCGCTGATCTTGTCAGTTTTTTAACTGGACTTGTTGCTGATTCAAACATCACCTGTGATAGTGCTTTGGATAAAGGTGAAATGCTGCTGCATCGTTTAGGTAAGAAAACACAAAGTTATTCCAATTGCAGCTCAGGTTTAGGGAATAAAAACTTTCGTTATAAACTCGCTGCAGTTACTTCATCGAATTGTTTGTGTCATCAAAAGTCCGAAAGAGTTGCAGTCCTATTTTAAATATGAATTGGCTTCAGCTCCACCTTTCCTTTTCAATGACGGTCTCCCTCGAAAGGGAACAAAGTCGAGCATTAAAACCACATTTAAAAGAGCTGACATTGGTAGGGACAATTTTCCAACAAATTGCAAATATATTGTAGATTGAGGCCATCTGCTTCACTCGGTAGTATGGCCAAAGCCAGCGACATATGGCACAATTCTAAAAATTTAAGGTGATTATGTTTTAAAACATTATGGCAGAAATACAACGGTAGTGTTTGATGGTTATCCGGACTACGCCACCACGAAAGGAGAAGAACAAAAGAGAAGAGCCATTGCCAAAATTTCAGCAAACATCGAAGTAGAGAGCAATATGACGTGCACAATTTCTCAAAGCGAATTCCTCGCAAACACTCATAATAAATCGAAATTCATCGGCAACATTGTTTGAACATACCAACACATCAGGCGGAAGATGACGCAGATACCTCTATCGCAAATATAGCTGTGGTTGCTACAGAGGACTCGGACATACTCATGCTACTTGTGTTTTTATGTTCACCAGCACGTCAAACAATTTGGCTTCTTTGTCCCAAATCGAAGACTGTGTATGATATTGCAGCAGAGAGGACACGGCTGTCTTCATTAAGCGACCTGCTGCCAGTTCTTCATGCTTTTACTGGATGCGATGCAACCTCAAGTGTTCCCTTGCAAGTGTTCTTGCAAACGAGTGCCACGAAGGAGAATATTGCAGCTAGCAGAGCGCGTATAATATGTGGACTATATATGTAACATCACCAAAGAGACTGCACTAGAAGAAGCAAGATATCATGCTTAGAACAGAGTATTTGGTAATCTGCAGTTACATTTTAAATTCGACTTAGCTTGTCTCCCACCAACAAAAGCAGCTGCAGATCAGTATTAATTTCGGGTATACCATCAAGTTCAAGCATGGCTGGGAAATGCTTTGCTACCAACAGATTGGGGATGGAAATCTATCAAAAGTACACAGTAAAAAAAAACCATTGAATTTTACACACTTTTGACAGTGGGCAAATTTGCCTATCATTTTCATGTAATTTTACAAGCTTTGAAAAATTACAATCGAGTTGTTAAAATTCAATATAATGTCACGTAATTTTACAAAGAAAATATAGTACGTTAATAAGAGGAAAAGGCCGTAATATATCATTAATGAGAATGTGAAAGTACATACTTTTTATGTAAAATTACATAATTCATCGTGTGAATGCAAATTCTTTGTCTGTAAAATTCCACTCTGAAAGTGCAGAAGTACAGCATGCCAAGCTAGTAAAATTAGACAATTTTATTTAAAAGCACAGGCCTTAAAATGTAAATGAAACAAAAATTAAATTTCATATAAAATTATATTTATAAAATATACAGTATGTATACAAAAATTCATTTATACTATTATCTTATTAAATATTAATATCAATTCATCACTAAAAGTTAAACAAACAATAGTCTAATTTCTTAACAAATTTAGGGGTTTTTCTGTGATTTCTGTAAACATGAGAAAGGTAATTATTATGCCTATTGAAATTTTTTTTACAGTTATTGTACAGACACTTGAAAACAGCTCTTGTTTCTAATTTATGGATTCTTAAATGGGAGTTATATTTTGATAAAGACGCACACATTTTATCACAATTTACACAAATAAACATTATAGCACTAAGAAAGGAAATTCATAAATATTAAAAGGACTTTCACAATTACGAACAAGTTCTCTCCAAGTCAACAAATCCTATTTGAAAAGTTTAGTTTAATTAAATTTAGTAAACACATTTTGCATTGCAGCTAAACTTTAATAACACGAGGATTACATAACCTTAAATTTATTGAATTGCTTACGTACCTGTTAACAAACAAGCTTATTTCACTTTCCAACTCTAAGTGTAGAGATTATATTAATTAGATATTAAGAATAAATTGTACTAATTTTAATAATTACTATTAATCACTTTTAACTTTTTTTTAAATTTAAATATAAATATTTTTTGTTATTTTGCGTCATCTGCGTTGTATCAACTGCGTGGCAAAATGAGATTTCATCATATTTATTCGATCGTGCATTTTACTTTTGTTGAATTTACGAATTTTGCCGATCTCATATGCTCTTCTTTAAAAAAGTATGTAATTTAACACACATTTTCTTGCAATATTAAATTTATTTTTAAAAATACATGACATGACTGTAATAATATACAACAACAAATAAAATGTGCTATTTACGGTAACAATTCGAATGAAATTGTTGTAAATCAATACATAATATAATAAACCAAATTTAATTTTACATACTTACACGATTACAATTTACACTATTTTCAAGTAAATTTCAATTGTAACTGGTTAAAATTACAAACTGAATGTAATATTCAAACGAAAATCCTGTAATCTTATATTTTTAATTAAATTTACATAAAAAATGTATTATTACACGAAACTTTAATAAAAAAATCTGAAATTATGTAATTTTACGTAGAATTAGTAGTTTTGTGATCAAAAGCATGTAAAATGCAAGTTGAAAATTCAATTTTTTTTTTACTGTGTAGTTTGCTGCCCATTCCACTGACTCGCGCAACCCTGATTGTAGGGTTGGCTCAACCTTTAGAGGTGGGGATTTTTTCTAAAATACTGTCTTCAAGTAGTACTACAACCCTGTAAGATTTCGTTTATAGGAATTATTTATTACTTTTGCACAAAATTCCTGCACTAATTCGTAAATTCCTTACAATTTTTAAATTAATTGAAAATTTTAAAACATTTAAAAAGATTTAAATTTTGAAATGTTTGGATAGCTTTAAATTCTTAGATATGGTTAAGGCATTCCGTAAATTCACAGTGAATTTTCAAAAAAAATCTAAAATTTTTAAATGCTTATCTTTATTGATGAAATTCCATTAAAATGCCAATTTCTTGAAATCTAAAGCTTTCAAAATTAATTCAAAGTATTAAAACACTTGTAAAAATTTTGGAACTTTATTGAAATTCCGCAAATTTATTAAAATCTCCGAACTCTTAAAATTTTAAATTATCAAACACCTTTTGATAATTGTGGTATTCTATAAATTTATCAATTATTCTTTAAATTCTTAAGAAAAAAAAATGTAAAAATTTTTGATTCTTAAGCTTCTTAAAATTCCTAAAATTTTTGAGATTTTTCTGAAAATTTTTTAAATACATGAAATTCATTTAAAGTTTGTGTATAATTGTTTGTGTTCAAATACATTTCATACCACGCGCTTGTGCGATATTCTAACATTATAGTGTATAGTATATTCGAATATTATAGTATATATTAATGTACAGAGAGGGCGAGCTGTGGTGGTGCGGCGAGAGCATGTGACCATGCGACGCGTTTGGTCGCTGGGTTACTTGTTCTCTCCCCACCATCATCGCTCTACTCTCTTGTTTTAGTTTGTTTTCGTTTTGTGTTAACAATTTTGTCAGTCTTGTGTTATAATTCGCACAGCGCGCAATAACAAAGAAATAAAACAGAATTTAAATTTATCGCTCTTTTAGAGCTCTTTATAAAAATTTTCGCTCTTGCTCCCAATAAAATTTTTTTTCAGTTTGCTTTTACGCTCTTACCCTCTAAAGAAAAACAAAAAAAAAATTATTTCGCTCTTTCAAAGTGATATAAATTTTTATTTTTAATTTTGCTCTTTAAACAGAGAGCGTAAAAGCTAAAAATATCGCTCCCAACCCACTCTAAAGAGCCATTGAAGAAAATACATTAGGGAGCAAAATTTTTTGTAACACACGAATGGCTCTTTGAATATCATTAAATAAAGAAAGTTCGATAAACGATATTCACATAGATAAATTTCTGAAATATGGCTAACTGGGATGGAACTTGGCTATTCCTTAACCGATTTTAGTGAAATTGGGCATGTGCGTTGGAAATGGGATTCTAAAATGATTTTTGGATCAAGTTCTGGAATATGGCCAATTGTGATGTAACTTGGCTATTCCTTAACCGATATTAGAGAAATTTGACATGTGCGTTGGAAATGGGATTCTACAAGGTTAGTGGATGAAGTTCTGGAATATGGCCAATGGGGATGGAACTTGGATATTCCTTAACCGATTTTAGTTAAATTTGACATGCGTGATGAAAACGAGATTCTACAATGATTTTGATATGAAGTTCTGGAATAAGGCCAACTAGGATGGAACTTGGCTATCCTTTAACCGATTTTAGTGAAATTTGATATGTGCGTTGAAAATGGGATTTTAAAATGATTTTTGGATCAAGTTCTTGAATATGGTCAATTGAGATGGAACTTGGCTATTCCTTAACCGATTTTAGGGAAATTTGACATGTGCGTTGGAAATGGGATTCTACAAGGTTAGTGGATGAAGTTCTGGAATATGGCCAATGGGGATGGAACTTGGATATTCCTTAACCGATTTTAGTTAAATTTGACATGCGTGATGAAAACGAGATTCTACAATGATTTTGATATGAAGTTCTGGAATAAGGCCAACTAGGATGGAACTTGGCTATCCTTTAACCGATTTTAGTGAAATTTGATATGTGCGTTGAAAATGGGATTTTAAAATGATTTTTGGATCAAGTTCTTGAATATGGTCAATTGAGATGGAACTTGGCTATTCCTTAACCGATTTTAGGGAAATTTGACATGTGCGTTGGAAATGGGATTCTAAAATGATTTTTGAATCAAGTTCTGGAATATGGCCAAAAGTGATGGAACTTGGCTATTCCTTAATTGATATTAGAGAAATTTGACTTGTGCGTTGGAAATGGGATTATAAAATGATTTTTGGATCAAATTCTGGAAAATGGCCAATTGTGATGGAACTTGGCTATTCCTAAACCGATTTTAGAAAAATTTGACATGCGCGTTGGAGGTGGGATTCTAAAATGATTATTAGATGAAGTTTTGGAATATGGCCAACTAGGATGGAACTTCGCTATTCCCTAACCGATTTTAGTGAAATTTCACATTTGCGTTGAAAATGGGATTCTAAAATGATTTTTGGATCAAGTTTTGGAATATGGCCAATTTTGAAGGAACTTTTCTATTCCTCAACCGATTTTAGTGAAATTTGACATTTGCGTTGAAAATGGGATTCTAAAATGATTTTTGGATAAAGTTCTGGAAAATGGCCAATTGTGATGGAACTTGGCTATTCCTTAACTGATTTGATTGAAATTTGACATTTGCATTGGAAATGGGATTCTAAAATGATTTTTTGATGAAGTTCTGGAATATGGTCAATTGTGATGTAACTTGGCCATTCCTTTACCGATTTTAGAAATATTTGACATCCGCATTGGAGGTGGGATTCTACAATGATTATTAGATGCAGTTCTGGAATATGGCCGACTAGGATGGAACTTGGCTATTCCTTAGCCGATTTTAGTGATATTTTACATGTGCGTTGAAAATGGGTTTCTAAAATGATTTTTGGATCAAGTTCTGGAATATGGCCAATTGTGATGGAACTTGGGTATTCCTAAACAGGTTTTAGGGAATTTTGACTTGCGTGATGAAAACGGGATTCTACAATGATTTTTAGATGAAGTTATGTAATATGGCCTTTATGGCCAATTAGGATGGATTTTTCTAATTCCGGGATCCTACACTAACATTAGCGTGCTGTCACCCATTTTTTCTTATTTTCCTTAGATTGCGATTAAATTTCCCGGCAGATCTATAATAAATATATCAATATGAGTAATCTAAACAGGTTACAGCAGATGTATAATTATTATTATTATTTTAGGTTACTCATATCGATATATTTAAATATATCAATATGAGTAACCTAAAAAGCTATTGTCTTTGGCAGTTTCCGTAATCCATGCAGCTGTCGAGGTTTATCGTAGGTTGGCCGTATTCCATAACTTTATCTAAAAACCATTTTAGAATCCCACTTTAAAAGCATATATTGAATTGCATCACAATCTGTTAAGGAATAGCCAAGTATCCATACAGCCGTCGAGGTTTATCTGCTGTGAGGCAGATCGCAAATCGATGGAGAAATAATCTGTAATTTCCATCCTATTTAGCCATATTCCACAACTTTATCTAAAACCTATTTTTGAATCCCACTTCCAACGCATATATTAATTTGCATCACAATCGGTTTAGGAACAGCTAAGTTCCATCTAAATTTTTCATATTTCAGAAATTCATTTTAATATCATTTTAGAATCCCATTTTGATTGCACCTGTCAAATTTCACTAAAATCGGTTAAGGAATAGCCAAGTTCCATCCTAGTTGGCCTTGTTTCAGAACTTTATCTAAAAATCATTTTATAATGTTATTTCCAGTACACATGTCACATTGTATCACAATCGGTTAAGGAATAGCCAAGTTCCATCCTAGTTGGCCATATTCCAGAACTTCACTTTAAAAATCATTACAGAATCCCGTTCCCATCGCGGATGTCAAATTTCTCTAAAATCCAGAACTTCATTCATCCCATTTCCAACGCACATGTCTAATTGCATCACAATTAGTTTAAAAATAGCCAAGTTGCATCCTAATTGACCATATTCATCTAAAAATCATTGTAGAATCCCATTTCCATCGCGCGTGTCAAATTTCACTAAAATCGGTTAAGGAATAGCCAAGTTCCATCCTAGTTGGCCATATTCCAGAACTTCATCTGAAAATTATTTTAGAATCCCATTTCGAACGCACATGTCAAATTTCATTCAAATCGGTTAAAGAATAGCCAAGTTCCTTTCTTGTTGGCCATATTCCAGAACTTTATCCATAAATCATTTTAGAATCCCATTTCCAACGTACATGTCAAACTTCTCTAAAATCGGTTTAAGGAATAGCCAAGTTCCATCACAATTGGCCATATCCCAGAACTTCATCTAAAAACCATTTTAGAATCCCATTTCCAACGCACATATCAAATTTTACTCAAATCGGTTAAAGAAAAGCCAAGTTCCATCCTAATTGGCCATATTCCAGAACTTCACCTAGAAGTCAATTTAGAATCAGATTTCCATCGCTCGAGTCAAATTTCACTCAAATCGGTTAAGGAATAGCCAAATTCCATCCAAGTTGGCCATATTCCAGAACTTCATCTAAAAATCGTTGTAGAATCACCTTTCCATCGCGCGTTTCTTATTTCACTAAAATCGGTTAAGGAATAGCCAAGTTCCATTCAAATTGGCCATATTCCAGAACTTGATCTAAAAATCATTCTTGAATCCCATTTTTAACGCACATGTCGAATTACATCACAATTGGTTGAGGAATAGCCAGGTTCCATTCTAATTAGCCATATTCGAGAACTGCATCTAAAAATCATTTTAGAATCCCATTTTCAAAGCACATGTCGAATTGCATCACAATCGGTTAAGAAATAGCCAAGTTCTATCCTAATTTGCCATATCCCAGAACTTTATCCAAAAATCATTTTATAATCCCATTTCCAATGCCCGTGCATTTGTTCGCTAATAAAACAATCTTGCTTTCTAAAGAAATTTAGAAGGTTTTGAATGTAACCGTTTGCCTTAATAACATGAGCAAGAGCAATATAATAATGACGTTTTTATTCATCAGAGCAGAGCGTATTTATTTTCTCAATATAGCGCAATAACGAAGAGCGAAAAGATGATAACACAAACGCAATAGTGGAAGAGCAAGAGCCTTATAATAAAAATAATGCTCCAGTTCTACAGAGCGATATTTTTTTTTACAATATCGCTCTTTATAAAGAGCTTTTTAATAGTTTTTATTATCGCTCTTGAACAAAAATGAAGAGCGAAGAGCAAAATGAAATCCCATTTTAAACTCTGAAATAAAATAATAAATAAATCGTACTCGAATAAATAGTTGTTATTATTAAAAATTCCACAAATACAACAGTATGCCTAAATGTAAAATTTTTGAAAATTCTTAAAAATAATGCCATCGCAATCGATTGATCTTTATGTTGTTAAGTTGTTCGACAACAACTAGCAGTTGTTGTCCAACTGATCAATATTCTATTCCTTCTCTTCTTTCTGTGGAATAAATAAAATAAAACACCCATTATATTCAAAAATATTTTTCAAGACGTCAAAAACACATACAGGTGTGAAAAACTGGGCAACGTAGAAAAAATAGTAATCGATTGATTTTTCTGCTGTCTAGTTGTTTACAAATCTCGAATTTTTTTGCAAATTTTAACCCTCTCATGCTAACAAAAACAACGAGTATTGTCATTTCGCTGTCATTTTCACTACAACTGTCATTGTTTTGTTATTCTTAACTCAGATATCATGTTCAGTGTAAGTTTATGTAAATATTCTGCTGACAATTTTTCAGCAGGCAACCGATCGACGTAGTCTATTTTGAAAACAGGTTTCCCCTTCCTAATAAAATATTTTTAAATTGCATGCAATCCTGCTGAACATTTTTCAGCAGAATATTTACGTAAACTCGAAGTCAACAATATTTTTTAAGACGTCAAACACACACACTCTTCACGGGTTAGATTCACGGATAGATTTTTTAAAGAGCTGTAAAAAGCGAATCGAAAACGACATATAGGTTAGGTTAGGTGAAGGTGACGTCGAGGCAGGTCATCGGGTTTTATATTCCCGATACTATTGAAATGCCCTAGCACCCATATAATATGGATGTTGAACTGAGCAGTATAGAGACAGTTCTTCTGGACTACTTTCGACGTGAGGAGATGTTATTGAAGCGCTTTATTACATTATACCTCAACCAGTCTACGACTTCCTTTATCGCGGTTACCTCAGCTTCGAAAATGGTGCAGTAGTCGGGGAGACGGAAGGAGCGGCCTAATAGAAGAATTCAAATTTTCTGACTTAGCCTGAGAATGCCTGGTTAAATCTCGTTTCATTTCATTTCATTTTATTTATCAATCCTGGATAAAGCATTGCTTTTCTATCCCACACATATACATACATGCATAATGAATACATAAAATTAAAATTTGTTGTTAACAAATTCGAATAATAAAACTTTAAATCTAGCAAATGTTTTAACACTTCTAATCTCGACCGGAACCTGATTCCAACTTTGGAGAGTTGTTGTGAACATTTGAACCGTTAACTGGGAATTTTATATTGCTATTTCGAGCTGAACCAATTTTTATTTTATTGTGTACCTAAACAGCAACTTGGTTATTGATAATTTTGTAGAGGAGTAATAATGATCTATAATAAAAAATTTGTGTGCAGTGCACACGCAGTAGAAGTGAACTTTTCCAGAATCTAAGCAGCGAGAGAATGAGACGAATGCAGTATCAGGAGTGGGATAATTAGAGGGTTTATTCATCATAATACAAAACAACAAACAAAATTTCGAAGTTTTTTTTTAACATTTTATTATTCCGATTCCATGTTTGATATTTCGACGAATGCCTTATGGTAACTAAAATAGGACACGAATGCTCTAGTTTGAATTCTATGTCGTTGAAAGACTGCGTCGATAATAGTTTTTGATCGCGTTGTCGATTCAGTACGACTGCTGCACATTTTTAAATTTAATTCTGTATTGAGTAATTGAATCAAAGGGAGCGCCGTATCTAACGGCAAATTCACATTGAAATCTTCACTCAAAATCATTGGTATTTTATCATAATTTTTTTTAAGAATCCGCGATACTATTGGTGTGTACTTTATCAAATTCTCGTGGATAAATTGAATAATATTTTCCATCGATTGGTTGGGAGAAATTTAAATCGCCGCAATAATTACAAATGTGTCATGGTCTAATCTGTCTTCGCCAGCACATATTTCTCCCACTTTAGAAACCTGAACCGACAAGGATTCTAGTTGAAGTGCATTGATGTCAATTTGTGGGATGACAACACGGGTTCCATCATTTACATTTTTGGTAGATTGCAACGCCAGCTGCCCTTATATTTGGCATTTTATATTGAACGACAATATCAATTGTAGAGATTCCAGACAATGTTGTCATTATCCACCCACGTCTACGAAAAAATCAGAAAATTCGACGACGATGATATTTTGTCTAATTGAAGATCTTGTACATGAGCACGTAAACTTTAGCAGTTGAAGGTAAATAGTGACAATCCTTTCCTCGTATTTATGAAATCAAATTAAAATTTCTCAATAGTCTCAAGTCGATTCAGGTTCACCCTTTGAAATTCAGCTCGCAATTCCAGTGTGGATACTGTTGCTCTTTGACCACGATACAATTTTTTATCATTTTTTTCTTTTCGAAACAATATGTAACCCTTAAATCGATGTTACTCGTGATAGTGCGACGTACAGGAGCTTTTGAGCATGTGTTTTATCATATTCGTATACAATTTCATCAAATGTACCTCCATGGGGCTTATGAATTGTTATTGCACACGCATAGACTAGTGGAAAATGATTACGTTTTACGATCACTGTTTTATTAGGCACTAATGGTATAGAGGATGTTCTCCGATCGATTGGTACTGCCAATCGTCTAAGATTGTGCCTTTCTTCGGATTTTTTCACCAGTTTTGGGAGAGCCAGGGAATTCCAGCCATAAACGACCTATCTCTCCTTTGTCGTTATGTTCGATATAAATCAATTTTCCTGTCGCACCATTCGTCAATCCATCTGATACGTCGGTATTAGTTGTTATTAATGGTTTATTTATAACCAATTTAATTTCATAAGGCAAACCTCCTGTATCAATTGTTGACATTTTGTGTAATTTTTGACGCATGAAAGTGTGCTTTTCAACACTTTGACAACCAAAATACACATCCGTTGCTTGTGAAATGACTTTTTCGACTGCAGAATTTAAAACATTATTATTGTGCAGTAACTGAATGGTTATCGAAAAACAATCGTATACCGTGTGGACAAATTCTATCAGCCTCTTTTTCGGGGTACAATCGTGATTCAATTAATTTCAACTCGTTCTCATGTAACAGCTGTTCATCACCAATTTTTGTTAATATTGTTGAAAAAGTTCGGTTGGCTTGTCGCATGTGTATCGTTGTCCCACCAATAGCCACAGCAGCTTTACCAGTTGAAGCGCCAGTGATATAAGCGTTGCAAAATCCATCGTTTTCAGCATACCGATTATAAATTTCCATCAATAGTCTGATCACAAACGTTTTACCGTATCCGGCGGGCCCCTTAAAAAATAATTGCAACGGCGAATGGATTCGCTTCTGGAAATCTGGTGGCAAAATCATGGATCTCATCATCATCATCCGCTTGTCCGCATCTTCACGACATATTTTTCGCCAAATCTCTATGGTTTTGTTAATGTTTAAATCCGATTGGAACTCCTTACGACGTTCCAAAATATCATTTTCGTTTTCGTTGTAAATCCTAATAAATTTCATCTCTTCAAGAATGTCGATTTCTTATTTTCTTCATTTCGAAATGGGATGTGTAAAGTCACCATTTCTCTTTTATACTCATTGAAATTTGAGGCTATGTCATAATTTCTATAACGAATGATGAGCGTGAATTTTTTTTTTGTATAATTAGCACCGAATTGTGCAAGTGATAATCCTTCCATTTCTTCTGGCTGCTGCTCGTATTTGTCAAATCTGTTTTCCTTCCAAACATTTGTTGAATTCTCATCGATATTCAATTCATCCAATTCTTTTTGTGTTCGTCTAATACGCTGTCGTTCAATAGGCCAAATGGTAGAGATATAAAATACGGAGAATGAACATTTTGACATAGGTTCACGTAATAGGTACCTCGCTGCTTCTTGACTCGTCAATTCAACAGTATTGAGTATATTCACACTAATTTTTCTTGCTATATCAACTCCTTATCTTTTTTGTAAGTATTGCGCATCAGTCAAGTCGCGTCGTGTTTACACTTGAGTGCAATGTCTTTTAACAACCCCAATGTAGTTTTAAAATCTATGTTAGTCGATAGGGCTTTGTTAAATGTAGCTAGTTTCAACGTGCAAGGTTAGTCCCAAATATTGACGAGATTCGTCACATTTTTAATGGTGATTCAGTGGACATTCTTTGTTTCTCTGAGAGATTTTTAAATCCGAATATCCCTAATTCAGCTTTGGCCATCAAAGGTTATAATATATTTAGGAAAGATAGAGCGGTACCTCCCTTTAATTATGGTGGTTTATGTATGTTTGTATAGGTGATCACATTAAGGCTAGATTAGTTACCATACCTTCTTCCATTTCAGAATTGTTAGTATCGGATTTAGCGTTTTTATTTGTCAATGTTTTCTTTTATGGTCGTAACATATTATTCGGTACCGTCTATAACCCATCAAAAACTAGTAAGAGGTCGTATGCCCAATTTAAAAAATCACTTGTAGATTTAGAAAGTTTATTTAGTAATTTCTCTTGTAGATTCGATGAAATGTATATATCAGGTGACTTTAATTTCGATATACTCCAAAATTCCGGCTTCCCTCGAGATTATTTGAATCTTTTAAACAGTCTTAATTTATCCGTACACAACACTGTGGCACCAACGTTTTCTTGTCCAACCACTAGCGGGGCCTCTTATTCCCTTATTGATCATATCATCTCTTTTACTAATAACTCTATTTGTTTTTTCAATCAGTTGTCTCTCGGTATGGGATCCTATCTTGATTTTTTAGTTTTTTCTGTAAAATCTTACTCTCCACCTAAACCTAAGAGTTTTAGCTTTAGAGATTTTTCTAGTATAGACAATTCCCGCTCTTACTTAGTTTGTAACTCAGTTCCTTGGGAGGATAATTTTTGCCTTAGTTCTGCAACTAGCCAGATAGAATTTTTCAACTCGTATATTAGTTTGGTGTTTAATAGTTGCGTTCCGCTTAAAAAGGTTACTTACAAAGCAAATTCTCCGCCTTGGTTGTCTCAGGAAATTTCGAATGTCTTAAATATTAGAGTTAGTAAATATCGTCTATGGAAAAGGTGTAATAGTAACCTAGGCTCGTAACAGAGTTGTAGGGTTAATCCGAATTGCTAAACGTAATTTTTTCAAGGACTACTGCTCAAAATAGAATGTGTAAGCATGAGGTGGAAATTGTTTGAAAAAATTTAAGAGGTTTTTATGCCTAATGGAAGCAACTTCATTTTATTTTTTTTTATTTCGATTGCTTTGTTTCCATGTGTGCTTTTCCTTCTAATACTAAATTATTTATAAAATACTTTAATTAAATAAATAAATAAAAATAAATATCGAACTCTGGGTGCTCATCCATTATTTGAAGAATTTGCCGCTGTAAGTTGCTAATACCTCTATTAGTTTTCTTAACGTATTCAACAACATACGCGGCGCAAGGGTATTCCTCGATAATAAATTGTATATCTGTATTTAATTGTAATATATTGAAAATTAAAGGATTGTATAAGAGTTGTGCCATTTTTCACTTGGTTGTCGTTTTAAAAACACTTTAGGTCTAATAGTTCCAGCTTGAAGAATACGAAAGTAATCTTCGTCAGAAGAAATTTTTGATTGTCATCATAAAAAAATCAATGTTTTCATAACCGGTATTCTCGAGGTTGGCTTGTAATTCTTTATAACGCTGAGCATAACTGGCATATCTTGGGTGATTTTTCTGCATCGGTTGTAAAATTGTGGTGAATTTACATGGCATGAACGTAGCATCAAATCGACATTTCTGAGGTTGATTGGCGTTTATTTTTTTTTAGCAGGTGAAAGTATGTTTGTGAGTTTGCAAACGAATATATCCAAAGGCTTCTGTTGAAGAAACCGAAATTAATTGATCGATCATCTTCATAGCATTTTGGTTCTCTGTACCAAGCGCATCTGATGGAGCAATAATGCAGCCACAATCAAATGTGTGTATGAGGAATTCAATGCGTTTAATATTGTGATGATGACACCTAGTGTGTAATAGAATAAGTTAAATTAATAGCTCAATGTTTTACTGTACTAAAATGGAATTTTCCAAGATAAAATTGTTTTAAATGTTGCTACACTATTCTAACTGGAAAAGTTATGAGCTTTCTAGAAGTTTGGTTTGTGTACATAAAAAGGCGAACGAGATCGAATTGGATTATTGGAATTTGGAACGCGATAGTGTAAAGTTGTAAATGAGTAGTATTTGGTAAGCGATGTGTGAAGATTAAAAAAAGGGATTAAAAAGTGATTTAAAAAGTGTTTTAGTGTTAATAAAAGTTATAAGTGTACAGTTAAATTGTGTAAAAATTAAATAAAGTGATTTTGTGAATTATTGTTAAAAAAAATTCTTGTGCTAAATAAATAAATTCGTTGGTGATAAATTGAATTGAATTTGTTTTATTCACAATCCAGTGATACGAACCTTGAGTGACAAGGCTAAAACGTAACAATACAGTCGACATCATGATAATTTCCAAATGGGCTAGTCCATAATATATTAACAATTTTATTGAAATATATAGCACAAGTCATAGCATCTTCATTCACAAGTGTAGTCTTTGATATATAATCCAGTGAAGCAGCTTCTTCTGTAGAAATTTCAGCTCCATTATTTTTTAATTTGTACAGTAATTGTAGTAAATTATTCCATCCGATTTCTTTGGCACACACAAAGTGTTTGGGCTCTAGAAACCTTGAACCCAAAATTGGGCAAGCAGTAAACACCAACAACTAATTCACATTGTTCAATCCAACCTGAAAAATAAGCAAACCTGGAAATAAATAACATGCATACATATAGTTTTCTCAGCGGATTTGATCAACCCCTCATCTAGTAACAGCCGCTGAAACATAATTTCGTATTCTAATTATTAACTTATAGGAAATAGTTAAAATCATTTATACTAACTCATATTGTATTCCATAAGTTTTTCCGATTTAAGTTGTTCACTGTAATTACATACATTTTTTCCATGTAACTTTGACATCCAGGATCATAACCTAAAAAAGAGAAGAGAACACAAAGAATCGTTTGATCACAATTTAATTATTATTTATACTTATCTGAAATAATTTGTCCATCAGATGCTCCTTTGTTTTTTCTTATCATTTGTTAGCTGGAAATGAAAAATTATATTTAGTTTAAATTTGTATTGTATCTAGTCGTTTAAACTTACCACCGCCAAATTGCAAATTAATTTGTTTACTTTGTTTGACATTTTCAATTTAATATAAGCCGTAGAATATTATATTATGTATGATGTTACATTTCCAAGAAAATGTGTACTAAAGTTGTATGTTGCTCAACTAAGTTTATAATATCTATTAACAGATGAATCTTTATGCAATTAGGAATTTTCCATAAATAATTGTTTGTATAAATTATTTTTCTGGAAGCAAGTAGTACGTTCTTGACCTTTTGTGAAATAACATTAACCAAAAAATAAAATTGTAAATTAAATTTTTGTATTTGAAAACTGGAGAACTCACCCGAGAAAAGAAAATATTGTGAGCAGCCACATCAGGAACGAGGAGCATATATTACATAAAAATTTCCTGCGAGTTTATTGCTCACCAAGTGGTACACACAAAGTAAGAAACATAGTAGGTTTGCCCAATTGTCGAATCATCGCGAAATTGGCTTCAATACCAAAGAAAATTTGGTATCGATCGCAAGAAAGCCAAATTACTTTCAATACAATTATTAATATACTTGCCCGATTCAAGTTGCTGCCGTGTAATATTTGTATTTTTTCCAACATGCCTGAATGCAATAGTGATTTGTGTACGATATTATACGGAATAACTGCACGCCGGTCTGATCTCCGCAATTCACTAGTTGTTATTGTGAATGGTGTCACATTTATTCCCTCTCTGAACCCAATCGATGGGAAATAAAGTTCTTCAGCATGTTTATCAAAAATTATACTTTTTGGAAGATTATGCTGTCCAATCCGTAAATATTCGTCACCATTCCACACCAGAGTCTGTTGTTGTGCTGTTAGACTGTCTCCAATCGGTATATGTTTACTTATTTCGTCTCGATTAATTTCATCAATATTACGATCATCATTGAAAAAGCTTTCATCAAAAACATAAAGCGGAGTTTGAAGCAAGTACTGAAGCCATGCACGAAGTGTTCTTTTATTTACCAGTCCCACTAAGTAGCTCGATCTGTGAATTTTCTTTGTCTTAATTTAATGATCATCATCAATATTGCGAGGTAAATTTTTCACCATATTGTCCACATCGACTGGTACATTAATAATTTGCCATAAATTCCGTATTGTCCATGCACGTGTCGCAACCGAATGATTTGCATGAATGAAATTCGCGGAGAGACATGTCTTTCAGTAATCAAATCCAGTGGTGGTAAAGACGCAGGATATAGAATTTTGTTCATGTGTATAATTTTCAAATGTTCAAGTTTGGTGGTACGAGTATATGGTATGTAAAAAATGTGAATAAGTGAAAATATTGAAGAATAATTCAGGGAAGTTTGTTTTTAGATATTGTGTAAATCAGTCACACACTCGTATACACAATTTTGTTTGATGCCAGAAAAAACTGTATCATCTGATCAGAAAATTATATAAATGAGTTTAATCCCGGGCCCTGAATATAGTTCATCTAATGGTTCATTGGGAATTTCATCAAAAATTCATCAGTGAAATCATCAATTACCTTCTACTAGGGTAGTAATTTTACCTATATATAAAGAGTTGGTGGTCTTATTTAGTCGTATTTAATATTTATATGATTTAATATTATATAATATTTTGCAAGAAAATGCTATGCTGAATAGTGTATGGCCTGATATTAAAACGTGTTTTGCAAGAAAACCGAAAAATAATGCAGCATTAATTTTTTTATGTTTGTTATAGAATTAAATGGCGAACAAACAATAAATAAATAAAAAAAAAATCAATCGGTTTTCCAGAAAATGAAGAAAAACCGGTTTGGTGGCCATTTTCAAACAGTTTCTTAATCCTTATTCTTTTATCTTTAAAATCAGCCCTAGTTTACATTTTTCGGATAAATACTTTTTTTATATTTGCATAATTTCACCACAATTTGCAACAAATTCACAAATTTTTCACCAACTGTATCTTTTGTAACAACAACAACAAAATTGAGTATTACAGATTTTTTTTTACCCTGTACTAC